>JBAMHW010000001.1:3268909-3279198 GCA_037177495.1 Rhadinocentrus ornatus
TATTTATTTAAATATCATCAAAAGATAAGAGCAAATGGAAAGATTCACAGTAGGATTAGCTTCATTGTTTTTATTTTTATACTTCTAATTTCTTCAGAGACAGAAATAAAAGGTTTTGCTAGATCAGGAGGCTTTAAAAATCTGCAAAAGAATATCTTATTATGGTCAACAAATGAGATTAAAAAGTTATTGTATAAAGTATATAAAAAGAGAGTTTGTTACTTGAAAAATAAATCTGGTTTATCAAGATGAAATAAACTACCAATGTACAATATAAATAACAGCTGGCCTGAGTCCAGATGCTGAATGTTGCCCAAATTTAGGTCTATTGTGGGTCATAAACAAGTTAAATTTCATCCACTAATGGAGCGCAGCCACTTTCCAAACACAACTTGGCCGAGTTATTAACACGTTTTTAATCCATGTATGTACATGGTGCCGATCGGTGTCTCTTCAGGGGCAGCTGCATTGAAACAAGAATTTAATTTATTGCTTTAATCCATGGATTGTTGAAGAATTTCTTTTTAAAACTATTATTTGTGATGAACTTTCAGCCTCCAAATTTTAGCATATGTAAGAAACTTAGTTTTAAACTTACACAACACGAGTTATTTATCCTCCATAAACATACCCTACTAATCATTAAAATGTCAAGAACTATAAAATAGATTTAAGGTAAACTGCTCAAGATTTGAGTGAATATTTAATTGGTTTGAAGGTGTCAGAATAGAACTGAAGTTGAAACAAGCTTTCTCTTTAAGTAGCTGTAGAATGAACAGCAGTGCCTCCACAAACAGGACCGTTTGACTGGAAGTGTTTCATTTACACTGACAGGCCATATCACCAGGTCCACCTTCTAGTACCGGGTTGGACCCCCTTTTCCTTCAGAACTGTTTTAATTCTTGGTGTAATAGGTCCAACAAGGTGGTGGAAACCTTCCTCAGAGGTTTTGCTCCATATCAACATGGCAGCATCACACAGTTGTTGCACCAATGATGAGAATCTCCCGTTCCACCACATCCCAAAGCTGCTCTGCTGGACTGAGATCTGGTGACTGTGGAGGCCGTTGGAGTCCAGTGAACTCATGGTCATGTTCTAGAAAGCAGCTGGAGATGATCTGAGCTTTGTGACATGGTGCATTATCCTGCAGGAAGTAGCATCAGAAGATGCGACACTGTGGTTATGAAGGGATGGACATGGTCAGCAACAATACTCAGGTAGGCTGTGGAGGTTAAACCAGGCCATGTTGGTACTAGGGGGCCCAAAGTGGACCAAGAAAATATCCCCCCACCGTTACACCAGCAGCAACCTTAAACGTTGATCCAAGGCAGTCTGCCCAGTCTCCTCTGACCTCTGACATCAACAAGACATTCTGGTCCAGAAAACTGCTGCTCACTAGATATTTTCTCTTCTTCAGACCATCTCTGGAAACCTTAGAGATGGTTGTGTGTGAAAATCCCAGTAAATAATCAGACCAACAACCATGCCACGTTCAAAGTCACTTAAATCCCCTTTCTTCCTCATTCTGATGCTCATTTTAAACTTCAGTAAGTCATCTTCACCATGTCTACATGACTACATGCATTGAGCTGCTGCCATGTGATTGGCTGTATTAACAAGCACCTGAACAAGGGTACCTAATAAAGTGGCCGGTCAGTGTCAAAGAATGATGTCAAAATGAGATTGTGAGTTTATATACACAGCACTGTGTGCACTAATTTGCATAATTATATAATCCACTGTCTACAGAACAATGAATAAAGCTTGAAGGCTTCAAGATTCACTAAAAGCATTTTTGTTCCTTGCTGGGTTTTAATTTCTGTACTAAGGATGGATTGTGGATGGAGAAGAACCTGGGGAAGGTGAACCTGTTGACTTTCTCTCAGCATGTAGCTTTTCTGCCACAACTAGAAAAAATAATTCATAAGAGACAAACAAAGAAAGAGAGAACAGCATGCGGTCGATGTCCACACCGCCCACCGGCCTTCTGCAGAACGCTGGCAGATCCGTTGGTTCACGGCTGCCCCACGCGCTGCCCCTTTAAGGTGGGGTCATGAAGCCCAGATGGATGCAGACAGTCATACATTCTAGATGGAAGTAATGGAGCCGTAAGTGGCAGAATTCTTTAATTATGAGTCATAAAATGAGGGGAAAACCGTGGGTGAGTAAAAAGAGAAAAGAGTGAAGGATTGTGAAGACAGAACAAAATGAGAGAAGAGCAGATGGTACTTTATCTGTCCTCACAGAATGGCATCACATTACCACCAAATTTAATCTAATCTCCACATAACTGCAACAGATCCATTTGGATACGGCCTCCGAGAAGAGCCGAGGGGCACGATGGGTGTTTTTTATCGCCGTGAAGGAGGACGTTGTGCCATTAATCTTCTCCTCTGGCAGCTCTCAACTTCAGATCAGAGCCGGTGATGAGACTGCTGAGTAAACAGAGCTGCTTCTAGTCACAGGGAGGAGGAGGAGGAAGAGGAGGATTTCAAGAAAGATGAAGGCCTAGACTGTCTGATGAAACTGAACCACATCACTGACTGAATAAGGATCAAGGCTGCAGCTTTCTACTTCAAATACAAACTTGAAAATTCTTGGAAAAAGCAAAACAAACTTTATCAGACAGGAAGCACAAAACAAGAAATTCTACAAAACTACGAAGCACTGAAACGCGAGTCTCGTCAGAAACTGCAACTGAACCTACAAACACATGTCCTGCTTCTTTAGAGACTTTCGAGTTTTAATTCTAGAGATTTTCTGTCAGAAAAACAGAACTGTTCATACAGCTAAATACTTAGATAAATCATATAGATTATATAGATAAGTAGATATTCTGCCCAGCTCTTGGTGGGTTGCTTTGGCATAACAGAGTCAAAAGCTAAAATGCCTATAAATGACTTGTAAAAGTGTGAAAAGTGGCAAGATGTGACATGACACCATGTTGCTAGAAGTGTTATTGGAGTTTTTGGTGTAAAAGGTTTGGACCAGGACACTAATGGTATTATTGGTGATGTTTGTTTTGGGCTTCATTCACCAATGTCTTCTTATCAATCTTCCTAAATTAGCTCTTAAGTTGCAGTTGAGAAGTTTTTTTTTATGAAAACCCTCCATCATGTCATGAACATTTTTGAGGACTGCAATATTGTTTATGTCTTTCCTCATTCATGGCGAATACCATTTTTGACCCAGAGAGGATGTCCAAGCTGATCGTACTTCACAGGATGACATAAAACAACAGAATGAATAAAAATCAATCAAATGATATAGATGTTTGTACTCATTTTTAAGGATGGTTGGTTATAAAAAATAAAAAAAATAATCAAAATATAAATAATATATACACTCACCCACCCATATATATATATATATTCACCTGGCTGATCTCGGGACTCCAGTGTTTGCGTCCTGATTACCTTGCTTCCTAAGCTTATTGTTGAAGTTATCCTTCTGTAATAAATCCACGTTAAACTCAGATCTGTCTCAGTTTTTCTTTTTCAGGTCTTTCGTAACAATAAACTTTTAGCGCCACAGCATCAAAGCAAGAAGAACTGGTTCGAGCCTCGGGGGATGATTCAAACTGGGGGGTAGTGGCTTTTCTGTGTGGAGTTTGCATGTTCTCCCTGTGTATGCATGGGTTCTCTCCAGGTGCTCCAGCTTCCTCCCACCATCCAAAGACATGCATGTCACCTGAATTCTCCCTAGCAGTGAGTGTGAGCGTGAATGGTTGTTTGCCTTTCTGTGTGTATATATACAGTATTAGAAAGATGGTGCATTAAATCCCTGGAAGAGCAGAGAACTACACTCTCTCTTCTGTCATGGTTCCATGTCCTGTGTTGCATTTTGAAAAATCTGTAAAATATGTGATTTGGAGTAAAAGTGTTTGAACAGGTTCCGACTGCTGCTTGCCATCAGAAACAGATTAATGACTACTTAGTTCTACTTCTAAAATCCAACCCAAATTAATATTCTTGTTGAACACACATCACAAGGCATTTGTATAGTTTTGAAGATGAGGGAGGCAGATTGACACTTCTTCTGCAGAGAGCGCGCTCTGTGGAAGCAAATTACCCGCTCTGATTGAAGTTTATGATGGAGCAATTTGTTGTTTGAAGTACAGCAACAATAATTAAAGATCTGTGCTGGAAGAAAACTGCTGATTAAGAAGAGCAAATGAAGTTAGTAGTGTCTGCAATCAAATTCATTAGCTGTATTTGCAGCTTAATACTGAAGAGATATATCTTAAAAATATAGCTTGTTTGTCTGATATTGGATCCATTATCCTGGGAGTTTCATCGGCATGCGGCGACAACATGTTTATATGCTCAGGATCCTGATTAAGATGCAACCCTGTCTTACAAAGCAGATGAAAGGAGTGATGCCCTGGGTGGAAACATACTTACTGGTGCATTGTTTAGACAGCAAATAAACTGATTATTACAACGTCTGTCAGTTCCAGTGGAGCTCTGTGTGGAGCTGGCAGAAGACGCCATCACACACCTCTACTGTGTTGCCCACATGGTTTGTTTGAGATTATTACATTTCATCATCTTCGTCTCCCACCACAACAAACCTGCATGAGCACCGAGACCGAGCAGAGGTGCATTAATCTGAAAATCCACAGACCAAACGTAAACAAGAAGAAGCTAGAACGATCCACAGCAGAGACTTCTGAATCTGTCCACAGGACCGTGTTACGCTGTTCACTCCACAGAGCTGGGCTTTACAGACGAGACAAAAACACACTCCTTCCAGGAAAGTTTGCCAAAACACATGTGAGAGAAGCTTCATAGGAAGACAGGTCGTCTTTTCAGATTAAACTAAAATAAATATGTTTGGAAAAACACTGACACACACCCAAGACAACACAACCAGGAGTGGGTGATAGACACACATTTTCTATTTAGGATTTATTTTTATGAAAATCTGGATTTTTTCTTTTTTCCCTCTTTTATTTGCAGTTCAACGCTCTCCTTGGTCTTCCATAGTTAGCAGCGGACTCCGCTCCACACCACAGCGGTTTTTGCCTGAAAGCACTAACAGATATAAAGTGAAGTGAGCCGTCTCTGACGCCTGCTGTGCACGTAACTGCAGTGAAAAATGCTGCTCTCTTTGAGATGCAGAAGACAGTTTCAACCCACAGACTCTCGTTAAGAGACTCGTTATTTCCACTGTGGATCCTCCAGACTTTCTCTGTTTCCCTGCTTCAACACACCTGACTCAAATGAATGGGTCTCTGGCAGACTTGTGCAGAGCTTGTCAGAGATCCAGTTCACTAAAATCAGGAGTGTTGAAGGAGGGAAACATCTAATACCTGCAAGGTAGTTGGCCTTGAGGACCACGGTTGGGGATCACTGTCCTAGATGCATGTATACATAGACATGCAAGCACACACACACATGCACATACACACACCTGAAACTTTAATTTAATTTCTGTGTTTGTCTTTCTTTTCTTTTCTCTCCCCATCTTTATACTTGAGCTCTTTCCTTATTCTGACGTCTTACATTTTATTGCAAACACTGATCATATTGCAAGCTTTTTTTGATGGTTATGTTTTTAATTCACTTCTGTTTTAATTGTCTAACAGAGGTCTAACGGAGACAGGATTAGTAAATTAGCCTCGGGTAGAAACCTGCATACATGCCATTTACTATATATGATGTTATAAAGGAAAGTTTTATGCATTTGTCCCTGTTAAATGAGCTTCTAAATAAATAAATGTTATTCATGAACAGAGAATGGGAAACTATGCGAACAAATAAAAACAGTTTCAGCCGTCTATAGATTTGGAAGTGGGACAGATGTCCACCTCCCAGCAGGGTAATGACTATGCATACAGCTAAAGCAACACTCGAGATGTTTAAATGTGTTGAAATGGTCGGGTCGGATTTCAGTCCAACTGAAATCCTGTGGCAGGACCTAAAACTTGCCAAACACCAGCATATCCCCTCTAATCTGAAGGAGCTGGAGCAGATTTGCTTTGAAGAATGAACAAAATTCCCAGTAGCCGTATGTGCCAACCTCATAGAAACCATATGAGACTTGCAGCTGAAAATACAGCTAAAGGTGGCTCTAAAAAATACTGAATTAATTAATATTTTCTGGTTCTGCACAAAAATAATCTGCATTGTCAGGGTTGGTGGTCTGTTGTGTAAATCACATAAAAAAACATCCCCAGTTATAAGTTGTGAGGCAGCTTGCAGAAGTGTATACTTTTGCAAGCCATTGATTTAAACGTTTTTTATTTATTTAGTTATTTTTCATCTAAAGTCTTTATTTGGCCCTTTAACAAAAAGTAAAAAAAGAAAAAATATATATATATGTTTTGTTTATTTACCATTTATTACTGTCAAAATTATTGTAGCACATTATTTTATTCACATTTTATCCACCAACAGCAGAAGACAAGTCTTGTTGTATAAGCAGGGTTTTGGGCAGGTTTTTACCTTAAAGTGATGCAACATGTCTCAAACTGTATGACTCACATTCGGCATTAAGGGTTTAACCTTGACAATGAGAAAAAAAGTTAAATAATATTTAAACAAAAGGAGCAGAAATAGCATCACTGACCTTCCATCCCTTTTTTACTTCACAGATTATGACACATAACAGATGCATGTCATAAAAAGTTTATTATGAACCACAAAAAGGACCTACATTTTTAGTTGTGATTTATGATTCATTACCATTTTATGGTCTGAAAATGAAAAAACATTCACTGTAAATGGATGATATTGGCCTTTAGATACATTTTGAATCAATAAAAGTGGTGTAATTTAATACATAGGCGTTGTGACCTATTTATTCTCAGAAAAAAATCCTTCCCACCATAAAATTAAATATGAATCTATAAACAAGCCATGTTATCTAGTCTTCAACCAGAATTTATACTTGTGCTGAGGAGCTGAAAGTGTAAAGTGAGTGAAAATTCTGCAAATATGATCTTTGTGCAGATGTAATTCCATCTTTGTGAGCATATATAGCTCTTCCTTACTGACTGCGACGAATGTATCTGGAAGGTCCTTTCATACATGTTCAAACTGCTTGGCATGTGAGTTTGAACTAGAAAATACATTTGTAAAAAGCTTACATCATTACAGTTTGAAGATGTCACTGAAATTATGTCAAGTGAGCTTAATGCATTGCCTCTGCAGAATAGAATATATCAAGTTGTTTCTATTCTTTAATTTGCTGTCAGTCTAACACAGTGCGATGGAATAATATCAGCCACTTTCCATTTGACCATAAACACTGCGCAGTAAAATCCAGCTGAGACGAGTTTGGAAAATATTGCTTTTTGATGGTGAAAAGGAAATGACCCTGCAGAGATAAGTATCTGTTGAATCACACACCTTTTTATCACCTCAAACAGTGCTTTTAGAGACAGCACACATTTCACACTGAAACACCGAATGGTGGAATGGATTTCGTCCAGCACAAGCAGACGGAATAAAGAAAATAAATGGTAATATTTAAGATGCAAATTACACAGCTGAGTTTACATGCAGGCTCAGTTGGCTGAGAAAATGATGGAAAATGAATCGTAAAGCACAAACAAATGAGGTTAAACTCAAACATGTATATATGTATGTTAATCTCTGTGACATGAAAATACGAAGTTATTGCACATCAGTTTATGTTGCATGTTGTTGGTGCACGTTCGCATTGCTTTGAGCAACATTTTATACCATATGCTGAGAGGCTGACACCCAGCCTGTTCTTTGATTTTGAACATCTTGCAATAGGGCAGTAGAAATATAGTTGCTAGAAAAAGGAAGGTTAGTATAAATACCTTTTTCAACGCAGTCACCTCTACAGGGTGGCTGTAGCTGAGGAAACTTGGTGCCTCAATCCTGGTTTCCTCGGTCTACATGTACAGCACTTCGGGTTGCTTTATGTATGAAATGTGCTTTACAAATAAACGTGCTTTGCCTAATAAGAGCTGTATGTGTGGAAAAGCGCAGTTCATCCGCTATAACCAGGAAGTTATTCTCTGTATTTGGCTCATTTGTGAATCACAAACCTGCCAGAGCAATCCAGCCAACTGCAGGATATGCTGCCTTGTCAAGTCCTGAAAACCACAATTGTCCACAATGTCTTCAGGTCATACCCAGTTTGCTTTGATCCAACTGGCACGTGATCAGGTTTAGACCATTAAAACCTGATTAAAGCTGGGGGGGGGGGATACAGCACTTGCATAACCTGCATGTTCCTCCCAGGTTCCAGGGTCACTGTTCTGCTCCTCCTATTCTAAGTTTTTAAAACGGAAGAGGCTCCAGCAGTGGTAAAAGGAGACAGGCATGCAGGACAGTGCTCTATGACCAAGGCAGAAACTATTACTAATGCTTAGGGTAATTTTTCATCGACCACAGATTCAAGCTTTAAATTTTTCTTGGAAATATAGGAACTAGACATCAGGGTAATTAAACCATCTAATGGAACATCTGGCAAGTACTGGGAACTAATGTTGGGGTAGGGACACTGGAATTGGTGAATTTGTGGGCATTGGCTCAGTAAAGATGCATTTGATATAACTTCTGTTTATAATCAATAGATCATTAAATTTAAAGAGCTCTAAATTCACTTACCCAGTGCTACACTTCGTGTTGAGCCAATAACAGGATTTCACATCTCAGATTACTTTGTTTTTTATACTAAAAACACTGTAGAGAATTTGTGGATTTAATGGCTCATTCTGCTCTTCTGGTCTGAGTTATATACTTGAACACCATCTGCAGTAAGAGAAAACCATCGTGGTATCTCAGCTGTTCCAAAATTACCCCTTCTGATCTAATGTTGTCTCGTCACCTTCCTGCTCTCTGCAGACAGAAAGCTGGAGGGCTGAGCTGCTAATGGCCTGCATGACAGATATAATGAGCTTTAATGGAATAATTCATTCTAGAATTACTAATGAACCGCTAATGTATCAAAATACATATATACACAATGCCTTCAGCCCGGAGGGAGCAGAGGCGGCACATACCTGCCTGTTCAAAGACGTGAGCGGCAGTTATAAAAGTAACCTGGTCTGATGAAACGCTGTGAAATGAGAAAGGAGCGTTCAAATGTAAATGGAGCACTTTGACAGAAAAGTGAGAGAAATGTGCGTAAAAGGAGACATAAAGTTGTTTAAATTAAAATAACACAACAGAAAAAATGTCTTCATTTTTTTACTTCTCTGAGAAGTTAAAGAAAATTAAGCTTTTTTTTGTTTTTTTACTAATTCTGTAAAACCTGTGTTGCCTGTAAAACTGAAGATTTGTCAAAAATATCTGGAACTGATGTGTTATCAAACACTTTTGCCGATGTGTGTATGAACTGATGGAGAGATGAAGGTTTTGATCCATCGTATTGTTTCGGGCTATTCAATTTAGTTGTCATCAAACACAAACATTGAAGACCGGCAGGACTGGGGCTCTCGTGGGGTCAAATAACCCTGATGGACTGGTGCAGTCAAGTCTTGTTATAAGTTCTGTATTGGAAGATTTTTAGGGTAGAGTCATCAGTTGAGATCATAGAGCAACTGGGTGTAAGTGACCAGTTTATTTATTTACTTTTTACTGCGGATCCACCGTTTAGCCTGTGGGGCTACGTTTCGTCTGATGTCTTTGGTTGAGACGGTGTTGTTAGCATGGTGTGCTCTCCCTATTATCTGTGGTGTGTGGGCATTGCTTAATTTACACAATCACACGACTGCACCAGGTAAACAAACAGTAAATACAGAATAAAAAAACAGGACAAAGCATAAAACAATTAACAAACAATTTAAAAAACAAAATAAATAATATTAAAAGGCCCTACTTAGATATAATCCTGATCCCTAGAATGATCCTTCAGGTTGTCAATGTTTCCCTGATTAAAATGAATGAGCCATTGGGCAGAACTTCATAGACTGCTGGTTACATTTAATTTGAGTGAGGTGTGTTGGAGCAGGGAAACATGGAAGTCCTGCAGGACTGTGGCCCTCGTGGGACTGAATTGAATAGCCCTTCTCTAAATGAATGATTCCAGTGTTTATTCAACCCAGTTAGTCTATCTGAACTTTATTTTTAACAGGTGGCCTGTAGTCAACCTTCTCTCTCTGTCTGTGGAAGACCCAGGTGGGTGGAAGAGGCACTTGGTCGACTTCTTCGGTCGTAGCTGGTGCAAGCAATGGCACATTCACATTTACATACAAAGGCTTCAGCTAACAGGCCTGGGGCCGTAACAGCGGCTAACACACTTGCAGTCTTTGCTAATAACTATACACAATGTCCAAAAGAAAGCAAGGTAGCCTAACAACGTTA
>JBAMHW010000001.1:3322130-3333518 GCA_037177495.1 Rhadinocentrus ornatus
CTTTTAACAGGGCTTCCTAAAAAGAGCATTAAACATCTGCAGCTCATCCAAAACGCTGCTGCTAGAGTTTTAACCAGAACTAAGAGATCTGAACACGTCACACCAGTTTTGAAATCTTTACACTGGTTTCCAGTTAATCACAGAATATTTGCACTGGCTACCTGTTAGTTTTAGAGCTCAGTTTTAGATTGGTTTTAAGTCGTTAAACGGGCTGGCGGCGTTATATCTCGCCGATCTTTTAATCCCACACGCTCCCACTAAATTGCTGAGGTCTGCTGACCAGACACTTCTTCTTGTCCTGAGGTCCAGACTAAAATTAAGGGGGGGCAGAGATTTTTCTGTTGTTGCCCCTAAATTGTGGAATAGTCTTCTCCTTTTAAATTAGGATCTTACCAACTGTAGACATTTTTAAATTTAAAGACCTATTTTTAGTCTTTTGCGCTTTAAATCAGACTGAGCTTTGGCATTTTATGCTGATTATTTGTTTCATGCTTACATTTTTATAGTTTATAATTAATTTTAAGCAGTTTTATTATTTAGGTCCCCAAATTTTGGTTTCTATTTTATCACTCTTAGTTGTACAGCACTTTGGTCAACATATTTTGATTTTAAACATGCTTATAAATAAAGTTGATTTGGCTTATGTATTGTAGCGATCCTACAGTGATGTTCCTTCTGATGTTTACATGTTCGGATGTTCTCTGGGTTTTGGTAGGCTGTGATGCTGAGTGCGTGTGGTTGAGGTGTGGTTAGATGAGAAAGTAAAAGGGGCGGGGTAGTGTGTGTGGAAAGGAAGGGTTGGTGGTGCGTCTATGTGTGTGTGTGGACGTCAGACTGAAAGGAAAGTGGAGGGTTTAGAGAAGACGGGAAGCCTTTTTTTCTTTGCTGTTGCTGGTTGTTCAGTGTGGTTACAGCCAACAGTAACCATTATTGGCTCGATAACGAAGCTGTTTACAGAATAACTCTGAATCTGTTCTTCAACACACTTCCCTCCGGACGTTACAGTGTGTTCTGCTCTGCTGCAAGAAAAAGTGGCACAAGCTTCCTCCATTTGTCAACAAAACATGAAGTTCCCACACTAACAAAGTTTCATGTAACACTCAGATCAAAGTTCTGACCTCTTCATGCGGATTTCTTTTAGCAGGTTTAGTTTGTGTGACAGCTGCAACCTGCTGCTAGTTCAGAGAGTGAACTTCAGGTGGAATTTCAAATCAGTGTATCTGTTTACAGGTTCGAAACTGTCCTGTCACTGGCAGAATGAACACACACACAAACAGGAATATATTCAGAGGTCCCCACATCCCAGACGTTTTTCTGCTCTGTTTGTTCTTGCTGTCTTTTTGCTTTGAGGTGTCATGGTTCAAAAGCCGAGTTGTTGTCCAGAGGTTACTGAAACTGCTAGTGTCCGAGTTCAATTCTGAGCATTGACTGGATTCAGTGTATAAACCAAGAAATAACTTTTTTCTGTGTTTATGACAGAAAAATAATAAGATTTATAAAAGCATTGCTTTAAATTCCAGTCACTGTTCAACAGTAATAAGTTCAGTAACAGGATTTTATATAAATACCAACTGGATGTGATAGCAGCAAGGTAAGCTCATACGTACGAGCACGCTCTGGGTAAATCATCTTATTTAAACACTGACTGAGGTGCGACACAGAGCGATAAATATGCAGTATCGCTTCCACCATTTCCAGTAAATCAGTTTTTGTATGTTCAGGTGACCTAAACAGCAGGCAGCCGGGTGATTGTGACAATTATTACAGGTGATAAATATTTAAATTCCTCCCTCTGCCATGACAGAAACATTTACTGTGGATGTGAAGAGAAGCTATTTACTTTACAAGCCTGAGTGCTCTGCTCAGTGGGATCCAACAAAGAGGTGAAAGGGAGGGGGGTGTAGTTGGAAGACAGGTGTGTGTGTTCTCCCAGGAGGCGGGGAAGCAGTTAAAAAGATGAGAAGATTTGGTTATTTGGACAAACTGTCGCAGCTGCCGGCTGAAACCTGCTCTTTGCATCTTAAATGATCACAAATTAATCTAAGAATTAGATTTCCTGGCAGATTTCTCTGTATTGACCTTGAAAACATTAGCTTGTGTGTGAGAGAGACAATCATAAAGGAGAAAGAGCATAAAAGCTGCCATAGGAAATCCTACTTTAGCTTTAATTAGTATTTTAACTCACATCAGAGGTGGAAAAATCCTGCAGTTGCAAGATGTTTTTATACGATTTTTGTAGATTTTAGAGGGACTTTGTCCAGCATTCCTTGTTCGTTATCATGTCAGCGAGACTTAAAAGGAATACAGGAATGTGTGTCATTAAAAATAAGTAAAAATAAGTAGTGTTTCCAAATAATCTAATTTATTTTCAATTTATTTCTTTTTTATCCTTTCTTCACGCTGGAGCCTATCTTTGCTTTAATGAGGAGGGAGGTGGGGTGCACTCTTCAGGCCAAAACAGAGACTTAGGACTCATTTATTTAAAACCTTAAACACAAATACAACTACAGAAGAAGGCTTCTGTCCTTTGGGGATGGCCGTATTGGTACAAAGTCGATGCTTTGATTTCAACCAGTCAAAACATCGGCTTGGATGCTTATTTAAATATTGAAATACCACTCTGCTGATACATAACATGCCATTTGTTCTCACGTCTGAGAGTTTTAGGCAATAAAACTTTGTGAAGCCCAGGCACAGTGTATTCCTTTTGTGTCACATGATTGTGGTACCCCATTAGATGTCATGAGGATGCTGCTACTGTTAGTGATGGTAAAAAATGGTAAATGTGCTTGTATGTGTCAGTTTGACCACTCAAAGCACTTTACACTACATATCACATTCACACTTGTATTTTACTGGTTAAAAGCAAGTTATTGCTCATCATGTTTTATAAACCTGTATTTTGTTTTTTTTATCACTTTGAAAAGATTTTTGTATCTTATTTTTTTGTTTGTTTGTTTTAAAGCATTTCTTTGAAGTATTAATATTTTTGAATTTTATTTATAATTCATACTGCCCTTGCAATAAAGATATCCGTGCACACTGAACAATCGTGATTTTCCTTTAAGGGGCAGAAGGTATCGATAACATTATCGGTATTAGTATCTGTGTCAGGGAAAAAGTACCTTAAACTAATGATATTGTATTTACAGGAATAATTTTGATATTGCCGGAGGTTTCTCTTCCTGTTAAAGGGAGATTTTTCTCTCCGCTGTCACCTCATGCAGCTCAGGATGGAGGTGAGAATCAAAAAGAAAATGCAGTGCAATCTCTCTACACAGTGTGGTGGAAGCAGTACTGCCTCATAGTGTCGTTTTCGTCAACAATGACGATTACGAATACATTTTTTTCATGACGATAACGAGACAGCGACATGGCTAAACATGGCTCTCTGATGACGAAAACATGACGAGACGTTTGTTAGATTTCGTTGAAGAGACAAAAATGTTCAAGGGGTGATTGTCCGACATTAAAAATGCATGTCATTTCTGCCTATTGTGAGCGGAATCTGTCAATCAGCAATGCTACTGCACCTTGGCCACGCCCACCACCAGACGTGTTGCGCGCACACAGACAAGCAGTTTATTCATTCATAGATAAATCATGGCGGCAGCATCAACGCAGGGGTTTGTGGGTCAGAAGCGAGGAAATGATAAATGGACATATTTTAACTATATTCCTGAGGAGTCTCCGGAGCCCATTTACTGGGGCACATGCCCCAGTATAAATGATACGATGAATTTTCAAATATAAATACTTAGCATACATTAATTCAGATCTTTCAGACGTGAGAAAATATATATCTCAACTCAAACGCGTAGCCAGAGCGTTACCTCCAAAAAGAGGATACAGCTCGGGGGCACATTCTGTCACTACATGTCACCGTGCACAAGCAGCAGGTGAACTACACACACGTCACGCAGCTCTACCTGGTGTCGGGTGAGCCGTGAGCGCACAGCACAGTTTGAGGTCTCGTAAAGTGTCACAAAAACATTCAATTTCATATTATTTTCTATCAATGAAACCAAATGACCTCATACTAACTGAAACATATTATCATGTGACTTCTGTAGATGGATATCAGGAAATTATTCACTCGAAGCAGAGACAGGGAAGCAGCAAGGAGAGATTAGAAAGGGGGAGGTAAGACTGCAGTGAAATCAGTTTTAAGTTGGATATTCGACAGATATTTGCACTGGAGTCACCAGCATCTCGTTTAGGGACCATCAACAAATGACAGGATTTCCGTTAAATAGAAATTCTCATAAAGGACATAAAACAGTATTTTCATACTAAAGAAAAGCCACTTCTGACGTAAACAGAGAGAAATAACACGATTTTTTGGTTTTCATACAGGGTGCCAAATCTTTTGAATTGCTTCAAATTTTAATTAAGATTGCAATGATTTTTTAAGAGGGGATTTTTTTAAATCTAATAGCTTCTAAACCAAGTGACCCAGTCACTTCAAACAACAGCTAAATTGAAGCAGATGAACATCTAAATGAGAGACAACTCTTTCTGTTTTTTTTCATCTCTTGTCATATTTTATATTAATATTATTATTAAAATAATTAATAAACGTTATTGGAAACCTATTTTCTTCAATATCTTCTGAACCAAGTAATCCAGTCACTTCAAACTAAAGCTGAATTGAATCAGAGGACCATCTGAACAAGACACAACTCTTCCTCTTTTTCTTAAATCTTAGTTACAGTCAAGTGATTGACCACTTTATGGTTGAAAAATAGTCAGTTAGCTTTAAAAGACTAATACTTTTTTCTATTCGACTAAAACTAGACTAAAACCTTTTTGAGTTTTCGTGGAATAAAACCACACTAAAATTAGCAAACTTAGAAATTACTAAAATGTGACCAATAACTAATAGGCATTTTCATCCTAAAGACTAAGACTAAGACTAAAACTGAGACGCCTGCCAAAAACAACCCTGCTTCCTCACATTAAGAAGGGGGAACATATATGGATTGGTAAAAGCAGCAGCAATGTTTGTTGGCCAGGTCAGAAAGGAAAGGTTTCCTTGTAGGAAAGCATGCATAGAGCAGTATTTTGAAGTGAATGCAGTATGTGATGGGAAGCCAGTGGAGCTGCTGCAGGACAGGTGTGATGTGATGGGTATATTCAAGATTTTTATTAGAAGACGAATCAGAGGGGAGTTGTTGTGGTCAAGTTGAAAGGTGACAAAGCTGTGAACCAGAATGGAAGCAGTTTGAGGGGTGATGGAGGCGGTTAATGTTGCGAAGATGAAAGTTAGCTCACAGGGTCGTGTTGTTAATATGAGCAGGAGAGCTCGCTATCGAGTATGACACCCAGACTCTTGACCTAAAGGGAGAGAAAAATGGCTGAATCATCAATGAAAGTTGTGAAACTGTGGGATTTGGTACCTATAAGTAACATTTCTGTTTCTTTAACTGTTTAATCTGAGAAACTGAAAGCGAACCAGGAGTTACCTTTGTGGAGACAGTCAACAAGGAATGAAGGTGTGAGGGTGAAATCAGGTTTGGAGGAGAGGTAGAGCTGAGTTTTGTCCCCATAGTAATGGAGATTGATATATTTTATGGCCAAGAAGGAGTAATGTAAATGATTAATTGCAAGGGCCCCAAGACAGAACCCTGGGACACACCTGTGATGACTGGAAGTGATTTCAGTTAAATTAATTGAGTGTGGCCAGAGAGATTAGATTTTTACCAGTTGAGGGGTGAGAGGTCTGTCCAAAAGAATTGTACATGAAATAGTATTGAAGTTTAAGAAGGAGGATGATGGATAACAGACCAGAGTCAGCTGATGAGGAGATCATTAGTGATTTTGAGTAATGCAGCTTCTGGACTGGAATTTCTCTTTAAGATAACTCTTCAATACAGGGCAGACGGGCATGAAGCTGAGACGCAACAGTTTTTCAAGAACCTTGGAAAGGAATAAAAGATTGGAAATGGGAAAGGGTTGGTCTTTGACAGGTGGATGGGTGGGTTCTGGTGCAGTAAGGTCTGGGGGAAGAGAAAAATTGAGGAGTTGAATGGCCTTTGGAACCAGGACATCCTAACGGGACCCCCTCAAACTCAGGGAGCAGAACATGGAGAATCTTGAACGCTGTCCTCAGAGTCTACTGCTCACACAGGGATGAAAGTTGATGAAAGTGAATTGGGACGAAATAAATAAAGCTGAACTGAGCTGATGTTTGAAAATGACTTTATGCACGCAAAGTGAGTATAAATGAGCCCCCAATGCTAATGCAGCTCACACTCACAGCCTAAAGATCGCCGCTGTCCATGGTGCTTAAAGGTCCAAGCACACACACATACTTCTGGACTGAAAACTCAAATTATGATCATAATAAGGTTGTAGCAATCATTAAGTGGTATGTATACATGGCAGTCTACTTCAAAAAGAGGTTAAAAGCAGACTATTGCTGTGACTATTGCTAACCCCATAGCAACGGACCTCCGTTTGCTCTAAGCTGTGTTAAAGTGCTGGACTGGAGTGGATTTTGATTTCTTTAACCCACACTTACTTCATCAGCAGTAAAATAATTAAAGAAATGCAGATGAATCGAGAAAATGTCTTTGCAGAGAGCAATATTCCTACGTTCCGAGAAAAAACAGAACAGATGCTGAAGCGACAACAACTGCCTGTGTTAACTAATGATGCGTGTTGAAATAAATAGATGAAGAGTTCACAACCATGACAAAGTGTTGCAGCTAAACTTTTTGTCTCTGGCAGCCGACCATATGTTCATTCACACTTTTAAATGCAATATTGACTCGGGTGGAGTTTTGACCGGCTCTCTGCAGGAAAACTCACTCATGTTTCATAATAAAAACCCAGACGCAACGTGGAAACAGAAAGCTGATTGATCTCGCTTGCAAATTGCTCACATCTTCTCACCTCAGTTTTCAATTTCATTCAATGTAATCATGGATATGAGCGTTCACAGCAGCTGCCCTCGCCACACTTTCCCTAAGGCCCATCTGCTCAGCTGAAACTGTGATCAGCAGGAGACAGAATGATACCATCACGCGGGGCTGAACATATCACAAATCAATGCATATTCCCAGTACGGCAAAACTAATACACAGTTTAGAAGCTAGATGGAGGTAACAGTGGCTCATGCAGACAGACAGCAGCGCTTAATCAAATTTTCTGAGGGGCAACAGCGAGCATGTACTGCATGTACAGAGCAGTAATTCTATAACCACAAATGAAATCCCTCTTTATTTGAGCTTGGCACCTGGAATATTTGTAAAAGTCAATGAGTGGATATTGATTCTGAAGTGTTTTATCCACATGGGCAATAATATCATCTTTACTTTATTATTTCAGGAATGAAAAAAACCCACAGAACTCCAGGATTGGATGTCCTGAAAAAAAGAGTTACACACTTCTTCACAGCCCCTGATGATATAGAAATCGAGCCGTCTTACCACTGCCCATCTGAATAAAAACAAAGAGAAACTTGATTAAAAGATTAAAAAAAAGATTTTAAAAAATTATAGATTGAATATTTGAGGACATTGCTCATCAAATCTGAACTTCTTAGAGTTTTCCACACTAAGAACTACCAAACGGGTAATTTAGCACATAAACACATCGCAACTTTATCAGGTCTACTTGTTGAATTGCTTGTTAACACAAATAGATGATCAGCCAATCACAATAGCAACTCCATGCCTTTAGGTCTAGGCCAGGCCTTTCACTGTGGAGTTTGTATGTTCTCCCTTGTATGCATGGGTTCTTTTTGGGTTCTCCGGCTTCCTCATACAGTCCAAAGACATGCATGTTAGGATAATTGGTCACTCATACCCAGATGGCAAAAAAATGTTAAATATGGTCCAAATGTGACCTTGACTTACAGCGTTGACTAAATGTGAGTTTAGCTGCCAAAACTCAGCCACATGACCACCACATCTGGCCTACATGGAAATTGGCACTAGGCAGGATTCCTATATTAGGACCACTTGTGGCACACAAAATATTAGCCGTAATACATAAAGCACTGACATCTGGACCACATGTGGTCCACAGGAAATTTGCCATTGTCCAAGCTAATCTGGCAACTGACATCTGGTCCACTTCTGGCCCATACAACACTTGCTAATGTGTTGTAACAGCTTTCTGGGTATTCTGTTAGAGTGAGTGGTTTTAGTCTCTGTGTTGGCACCGTGATGGACTGACAACCTGTTCAGGGTGTACCCTGGCTCTCACCTAGTAGCAGCTGGGATAGGCGCCAAACTCCCCAGGACCCTGCACTGGAAGAAGTGGGTATAAAAAGGATGAATGGGTGAGAGATTGAAAAAACATTGTCTGGTCTGACGAGTCTCCTTTTCAGATCCACATTCAGATGTTAGGGTCAGAATTTGATGGAAACATCATTAAAGCGTGGATCCATCCGGCATGGTATCAACGCCTCATGTCGCTACTGACGTGGGGGATATTGCTACATTACATTACAGTCATTTAGCAGATGCTTTCCTTCAAAGCGACTTACATCTTAGAGTAGGCAGTAGCATTAAGGGTCTTACCCAAGAACCCAATTGGAAGGTGTTAATGTTTGTACCATTGTAATATGTCAAATTTGGGTCTCCTGCATGAGGGACAGATGCCCTGCTAATTGAGCTTTCCAGCCACCACACTTTGGGCCCCTTAGTACCAACATGGCCTGGTTTAACCAACACTGCCTACCTGAGTATTGTTGCTAACCATGTCCATCCCTTCATGACCACAGCGTAGCATCTTCTGATTCTCATCATGGAAGCAGCCGACAAATCTGCAGCAACTGTGTGATGCTATCATGTCAATATGGAGCAAAATCTTTTAGGAATGTTTCCAACACCTTGTTGAATCTATCACACCAAGAATGAAGGCAGTTCTGGAAGAAAAGGGAGGTCCTACCATCTACTAAGAGGGTGTAACTAATAAAGTGGCCGGTGAACAAAGATTTGCAGTTCTCAGAACGAAGTGTGTTGTGTCTGTCAGCATGACCAGATCAACCTCCATGAGGTGAGAAAATTTATTGTGGACAAATTTCTGTGAGATTGGGCTAATAGATACAAATATTTTGAGGAACATTGAGGGTTTAAATAAATGAAGATGAATTAGAAAGGATATTTTACTGCAGTGATTCCCAGCCTGGGGTCCGGGACCCCCAAGGGGATCCCCCAAAAGCACAGGGGGTCCCCAAGGATTTTAAGATTCAGAGCCATTGTGATTAATGTTCATGCATTGTCCCTATTTTACGAAAAAAAGGAAGGTTATATGTTGTTATTTTAACTCAGCCAGAGTACATTATTTATGCTGAGAATCTAACTTTTGAAAGCACAAAAGCAAGCATGGTTTCGGCATTGGGTGGGGCAGGAGTATCCATGGCTTTTTAGTACTTGCATGAAGGGGGTTCCCAAGGAAAATAGGTTGGGAACCATTGTTCTGCTGGGTCGATAGAAATCTGAAATATGTTTTGATTTGTTAGCATCTGTCATGATAACCAACAAAGGCTGAGTTAAAGTTTTTAAAGACTGTTTTGTGCATAAACTAAAGAATAACATAAAGGTTAATAATCAAACATGTTGGTTATTCTGACATTAGCAGATCTGACATCAGCAGATACTGCAGTGCTGTTCAGTTATCATAAATGAGTTATGTGGGGAGGTGCACTTAGGCCATTTACATATTTCACATCAGCGCAGGCAGAGACTGAGAGGTCCTCAGGAAGGAGTAAAACTGATAGGTGGAGAGGCTCTGAGTGCTCACAGGAAATGGACATCAGAACGCAGATTTCCATGGGGATACTTTAGATCCACATCCAAGCCAAGGGGCTGCAGCAGAACTCTGAGCGCTGCTCTGACTAAAACACAGATTGGAAGCTGAAATGTGTTTGGCCTGCTTTTTATTTATTTATTTTTTACATATCTGTTTTACACAGAACATTTTTCTTTTAAAATGTCCCGTATAATTAAAGTGGCGTTTAAACTTGCAACTTCTGTATATCTGGGTCATGATGACTCCAAAGAACGCTAAATAAAATAAATAAAACACGAGTAGAATCTGAGTTGATCTGATGGAAGAGAAAGTGTTTGTGAGGGAAGATGTGTAGAAGTATTCTGCTGAAGAATGCCCTAGGCAGCTGTGGCTATCTTTCATGTTTTATATATCCTGCTTTACCATAAATTTCCATGTTCATCTACAGGATTTCCAAATTCAGTAAAGGCAAGAAATTGCCAGTGGAGAGGGCAGAGCATTTGAGTTTGAGCTGATGATCAGTGCTGTTGAAAAATGCTGAAAGATAAATAATAAATGATAAGTATGGGTTTTAAAATTCTTTGGAAATTTAGTGCTCTAAGCAGACTAGATGGCTGGTGTCACATGGTACATTACTCATTACAATTAAAAGAGACTTGACTTGGACTTGCAAAAAATAGCTTGTGAGCATCACTGACTGTTACAGACCATTCTCAGGCATCTGTGCTCTGTTGGATGGGATCAGGTGACTGTGGAGGCCATTGGAGAATGAACTCATTTTCTAGCGAGCAGGCGGAGATGATCTGAGCTGTGTAACCTGGTGCATTATCCTGCTGGAAGTGGCATCTGAAGATGCTACACTGTGGTCATAAAGGGATGCACATGGTCAGCAACAACACTCAGGTAGGCTGTGGTGGTAAAACAAGGCCACGCTGGTACTTACACCTCGGTTCTACTAAAGGTGGAAGCATCCCGGAAGTGCTCCGGAAGCACTGTCAAGCAGCTATGTCGTCACACCAGCAGCTTTTCAGAGCAAAGCATCTCTGCCACAGCTAATTCTCTAGGTCACTCAATCACATAAGTATTGCAACATTGTGCAATAGTTGGTGCCTTTACGGGCATTTAAAGGGAGGGCAGAAGGTTATTTGGCCAGTCCAACCCGTGTCCCACGTGCTTTATAGTCAGGTCTATATAATAGGGATGTGTGTGTACAAAATCGTGTCGTCCATGGTGTCAAGTACCAAGTGAGACTCTCTTTCACCTGACGGTTTGGTGCCTGTGCTGCAGATTACAACGTTACGTTGATGTTTCAGAGTAAGATGCCATCCAACGTCTGCACATTGTGTTTTATTTTTTTAATTGACCTTCCTTTTCATCAACTTCCTGCCTAAATGATCCACTCTAGATTGATGCAGTTTCCAAGTGGCAAGAATAGAACAGCCGTGTATTTTTTGGTAAGTGAAGCATCAAGACGCTTCAGCATGGTGGGAACAATGAAGACTCATCAGACCAGCAACGTTTTTCCATCTTCTATTGTCCAGTGTTGGTGAGTCTGTGTGAATTGTAGCTCAGTTTCCTGTTCTTAGCTGCCAGGAGGCACCCGGTGTGGTCTTCTGCTGCTGTAGCCCATCTGCTTCAAGGTTG
>JBAMHW010000001.1:3452595-3475303 GCA_037177495.1 Rhadinocentrus ornatus
CCCCCAGCCGAGGCTCGAACCAGCGACCTTCTTGCTGTGAGGCTGCGGTGCTAACCACCACACCACCGTGCAGCCCATCTAAGTATTAATACTCATGGTAATTAATAACTAACTAGATATTAAATTTTAGAATCGATTAGTATCTGAGAATTGATTTTTTTGACAACAGTATTAGTGACATTCTCCTGCTGGTCACTGACGTGAATCTACAGCAACTAACAGATAAAAATCCTTATTTGTCCTTTAAAAAAACAAACACTTATTTTCATTAAATATCAACCATGTGCTGCAGATTTGTTCCATATGACCTAAGGTCTTTGTGACTTTGG
The DNA here is from genome assembly GCA_037177495.1 of Rhadinocentrus ornatus. Lineage (NCBI taxonomy): Eukaryota > Metazoa > Chordata > Actinopteri > Atheriniformes > Melanotaeniidae > Rhadinocentrus > Rhadinocentrus ornatus. The sequence continues at coordinate 3,452,925 of JBAMHW010000001.1, forward strand.
GCTCATTAAAAAGCTAATTATTCTTAAAGTGCTGAGCAGCTGAAGATACCTGATACACCTCCGGACACCTTCCCTCCACGCTGCCCACAAATCGTCAGCTGATCGGACAGAAATATTACAGACCTAAAAAATTCAATTTCCCCAAGTTAATTCACCTCCCCAGGCAGGCGGGCAGGCAGCCAATCTGAGGTTGATTTGTGCAGGAGGAATAGGTGAAGGAGGAGGAGAGGTGACACTGAGAATATTAACAATGATGAGCTTTGATTTTTCTATAAAATCTGTTTAGAAAAGTTAATTCATATAAAGTTTCATGTAAACCAGCTACAGCACACGACACACACTTTCATGGTGCGATGACATGCTCTGAGCTCCTCTGACATGACCAAACAACCTGGTCTGGTTACACTTTCCATAAATAAACACCATATACTAAACAGCTGTCGGGCTGTGCTGTAAATGACAAGCTATAAGACCTGATATTGGAATTTGAAAGGCTTTGGAAACTCCAATGTCCTGTTTGGAGATAGCGCACACACATGCATGACCTCGTTCAAAAGTCTGCACAAGTACTTGCATGACTAGTGTGTCTGCACACTCACATTGTGGAGATTTAACTTTCTTTTGTGGACAAATTTTTGCTGTTAAAATTATTAGATTTTTTTTTAGGGTGGATACAAAAATATTTGCCAAAGTGTGGTTAAAGTGGAATAAATACAGCGTTAAACAGTTATTAATTATTAATTTAGTTAGTTATTATCTATTTATTGTGTAATAACCTCCTTCCCACAGAGATCACTCACCCCAGATGACTTTGTTGTGAATTGGTGCTGTACAAATAAAGGTAAATTGAATTTAATGGAATTGTTCAGTCATGTAAAAAGGAAGCAGCACTTGGGCTGTTTTACAAAAGCAGAATTCATTATTCCAGAATAGAAGTTGAGAAAGTCTAGCCAGCACATCCAGAATTAATCGGCCTCACGAACACGGTAGCGAAGCTGCAGTTCGCTACATAAAATGTGTACATTAAATAATTGTTTAGCAGTTTAGGTTGTTTATTCAGGCACATTTGCACTTTAATTCATATTTTGTGCTTTAAATATGCAGAGTTGCACACAAATATTTCATTATTTATTGCTATTTAATAAACAACGTGATAATAATACATGTGATTCTGTCTTGCCTGTGAGAGAGAAAGGTGTTAGTAAAGTTTTCAGGGTTTGAGACAGTAACTGTAAATGTAGGTTTGGAAGGTTTGGGTGAGCTCAGTTGTGTTTGGGTTTAGGTAGGAAAATGGTTTTAGGGTTAGCTTACAATGGTTGTTTATATAATTCTTTGTGACTAGGTAGGTTGTAGATATTTGTGGAGTCAAAACAGTAAGTAATAAATAGTAAACTGGCAGTTCAGCCATGCTAAGAACCTCCTGCTAAATGTAGACAAAACTAAGGAGATGATTGTTGACTACAAAGGAGACAGCAGAGGAACTACACTGCTTTGAGGATTAATGGGACTCTGGTGGAGAGGGTGTGCAGTTCCAAGTAACTGGGTGTGCACATCACTGAGGATCTATCCTGGACTCTGCACATAGACAGCCAGGTGAAAAATGTAAGGCAGCTCCTGGAGTGGTGGAGAGTGTTCTGACTGGTAAGATCAACCAGTGGTACGGGAACAGTACTTGTTGTGACCGGAGGGCCCTGCAGAGGGTGTTGAGGTCAGCAGAGCGTACCATTGGTAAAACATTCTCATCCTCCAGGACATCTTCATGAGGAGAACAACAGCCAGAGTGAACAGGGTCATGAGACCCTCATCATCCTAACGACAGTGTGTTGGACTGGATGTACTCTGGCCGGCGCCTTAGGCTCATGAAAGTGAACACAGAGAGACTCAGAAAGAGTTTCTTCCCTCAGGCTGTCAGAACTGTAAACTCTACCCTGTAGCGACTCTCAGATGCATGTATGGCTGCATTTCACTGCCATCTTGTATGTGCACATGACAAATGAACTTGAAACTTGAAACATACACCAAGCCAGCCTGAGGACATGTGACAAACCAGCTCAGTATTTCTGTGAGCAGATTATGTATACCACAGGCAGCATGTTTGGAGAACACCAAACACAGCATACCAAGTGCTCAAGCACGGTGGTGGAGGGATGATGATCTGGGCTTGTTCTGCAGCCACAGGACCTGGACACCTTGTAGTCATGAACTCCTCTGGATACGAAAGTATTCTAGAGCCAAGCCCGATGCCATCTTTCTGACAAACGTGACTGAAATAGACTCGTGCAACAGGATAATGACCCCAAACACAGTGCCTGACAGCCAGCGAAAATCTGTTTCCTGAAATATCAAACCTTCAGCTTTCAATGTAATAGTCAAAAACTAAATTATTTAAATATCTTTTCATCTTGAGCAAAGTTTAGTCACTTGAGAACTAAAGTTCCCAGCTGTCCTTTCATTAACACTAAAGTTTGCTCCCACTTTGTGCTGTCAGTCGTTTTTCTAAGTCTGAACATCAAGTTTCTTATCCCCGACGAGAGGGAAACAAGAGGGAATCATTATGAGAAGCTGATGAGATCCTGAAGGTGAAGGAGAAAAAAAACAAAGAACAGTCCTCGAGCAAAGTGAAACATCACTTTCACACACTTTGGTTAACTTTGCTCAAAGTTACAAAGACAAGCACAGCGTCGAATGTTGATCCATGAGGAGAAAAGAGGCACACGACCTCCTTCGGAGAAATTATTATCCAAAGATAGAGCTGTGTGTGTGCATGTGTGTGTGTGTTTGACAGGTCAGTCTAAGAATACCAGCTCAGACCTGGTAGCATAAAACATGGCAGAAACTTATCATCGATCACCAGGTGCCCAGACATCCGCTCACCTTCACAGGGCAAGATGCCCCCCCCCTTTCATGTACTTGTTGAAATGAAGCCTGAGCAGGTGGAAAAAGTCACAAAGGAAAAAATATTTTTAATCTGATACAAATGCTCTCTTAACAAATGAAGGGTTTATAGCAGGTATTGTTTTTTGTTTGTTTATTATTTCATGGCTTACAAAAGTATTCAAATGATTTTTTTTTCTTTTGTTGTACTTTACCAATTTTTATTTTTTATTTCATAAAATCCTAAAAAAAATATATAATTAAGTTACAAGTTAAAACCCTAAATAAATTTTAAAAAATTTAATTAAAATGAGATGAATACAGAAAACATTAATGAAAATAATCCAGAATAAAAACAAATTATGAAGAATAATCAAAGCAGATTGGGTCAAACATGCAAAAAATGTCATGAGAAGTCAATAATTTTCCTTCAATGGTTCGACTATTTCTCCAGATGTCATCTGACTATGTTGTCCAATTAATTTAGAATTATCTTTTTATCACTCTGAGTCCTGGGAGAGCAGCGAAAATGTTTTAAAAGGAAAAATGGAACGATAACAAAAGCATGTGAAGGAAATATTTTTTAAAATGGCATCCATGAAGCATTTATGTTTTTATCTTATAAACTCTCATCTGTTAAACGAAGTCAATGAAAGGAGATGTGATTGGTTGGAAAATATGTGTCTTTCTGCCTCCAGACTGGCTGAACTCCTTCAGACTCAGATTAAAGTGATCTCCTCTGCTCTGGTGTGAAGCTCGGAGAGCAGGCTGGAGGCCTGCTGTGCATCAGTGTGTTCACTGCTTCGGCATCACAGCAGGAGCGTGAACGCTTCGGGGAAAACAAGGCAAAGAGCTCTTACACAGATTTAAATTGGTCTATTATCATATTTTAACTGGAAACTCAAGGACTCCCTGCTGCTTTGAGGAGGTTTTTGAGGAAACTGGATTTCTGTCGGGGGTGTCAAACCTACAAAGACCCTTGAAATCATTAAAATAACGGTAAAGCAAAAGGTTTCTAGTAGCTCAATTCAAAGGGCAGGAGAGGTTATAGATTTCACAGCAGGTTAGGATACCAGGAGAGGAATAAAAGTAATAATAATCATCCACAGAAATGAAGCCACACACAAAGCATGCAATGATTAAATTCATTGTTAAATAATGTAATGATGACATGACTTTGCATTTATAAATAACTACTTCAGCTTAGGTGCATTAAGTACATCCCACTTCTAGTGGTCTGCGATACTGCAAGATTTGGTTTCTCTCAGATGCCAAGGACTAGCATCATCTATACTGATACCAGTACTTTTTAATAGGACTATCAAAATTAATGCATTAATGCAAGAGATTAATCTGTGGAATTAAAGAGTTTTAACACATTAACGCACAAACAACAAAGGAACTAATGCTGTGCACGATGAACCGAATCCTACAACTGAATCCAGAAAGAAAAAACAAACAAACTTATTTATTAAGATTCTGAGTTATCAAGCCTTACAAAGCTGTGGTTTCCAACCTGGGGTCCGTGACCCCCCCCCCCAAGAGGATCCCCAAAGAGCACAAGGGGTCCTCAAGGCTTTGAACATTCAGAGCTATTGTGATTAATATCCACACATTGTCCCAATTTTAAGAAAAAAATGTAAGGCTATATGTTGTTAATACTGCACAGTATTTATGGTGAGAATCCTACTCTTGAAAGCATAAAACCAAGCATGGTTTCAGCACTGGGTGCGGCAGGGGGTACATGGCTTTTCAGTATTTGCATGAAGGGGGTCCTCAGGAAATAAGGTTAGGAACCACTGATCTAGAGGATGGCCGCAGGATGACCCACACAATTAACCACTCAGTCGTCACATCTGACATTCTGGTCCACACTCCTTACCAGTAGGTGGTGTGTGTAGTGCTGGCCGAGCCTGTTTGCTTGCTTGTTTGCCTGTGCAGTCACATGACGGAACAACAAAGATCGCAAAAGAACGGTCAAAACACAAGATGGGAAGAGGAGCAACATGTGACTCTGTGCTGTGTTGGAGAGGCTCTCTGGACACACACAGCCAGGTTGCTTCTTTAAGGAAATGCAGCATCAGATACTGCATAGAGAAGAGGAACTGAGTATCTATGTTACCAAATTAGTATCAAATGACATTGATGCCAACATTGGAATCAATATCATCGATATTTGAATCGATCCGCCCACTGCTACCCACTTCTGCAACTGCGTGCACTGGTTGTAGCTACAGAACCAGCAGTTACAGCTGCAGCAAACAATTATTTATTCAAGAATTCTATCAGTTATTCCATCAATTAAACCAGTAGACCCGAGACTGCCGTTATCTACTCTCCAGATGAGAAGTTTGAAGTTGGAGTAGCGAAGGTGGTACGCAAGTCTGACAGTGATCAGGTGACTTTGGTTGGAGCTGGTGTCACTTTGCACAAAGCCCTTGCTGCTGCTGCTAAAGACAAAGCCTCTTTTTCCATTTGTTATTAGTGTAACACCTGCACCAGGCCCTGCCGTGGACACACCTGCCACGCATCACTGCAGTCAATTCCCCGAATACTAATCAGTCACACCTGCAATCAATCTGATCCCTGGGCCTTATATACTCCAACTTCACGTTCACTCCCCATCGGACCTCGTTGCAACTTTGTTGGACTTTCCTGCTTTCCCCTTCCCGGTCTCGACTCACCTGGCTGATCTCCGGACTCCAGTGTTTTCTCCCTGGCTACTCCTTGTCGTAAGCACCTGTGTGAAGACCAGTGCCTGTAATAAATCCTTGCTCATCTCTGATCTGTCTGTGTGAGGTCCTTTATAAACACTAGGTCCGACCAAGACTGAAAACAGCGGATGGAATGACCCACCAAGCGTTTATCTGGCGATCCTCAGCTATGCAGCAGATTACTGCTCCAGTGCTCCCTCCACTTGGAAATGAACCCCAGCAGGTACCCCACCGATCGATCCAAAATTGCCTACATCATTTCCTTTCATTCAGGACAGGCTCCAGTGGGCAGAAGCGATCTGGCAGCAAAATGGCACAGTGACGCAATCCTTCACCCAGTTCACACGTCACTTTCAGGAAGTGCTTGGGCTTCCCTCCGGAGATGCCACCGTACAGGAGCGGTTGTTTCGCCTTCGGCAGAAACACACCCCCATCACTAAACAAGTCCTGAAATTCCGTACTTTGGCTGCGGCGAGTGGGTGGAATGAAGCAGTCCTTCTTACTCATTTCCGGATGAGTCTAGAGCCATCTCTTCGTCTCCAACTCTTGACCCATGTTTACAATCTGGGCTTAGAAAAATTCATCCAGCTCACCATTCAGGTTGTCCACAGGAGGGAAAGCTGCCTTCAGGACATAGTACCCGTGGCTGCAGCACCTTCCATAAACAACTTGGAACCCATGCAGGTGGATGCAGTAAGCCTTACACCCACTGAGTGACGCCGAGGCCTCTTGAATGGGCTCTGCATTTACTGTGGCCATACTGGGCATCTTATTGAAGTGTGTCCCGTTCGTCCTCCACGTCCTTGGGTGAGTTTGGCTACAGTTGTCTCTATTCCTGCTAATCCCCTCACCACACCAATTACCTTGTCGCTACCTGTGGGTTCTCTGACCCACGGCTCTCCTCGACTCCGGCTCCACGGGGAACTTTATCTCCGGGTACATAAGACGCCGTCTACAGCTTTGATGCCACCACTGCCCAACACCCCTCTGCATCCAGTCAATTACGGGCAAAAATCTTACTCAGCGCACCATTCAGCTCCAGACCCCGCCTTTAAAACTTAATGTAGGTTGCTTACACCAAGAAAGATCTCTCTGCTGGTGTTTGGAGCATTCCAAGGCTGATATCATCCTGGGGCAGCCATGGTTACAACAACATCCTCCAATACTCTCCTGGAAAACTGGGGAAATACTGCGCTGGGGTCCCTCCTGTTATCCTACCTGTTTTCCCAAGCTACCACAATTAAAACAGGTAACCGAGGTCATTCTATGGTCCACCTTTATAGAAAGCCCAGATATTAGCCCTGTACGTAACATTCCTTCTGAGTACCAACACTTCCAGAATGTTTTTTGCCCTCAGCGAGCGACTCACTTACCACCACATCATGTGGTGATTCTCTCCCTGAAGAATCGATAACCACACAACAGGAGCAGGATATAGCAGAGAAGTGATTTATTATAAGGGTGGTAAGCAATGGAGCAGAAGTAGTCTGGCAGGATGGGAAGGGAGGATCCGGGAGAACAGTGAGGAGCAGGGATCTGCAAAACTCTGAATATCCAGGGGTTAGTCCAACATCCAAAACACGTGGTCAATGGGGCAGGCAGAGGTCAAACACAGAAAACGAGGTTACTTATCCAGGGCAGGCAAAATCTGTGGTCGTTCCAAAACAGGGTCCAATATCCGAGTAGACTTGGTACAAGATAATCCGATGAGGGTCAGGCAAGAACAATCCGTGGCGTAAACAAGGTCGAAGACAGGGTATCTGGAACACAAAACAAGGCTGGATATCAACAGGACAAGAACAGTTGACCATCTGGCAGGGAGACTGGAGTGGGTTCAAGAAGTGCTGGGAGCTGGTGAGAACAAAGAGCAATCAGGGAACTCCAGGTGGAGCCAATGAGCCCAATCAGTGGGTAAGAAAACCAGCAGAGCAACCACCATGGCACATCGTCCCTGGGACTGCTCTATTGACTTAATTCCCGGGGGGCAAACTTCCTGCAGGTCGGAGCTACCCTCTTTCTATCCCAGAAACTAAAGCCATGGAGGAAGATGTAGCCGAGGCCCAGGCAAAGTGCTACATTCGACCTTCCACATCTCCAGCAGCCTCTACCTTCTTTTTTTGTGGAGAAAAAGGATGGTGGACTGCGGCCCTGCATTGACTACCGAGCCTTGAATCAGATCACAACTAAGTTTAAATATCCTCTGCCGCTGGTGCTGTCAGCGCTGGAAAGACTTCGGGGAGCTAGGGTTTTTACCAAACTGGATCTAAGAAGTGCTTATAACCTCATCCGTATTCGTCACGGGGATGATTGGAAAACTGCATTCATTACACCCACTGAACACTATGAATATCTTGTCATGCCGTATGGTTTAGCCAACGCTCCTTCTGTCTTTCAGGGCTTCATGAATGAAATCTTCCATGACATAATGAACCAGTTCATTATAATCTACATTGACGACATCCTCATCTTCTCCCTGGATCTTCAGACCCATATCAGCCAGGTGAGACAGGTATTGGATCGTCTCCAATCCCATCACTTGTTGCTGAAGGCAGAGAAGTTCTCTTTCCATTAGCCTGAAGTCGAATTCCTGGGTCTGGTGGAACCTGATGGGGTGAAGATGGATTAGAGGGAAGTTCAGACAATCCTGGACTGGCCAAAACCTAACACAATTAAAGCCCTTCAACGTTTTCTCGGCTTCTCCAATTTCTACTGAATATTCATCCATAACTACAGTGCTGCCCCCCTTACTGCCATGCTCAAACATAAACCCCATACTCTTACCTGGACCCCCGAAGCAGAAAACGCCTTTAAACACCTACAACAAGCCTTCGTCTCTGCACCCATCTTAAAACACCCTGATCCCGAACTCCCTTTCTATGTTGAGGTAGATGCTTCCACCGCGGGAGTCGGCACTGTTCTGTCACAATGGTCTGGACAATCCCCTCACCTCCATCCGTGTGCCTTCTTCTCCAAAAAACTAAGTACTGCAGAACAGAATTATGACGTTGGCAACCGAGAACTCCTGGCCATAAAACTAGCAATGGAGGAGTGGCGACACTGGCTGGAAAGATCCAACTATCCCTTTGAAGTCCTTACAATCACAAAAATTTAGCCTACCTCCGAGGAGCTCGCTGCCTGAATCCCCGTCAAGCCAGGTGGGCTCTCTTTTTCACTAGGTTTGACTTCACTATCACTTACATTCCAGGTTCCAAAAACCGACGGGCTGACGCCCTGTCTCGGATGCACAAAAAGGAGGAAACCCCTGAGGCCACATAGTCCATACTGCCTCCTAATGTGATTATTGGTGCCATTCAGTGGACCTTGGATGACCACATCCAAGAGGCTTTGGAAGAACAGCCGGCACCCCCTGAAACTCCAGCAGTATTTTTGTTCCGCCAGACTTCCGAATTTCCCTAAAAAAAGCTACTCATTCTACCCCAGGCACAGGACATCCTGGAACTTAGGCCACCCTAGCTCCACTCCAACTCCGCTACTGGTGGCCAGAGATGTCATCCCAAATCCATAGAATTGTGGCCGGATGCGCCACCTGTGCCCAGATGAAAAGTCCCTGTCATTTTCCTGAGGGAAAACTTTGACCTCTCCCGATTCCACAGCGACCTTGGTCTCACTTAGGTGTGGACCTCCTGACCAATCTTCCCCCATCTCAAGGTAAAAGCTGTATACTGGTGGTAGTAAACAGATTCTCAAAGGCATGTAAGTTAATTCCATATCCCAGTTCATCTCCCGCTTCTGGCACTCCTTCCTTCGCCTCCTGGGGGTTACAGTCAGCCTATCATCTGGATATCACCCCAAGACCAATGGGCAAGCGGAACGTAAGGTTCAAGAGGTGTGTTGATTCCTCAGAAGTTTCTGCCATGGTCATCCATCGTCGTGGACTGAGTTTCTTACCTGGGCAGAATACGCCCAGAACTCCCTCCGTCAGGCTTCCACCAGACTAACCCCATTCGAGTATGTTTTGGGGCACCAGCTGCCAGTCTTTCCTTGGAATGGGGAAAGCGGCGACATGCCAGCAGTGGATGAATGGTTCCGATAGTCCTGGCGCAGCGAGCGAGTGTGGAGCCAGGCGCATCAACATCTTCAACGCGCCATCAGATTCTACACTCTACAAGCCAACCAGCGAAGAACCCAGGAACACCTGTATGCTGTTGGCAATATGGTTTGGTTATCTACTCTGGATATTCGGTCCCACAACACATGTCAGAATTTAAGTCCTCGGTTCATTGGTCCTTTCAAAGTTATTACTCAGATCAACCTTGTTACTTACCATCTGGAATTGCCAGCATCCTACAAAATAAATCCAGTCTTTCATGTGTCTCTCACCTGTGGATTCTCCTTCTTCCTCAGGGTCTGGTGCGGCGATTGCTCCCTTCCAACGCCTCCTCTTCTTCCTCTGGACACCGTAGACGGGCCCATTTTCACCATCCAAGACATTTTTGCATTTTAGAAGGCGCCGGGGTCATTTGGAGTATCTGGTCGACTGGGAGGGCTATGGACCTGAGGAAAGGTCCTGGGTTCCCCGAGCTGACGTCCTGAACCCCTTTCTACTCACAGACCTCCAGCATCCCGGTCAACTTCGACCCCTGTCCCCGTGGTCGGCCCCGTCTTCCTTCCCATCGTCGCCCTGGAGTGGCTCCTGGAGGGGTGGGGGGTACTGTTACACCTGCACCAGGCCCTGCCACGGACACATCTGCCACGCATCACCGCAGTCAATCCCCCCGAATACTAATCAGTCACACCTGCAATCAATCTGATCCCTGGGCCTTATATACTCCAACTTCACGTTCATTCCCCGTCGGACCTCGTTGCAACTTTGTTGGACTTTCCTGCTTTCCCCTTCCCGGTCTCAACTCACCTGGCTGATCTCCGGACTCCAGTGTCTTCTCCCTGGCAACTCCTTGTCGTAAGCACCTGTGTAAAGATCCATGCCTGTAATAAATCCTTGCTCATCTCTGATCTGTCTGTGTGAGGTCCTTCATAACAATTAGCAGTGAGTCAGAAATGGAGACTGAAATAAAAACAGAACTTCATCTTAACCAGCAGTCGCTGATTTTACAAGCGCAACATTGTCTTAATATCTGTAATGCTTTTATTATATGTAAAGCACTTTGAATTGTCCCGTACATTAAATGTGCTATACAAATAAACTGCCTTGCCTAAGGGACAAATATTTTTGAAAAGTCCCGTTATCGCCTATTCGAAGCGCAAGCTATGTATGTTTTTCACTAACCTCCATCACAGTTAACTTCCAAACTGACATTAAAATGCTAACAACGTTGTGTTACTGTATAAGCTAATTCAGTTTTGCAAATTAATTCAGTACATTATTTTTTATTTTTCATGAAAAACATTTCTTTTCTCATGTACCTATGAATGAATTCTACATGATAACTTTTTAACTTCTCTTTTTATCATTTTAATGTAATTCATGATTTTATTGTGATTCTTGCTGTTTTTTCTGCCTTTTGCTATTTCTTAATATCTGTAATGCTTTTGTTTTATGTAAAGCACTTTGAATTGTCCTGTACATGAAATGTGCTATACAAATAGACTGCCTTGCCTTTTCTTTTGTTTGAAATGGTGCTGAAATGCAGACATTTTCCTTTTGTCCTTTTCTTAGATCTTTGTTTTCTCTGGCTTCCTCCATCATGCCTCATGTCAACCCTCCTAGTCCTATACATCAAGCTGCTCATTAGCTCAGTATTAACGGTTTGTGTGAAACACTGACCACTGACAAGAACATGTTAATGTGGATTAAAAAAAACAAAACAAATCATCTGCATCGAGAAATTTCTAGAACTGAGTTATTAAAAATATTTCAGGAATAGTTTTGGTCCTAAATGCAGCAATAATAAATATGTTTTCTTATTCAAATATATGAAAGCACAAAAAATTAAATTAAGTTTTACAAAGACTTTAAACTACACATTAGAGGCAGTCAGCAGCACCAGGTGCAGTACTGTGGAAGCTATTGTTAGAGATTTGATCCCTCAAGTGACCACCTTTCAGTTCAAAACACAAGTGGTTTACAGCTCTGAAAAGCCTGTCAACCACCTTTAAACCTTTTAGATAACTTAAACTCTTTGAAGCTGCTTCAGAATTTGTCAAAATCCTCAAATCTCTTCAGAAACCCTGAAAACCTCCAATGCTTTAAAGTACTTCACCACTTTAAACCCTTTTGCAGACATGACCAGTAGAGCAGGGATGCCGAAAGCACCAAAAGCACTTTCTTTTTGTCATATTCTCATTACAATTTTCAGACTTTAAATCTGAAGTGCTTCAACATCCCAGCAATTTCTTTTATTATGTTTATGTACAATCAAACGAATATAAGGCCTGTGTAATTACAATGAATAAAACAGAAAGAATGAAGCCCTTATACAATGGAGTCATTCTTTTTTCACATTTTTCTTATTTTTTGTCAGAAATGTTTTACAGTAGAAGAACTATCATTTACACAAATGAAGACACCCAACAGAGCTCAGGAGTATGTATAAAAAAGGCATTTTAATGTGTGTCTGGTGTCAGAATGTAATGACAGCTCCTGTGGTGAGAAGATTGGAGCGATAAGCTGCTGCAGATGCTTCACTCTAGCCTGCAGAAGAGATGTCAGATCCCAACAAGGCCTCTACACTGGAGCGGGCGACCTAAAGACTGACGTCAGATCAGGCTGTCAGGAAACACCTGCTTTGATCTCAGCTGAGCAGTTAGCTTTACATTTTAAAGAGCTACAGGCTGCGGAGATGAAACGAAGCTGCGTCACCACTGCAGCGCCATATCAGCTCCGATCACGTCACAATGTCCATAATCTCTTTGTTTTTATCCTATTCCCTTCTCATGATTAAGTTAAATCACATCACTCATGTGGCAGAAGTTTTTCTCACCTATTTAGCCATAGTGTAAAACAGGTTATGGGTGACACTTTCTGATTAAAAATCTGCAGATACCTTGGACCCAGCTGAATCCAGAATGTCATCACCAGGTCCTAAAAACCAGCTACTGGGTCTTACATTAGCATGTTAGCCATGTCCTAGCAAAAACAGTTTAATTTGTTTGAGATGGAGAAGGGCTGATGTGAATTCTCGGTTCAGTTGGGCGAAATATTTGCTCACTTTGTTTTGATTTGCTTTCAAGCTGCACTTAACCAAGGCAAACCAAACCACCTCAAGCATGTCAGGGGGAGACAGAGGGAGATAATTGTGAAGGCCAAGTGTTCTTTTTTGGTGCAATTAGTTCACTTCCAGTGTCGCCATCGCTGGTGTATGAATGTTCGGTGATGGTTAGAGAGGCTGTAGGTGTGGATTGGCTGCCTTGTTTGTGTGGCTACACATGTAGCTTTACCATCACCAAGTATGAATGAGGAGTATTTAATAATAGATTGGTGCCTTGAAAAGAGCTATATATATCTAATATATCATTATTATTTTTATTATCATTATCATTTTCATTAATATTATTGTTTTTATTATTATTGTTATTATTCTTATGGGCTGCACGGTGGTGTGATGGATAGCACTGCAGCCTCACAGCAAGAAGATTGCTGGTTCGAGCCTGGGGCAGAAGTTCAAACCTGGGAGGTGGTGGCCTGTCTATGTATATTTTGCATGTTCTCCTCGTGGATGTGTAGGTTCTCTCCGGGTATTCCGGCTTCCTCCCACCATCCAAAGACGTGCATGTTAGGTTAGGTTAATTGGTGACTCTAGATAGGCTCCAGCTTACCCACGTCCCGTAATGGACTAAGCGGTAGATAATGAATTAATGTCTTTGCATTAAAGGGTATTTTGTGTTTTGTTTTTGTTTTTTTGACAGCATCTGGCAGTAATGTGTCACTAACACCACAAGGTGGAGTCAGTTTAACAATTTGTTTGCGAACTTTGAGGAAATAAAATAAACAGAAAAAAGCTTCACTGTTGCCACACAAAGTGTGGGGTGCTGTAAGATTTTATGCTAATATAAGAAACATGCAGAACCTAAGATTGAGATGAGCAAAAGGTTCTGTATGGATCCTGATGGATAAATCTTGTATTGACTGTATTGATGAGATAGTGACCATCTGTGAGAGACACAGCTAGTCATTAAATTATTGTGATCAAAACTGTTTTTACAGAACAATGTTATCTTAGGTAAAGTTACCATTACATAGGACCATGTCATTGAGAGTGAAACTGCAAACAGAGGTCCATCCACAAATCAGCTGTCAGTGGCAGCTTTGTTACTAAAGTTTGAAGTTAGACATAACGAACTAATAGTGACCTAATCTCAGAAATGATAGCTAAAGACATGCTTCCATCGGTATTGTTTTATTCTATTCTACATTCTACAGTCATTTAGCAAACGTTTTCTCCAAAGCGACTTATATCTGAGAGTAAGAACAACACAAGCAGGAAATCAAACAGAAGGGGACGTCATAATTTAGTGGCAATGCATTTTTTTTCTTCCCTACAATAGTCCTTGTTTAATAACTAGATTATGATTTCATCACACGATATCATCTTGAGCGCAAGTGTACGCAGCTTATTAAGAGCTGCGTTGTGCCAAAGATCTTTCTAACTCATTCCGACGAGTTTAGCTAAGTGCGGGAATGCTCCTTAAACAGCTGAGTCTTTGACTTGCTCTTAAAAGTAGATAAAGACTCTGCGAAATCGTTGTTCATTTGACAGCTGGAGACAACAGAAGAAAAGAAGCTAGCTACTGATATTGGACCATTGTGGTGGGACCACTACGTGTTGCTACGTTTGATGAAATTATTTATGCCGGAGTTTAGAATCCCATCAAGAAAAACCATCAGCACCAGACTGAAGAAACTGTCTGATGATACTGTAGGTGAACATTCAGCACCATCATCATTTTACAGCGAAAATGCAAAAACAAAGATTTTAACTTGGAAAGTTATTTATTTACAGATTGGAAGTACAGTGAATCGGTGAGTTAACAGTGTGAAATTATTTTAGATTTCATACCCGCAAAACATTTCAAAAAGATGAAAGGGGTGAATTTAGGGATTTTAATGATACATAATCAAATACCGTATTACTATAAGTCGCTCTGGAGTAGAGGGTGACACAGAAATGGATTTTCACTCCTGTCCCATCCCACTCCCACAGAAAAAATCTTGTCCCGTCCCAATCCTGATAAAATTACTCCCAATCCCATCCTGCTCCCATTTTTTAACATTTATTTAGTATTTGGGCAACACATTGAATTTGATTAAATGTTCTCACCATTCTTTTTTAGACCAGCTGCTAAGTTTCTAGCTTATTTTCGAGGTCAGTTACAGTAAAAAAAAAGGGGGGGGGGGGGCAACAATAAAACAGTACATGGTTCACACCATGTCTACCAAAGTTGAATAAACCCAAACAGAACATATTAAGTTGTATTTCACTCTTTTCTAAATGTCATTTACTAAACATGTTTTACAAGCAGCATACATTGTGTTGACACTCGACTCTCGTGAAGTTCATTAAAATGTCCGCCTTTTCGAATAGACAGTCGGATGGCAGAACTGGAATTTTTTTCAGGAATCCCGTGGCACATGGGATTCCTGAAAAATGTGATATGAAGAAGAGGGCAAGTTTTTTAAGTACACAATAGCATATGGTGTCATGTTTTCACGGTCTTATTTCTTGTGTTTGGGTTTTGTCTATTTTGGTGGTTATATTTTAATCTTGGTTTATTATTTGTGGTGTTTGGTTTCTGTCATGCGAATGCTTTTAGGTTTTTGGTTTAGTCCTGTTTCCCTCATGAGCTTTGTATTTTCTGTTCCTGGTTCGTTAGTTCACCTGGTCGGATTTCCCATCCGTTTCACCTGCTTCTAATTACTCCCTCTTTGTATAAGTGTCCCATGGTTTTCAGTCGTCTTTGTCAGATCCTTGCATGTGTGCGTGTATGTTTGTTAATCCCTGTATGTTAACTCCTGTGTTTGGTTTATGCCGGTTATGTATGGTTCCTTGTCCTGAGATTGTGGAAATAGACCATTGTCACGAGCACCATTCTGCTTCCTGCCTTGACTGCCTGCGTTTCGGTCCTCACCACCACCACCCACCCTTACATATGGAACAACAGGCTGAATATGTGTCCGGTATGTTAACGTAATACTAGGAACAATTAAACTGTGAGGGAGAACAAGCCTCCTTACTACACTTATTGAACAGCTGATTGAGGTGCTGATATAATACAAAAATGTTTACATCACATTTATTATTTAAAGACACCGACACCGCTGCATGCACAACTCGCCCTGTCACGGAAGAAGCTTCTCGCGGAGTAAATAAACTTTATTAAACGGCCTCGAGAACCAAAACAAAGTTCTTGCTTCTTGTGGAGTATGTGACAAGCTTTACTCTGCTCTGTCACCTCTATGCCATCACTCTCGAGCGAGCCGCAGTAAAACCGGACAGGAAGTTAAAACTCCAGAGTTCAAGATTACATTATTTGCAGAGCAGTGTCATATTTCCTGAGTATACTTTCACACTCTTATTATGGTCTGTAAATGTGTGCAAAATTGCTTCATGTCTGTATGTATTAACATTTAAAAACATGTTAAATTATATACATAAGACGCACCTGACTTTAAATCACAGGACCTGCCAAACTGAAAAAAAGTGAGACATATAGTGCAGAAAATACGGTACTTATTCATGTCGTTTCCATACAGGGTTTATCTAGTTCAGGGTAACAGGAGAGCTGGTGATTGTTCCAGCTACCATCAGGCAAGAGTCTGAGTACACCCTGAACCAACTGACTATCAATCACATGGAAAAAATTCAATAATATTTATTATTATTATTTCAGTTAGATAATGTCAGCATATGATTGTATTTCTGATTTGGTACAATAGCAGCATCCATGAACAGCTAAGTCTTTGGGAGCAAATATGGACTGAGGACCTTGAGTCTGTCACCAAATGAAGAGTTAAAAAACAACGTTCCTCAAAGAGAGATTGGAAGGGATTTGCCATAACCTTAGGAAAACTGCATCTGGAGTAATTTCAGTGAGTAAAGGACAAAAAAGCAAACCTGACCTGGACACGTGATCTTCGACCCCTCAGAAGGCAATGCAGCAAGAATCGTCTTTTATCAACAGCTGACCAACCACACGAAGAAAGATTACTGTGGATACCTTTTTCAAAATCTGACTTCAGGCTTTGACTGCTGTTAGCAACAAGTTCAAAAGCAGGGATCTGTGATGGTATGGAGTTAGATCAGGTTCTTTGATGGATCAAGTTCTGTGATGGATCAAGGTTCTGTAATGATACGGGATCAGGGTTCTGCAGCATTAATGCAGAAAAGTTCACTGAGATTTTTACACCATTTGCTGCTTTCATCTTTTTTTAAGGACATCCATGCATTTTTCAACAGGACGATGAAGAAGTACATTCTGCTACATTATAGCGGCATGGCTGAGGAAGAGGAGGGTACAGCTAATGGACTGGCCTGCCTGCAATTCACTGTTGTAAACCCTAAAATGTTTGCAGGATGAAAGAGCAAAACTAACACCTGAAGCTCTTCATCACTTGGCATCCTCAATGCCGGAATGCTGTGGAAAGGAAACAGTGTTAAAAGCTTTACTGTCCCACATGTTAAATAAATTAAGTTCACATGACAAAACAAGAGTTTATACCTTCTGCTATGAAGAAGTAAAAAAAAAACTCACACATTAATATTTAGGGAATATTGTATTTGCATTTATTTCTTAATAAACTTATCCCAAGCACAACTTATACCTAAAGAAACTCGTGCTATCCCATGATTTTGTCTGTCCTTGAAAAAAAGCTGATAGACTAGAGATAGAAAAACAAGCATCTTTGCATCATGTGAGGCTCTCTAATGGTTTCACACAAAAAGAAGCTGTAGACCCTCTTTCGTTTTTCTTTTGTTTTTGAGAGTCTTCAGGGACCCAACACACAGCTAAGATCTGATGGTTATCACAGGGTTAGCTGGTGGACGCTGCACAGCATCGCAACTCGGTGCAACTCAGTGCTGCAGAGGCTCAATGATCCCAGAGATCTCCATCATAGAGGACTCATCTGTGAGCATCTGGGAATGATGGTGATAGTGCCTCCAGTTACAGCTGTGTTTGAGGTGTTTATGATGAAAGTCAATCTGAATGAGCTTCTGAATCTCATTATTAATAGATTATGCAGGATTTCTAACACAGTTTAGTTAACTGTCTCCACGGCTGACTTTCTGACAACAATGAAGTGTTTTAAGGTGCAGGACTAAATCTTCTGCAGTTTAATGAATATCTCTCAGAACATCATTTTCTGACTCCATCAGCCCTGTTACTACGTCACAATAAGACATTCTGCACAGAACAATACAACCATCTTCAGCTCTAATCCCACACAGCAAATTTTCGTCCACCGTCACACCAAATCTTCACCGAATGAAAGAGATAAACACGACTGACTGATGAAGACAATTACTTTTCCTGCGCTCTGTGCAAGAACAAAGAGGAGGCGAGAATAGCTTTGTATGCAAATCATCCCCCACGCCTACTCTGCTTCCACCAACGCTGAGAAAAAAAATGTACCAACATCAAAGGCAGCGGCTGACATGCCTCCAAGTGTGCAGAAAAAGGCTGATTAGTCAAATGATGCTTCGCTCTAATCCTGCAGGGAAACTTCACCTGAACATCAGCACATACTTCCTCACACATCACAACATCAGAATAATATTAATACAACAAGCACGTTTATGAGTTGTCATCAGTGCTTCAAAGAAACAGAAGAAACTCAAAGCAAGTGGCTACAACTATGAAAATAGCTGTGGGATGCTTAGATTTAAGCTAGATGCTAACATGAGAAAGCAGTTAGCATTTAGCTCATTTCTTTCCACATGTCAGGACTGATTGTTGAACCTGATTTTCAGGTCCAAGTTTTTTTTTATTTATTTATTGTACTTTTATGTAAAAATGCATGTAGAACCTCCCTTTCATCCCAGTCAACATCCAGACATAATTTCTTTCGGGACAGCCTCAGCTGTCAGATTATGAGGCTAAAATTATGTAAAATTAATGTATTAATAGATATAGCAGCATAAAGCTCAACCAGAAGAAGAAAACAGAATTTATTACTAACAGTAATTTGTTAAAAAAAAAAAGACAAATATATTTGTATACCATATTTCATGTACAAGACAATTCAAAGTGCTTTGCATAAACACTACAGCAGGGTGCAGAAAGCAATACAAGTGCATTAAAAAAAACAAAGATTAAGAGGAATAAAATTAATTAAATAAAAACAGAAAGAAAAATATTCAAAAAAATAGATAAAATGCAAGAAATAAAGCTCCAGCGTGGGGAAATAACACAGAGATCAACAGTGACCAAGCCTTTTCTCATCTGCACATCATTCTCTCAAGTCTTGGTTTTCAGGAGAAAAATATTGGAATTGAAACAAATACACAATAGAAATTATTTACATCATTACATTTTTTTCCTCTTTTCCAATTGTTTATGCTACTATTTACCTGCTACAAAACCAACTCCAGCTCAGCTGCTTTATGGCGCCACCACGTATCAAAAACATCTTGTTGGCTTCATTCCAGCCATAGAGGAGCATTATTTTTCTTCTTTTCAGACACACAGAGAACTTTCTGCTTATTCGTTGATCTTTGGCTGCTCTGGATTAGACATTGCTGTCAGTTTAAGCTCTCTAATTGGTGTAAACTTTGACAGGAAGTGACTTCATCATAATTTCTGGGTCAAAGAAACGAGGTCTTTTAGCAACAGAGTAGTGATAGAAATCTTTTTTTATTATAAAAATGTGATACATAATGGTGTTATCATGGGTTTCTCATTCCGGATTTACCATATAGAGCCCAGGAAACTTCCATAAAGCTCTGATTTCCAACATTTTAATATAAAAGGCCAACTGTTTCTAATACTAAACTTTTTTGCATCTCTAAGCTGCATCAGTTGTTTGATAGTTTTTCAGCTAATTATAAATTTACGTAGCAAGTGTAGCACACAACCGCAAGCATGACTGAGCACTTGTTAATTTGGGTTTTTGTGTCATTTTTAGGAAAAGTTACAACAGATCTCTGTAATCATGACAACATATGTCCAACATGACGAGCAGCAACCACAACAGAAAATTTCAGTAGATATCCAAGAAGGTGAAAATATTACAGCGTCTGTGACAAAAAATATCCTAAATTAGCAGGGGAGTAATTAATATCCAGTTCTAATTTTGACATTTTAATTAATTCAATTGATTAAGTAATTAAATCCGAGAAATGAAAACGTGCAGCGGAAGGAAGCAGAGAGATGAAGCAGCAGTCAAAGCGTAGAATTACCAGACAGTGTGATGCTTTTCTGATCTGCTGTCAGCCACCGGTCACTCAGACAGATCAGCCTCGTTATTTTATCATTAAAGACAGACAGTATCTTAGGCAGTGAGTGATAGCCAGCTCCACCTCAGCAAGTTCATTATCTCTGTCTTCCTCTCAGAGCCAATATACATATCATATTCAACTACATTGCAAGTGTTTATGAGGAGTACACCTCCAAAATCCCTGAAGATCAAAGATTTCATTAAAATTCCTCCTAGTATGTTTTATAAATCATACTTTGATGGAGTTCCAGCTAGCATTTCATCAGCCTATGCAGCTTTTTGGAAAAAAAACAAAGGTTTCAAAACTGTTCAACATACTGAGATCTGAGCAGTAAAGCTGCATCTGCAGGTTTTGAAATTTTCACAACCCTCTTGTTTCTTCAGCAGGGAGAAACATGGTATGTTTGTTCACAGGAGCCATCGACACGCTCATTAACAGCTGGCCTCCAAGCAGACCAAAAGGCACTTGAGGTAATAATCATCAGAGCTGAGTGATTCACCAAGTACGAATCAGGAGGGAGGAGGAGAAGGACAATAACATGTGCAGTTACCAACAAGTAGAAGAAAAGAACAAAGCAAATGTATCTTGACCTTTATATTTTACATTCAAAACCTGCTCTATGTTCTTATTGCAGAGTCCAAAGACCCAAAACATTAAAATGTAGGACTTTGAATTAAAATAAGCTTAAAGATGTGGAAATGGCTCTGTTTCAAAAGCTTCACAACCTCAAAAAGATGTATAACTAAATGCTTTATTTTTTCTCCTAGTGGTGAGCTTTGTGCCTACATGTGGAATTTTAAACATGGTTACCTGATAAGTCAAGAAAAAAGTTTAAAGGGTTTTCAAATGTAACATCTCGATCATCTTTATTTTAGTTTACCTAAAATATTTCTGCTGTATATCATTCTCTTTGGACTGTTCTATTCATTTACTGTAACGAGCTCAACACACGGGAGGCGACCAACGCCAGCAAAAGGCCGAATTCCTTGCCACCCAGGTAAAACCCAACACATGGGACGTGATAAACAGCAGCGACAGTGGTAGCGTCACAAATTGCGCTCTCAGATCAATTGTCTCCAAAAAATTTGATTGGTTATGATATTTTGACATTTTCAAAGCAGTCCATGACAGACGAGGAATGAAGGATGAAGACTCGAGTTGACAGAAATCTTGTTGGACTCTACTGTACAAAAGAGAAAGACAACCCTGGGTTCATTTATTTCCCATGCATGAACATAGCAATATATATTTTCTGTTAAAAGTTTTAAAGATTTAGTTCCTCAATCATTCCATACAGAATTACTTCATTTTAAATGTTTATATATTTATATAAATGTGCAACAACAAATTTACTATAAACTATTAGGTTTCTTTGTTCAGGTTACAATAAACTGGACTTTTCAGTGAGCTAGCAATCATGTGTGCTTAAAAATTGATGAAAATATGAATCTCATGGTGTAAAGTTGGTTCTTCATGTTATCCATTATTGTGAGATGTTAGCACTTACAAGACCAAGCTGGTTTTAACTCTGTTATCACTTGTGAGCTAACAATATGTAACGTTTAGCAATGTTAGCACTCCTTAGCTAACACATCTTGTAAGGAGTGCTAATGGAATTAGCTAATGACTGCTAATAAAGTTAAAGCATATTTTTAATTGAAAGCTAACAGGGTCTGTTACCTTAGCTTGTAGCTGTTGATATGATTAACAGTGGCACGGTTTGCTATTAGCACAAAAAAATACATGTTCTAAAATCCCACAAACATTTTCTTTCAAAAACTAAAATGCTCAAAAACAAATATTTTACTAACAAATAGCTGGTTTCTCAACGTCTTTAAACTTGCCCTAAATGCTCACCTCAAACTTTGACTCTATTTGCACTACAACCTTTTACAGTCAAGCTTAAAAGGTTTTGGACTCTCTGCCATCATTTTACTGTCACTTTACTTCAGTGGTAGCATTTCAGTTGTGCTTACAAAAGTCATTTTCTTTGCAGATGGAAGGAAGACTCATTGCATAACAAGACAAGAATTAGTGCTTAACCCTAACCTAACAGCAGCGGAAACAAAAGACAAGTTTAAACGCAAAGTAATATTAAAAAGTATTTGGTGAAATGTTGAACAAACAACAGTCTTTAAAAGTACAGTGTTTAGCTTTTTTGGTATTTTGTTAGCAAAAATCAAGAATTGCTTTTATGAATACGTATTTTACCAAAGTCTAATCAAAGTCCCATCCAAATGAAAGCGTTCTCGTTGCTTAGAATTAGATGTTTATAAACACATACTCTTTGCCCGCGAGACAGAGGAAAAAATAGCCAAGAAAAGAAAAAGAAATAATAACGTTTATTTTGGCGTTATGTCAGAAACAGGGCAGGTGGTCCAGCAGCTACTTTATCCTCCCGTTTAAGTCGCATCATTTACTGTTACTTGCTATATAA
>JBAMHW010000001.1:3535508-3545742 GCA_037177495.1 Rhadinocentrus ornatus
CTGGAATTTATTGATTTATACACTGTTTCTAATGAGTTTTTTATGACTATAAGTTATCTGTTGGTCTTCTAACTGTCATCCTGTCATTTGTCTTTTAATCCCAAGCTGCAGCATTATTACATTTCTAATTACTCAAACATGCAGCTGTTTTAGCTGTGAGACCAACATCAGAGTCTGTTAATCACGTTTTCACTTGCCAACATGTTTCAGACTCCGCCCAGCAGGGGGCGTTGCTAAGCTACGTGACACTGCAGGACTGTCTGAGGCATCATGAGGTGTTTTTATGCCACCAAACACAGTAATTCAAAAAAAAATTAACTTATGAAAATAATGTTCGTTTTATGTCATTTTAATTTAATTTGTGGTAAAAAGAGGTTACAAATGTTTGGGATTAAGCTGCTCAAAAGTGCACACTGGAAAAAGGAGTTTTACATTCAGTATTCAGCTAGTATTCTTTCAAACTCCTTAAGCCTAAGGGTCTTTTAGGGGTTTAAGCTTGAAAATGACAGACCACAATAAGAATTGAGTATTTCTCTGCAAAAACAAATTCAGTGCAAACCATCTTGGGATCAACATATAGGTAACACTTGAGATTCCATCAGAGGTGGAAGTATCACCGCAGACGCCACTGTGTAAAAGTGAGTGATGAAGGAACATAGGAAGGATTTTATAATATATAACCAGTGAAATTTTGCTGCAGTAGACAAACTCCACAAATCAACATGAGAACATTGTGCAGAAGTCAAGAGTAGTTAGTAAAGAGATGGCTAGGTGTTTTTCAGTTCATCCAGAATTTGGCATTGAGTGAGGTCTACGTCATACGATGAGGAATCTGACACAAAACTGTCCCACCGTCTTTAAGATCATCTCCCACACTTCTTCTGTAGTGTAGCGTCTGTTTTAGGATGCTATTTTTTCCAGAAGTTGCTACAAAGTGGACACATGCATAAACATGGATCCATACTTTCTCTAAGTCTGAATTACGAGGGGTAAATCTCCTCATAGCTCCGGCTTTGAACGGCTGATTTTCATGATTGACCCTCATTTTAATCATGTGATCCAACAGAATTACGCTCACGTCCTCCATTAATAAGGAGGGAAATATTTGACACAGGATGACTTGCACCTGTCTTCGTCCAATGTATCCAAGCAGAAAATGGATGGGAAACTGCTCTCACAGGACACTGGGAAATGGTGTTTTTTTTTTTTTAATCAAATGTGGTTTAATTCTGCCGGGCACAAGTTTTGGAGACCGGAGAGCGAAGCGAAGACGGAAGTCAGGATAATGTTTTATAAACATGAAGCAGAATTTTGGCTTCTTCTGAATATGGTCCAGTGAATCCTGGTTCGAGCATAAGGAAACTTAGTTTTGTACATTCAGTAGAGGCGCCGTTTGTCTGTCTTCATGCTATGGGCCGAACGGGTTGAACTATGTTCAGTTTGCATTATTTTTGCAGCCATTGTTCACCTGTTTTTTAATTGTTTGTTGTCTTCACTGTGTGTAGTGGTCAAAGAAATGGTTTCAACAAGCTTTTAACTGAGATTCTGGATTTGTAGTGGATACCACACACGTCTATATTTACATAACAGACCTGACGTTACTCCTGTGAGACCAGAACTTTGAAGGTTTGTTTTTAACTTTTCTTCTCATTTAGTGACAGTTTTTTAGCTCCTTCCTCTGAGCTCATACCTGGTCATAGTTGTCTTGGCCGTGAAAAAACGGCTCCTTCAGGAAGATCATGCTGGCCAACATGCAGCCTAAACTCCACATGTCCAAACTATAGTCATACATCTGCAAAAAGAACAGGACAAAAATTTAGAACAATTTCAAAGAGGAGACAGACAAGACAAGACAAATTAAATGCGAGTACCTGATAGTCCACTAGCAGCTCGGGGCCTTTGAAATAACGTGAGGCCACCCTGACGTTGTATTCCTGAGCGGGATGGTAAAATTCAGCCAAACCCCAATCTATGAGACGAAGCTGTGGCATGAGGAAACGATCGTTAATCAGGGGTTCTGTCGAGCACAAAAGCAGCCACATTCTTCTCGTTTCCTTTTTGTTCTGTTATTTCTAAAAGAAGAAGCAGCTTTCGCTGAATTTTCAGCGTGCAAACCAGCAGTGATTAAAAAGTAATTTAAATAATTTCATGCATGATCCCAAGTAAATTAAGAGCTGTTCTGGAAACATAGAAAGTAGTCAGATTTACTTTTAAATGTAACAGGGACGAAGGAGATGATGTCTGATGACGTAGAAGCTAAACAGAAGCTTCTGTGTGACTACAGCTGTGAGACATCGGTCTGATATTCCCTCTCTAGACTCGTCATTGTCCTGACAGCCATGTCTAAAAAAAACTGTATGGACACACGGACATGGTGGTGTATAATGTGAATGGAAGTGCAGAGCAGCGTTTGATGCATTATTAATAAGATAAATGAATGCTACATCATTCACATATTACTTCACAGATCCAGGAACTGGTGCAGAGGAGCTGCAAGTCAGTTCAGGTAAACAAAACACATAAAAGCATGAGCAGCACCTTCCTAAGCTGGTGGTCAATCATCACGTTGTGAGGCTTCACGTCTCTGTGCATGATGCCCATACTGTGACAGTAGTCCAGAGCCTGAAAGAACACACACATTAAAGTCAGCAAACTATTATCGGCTCTGTAGAGCTGGTTTTTCATCCAAATGTGAATCACTGTGGTTCAAACTTGAATAATTGTGCCAACAAATCATAATTTCTGGTGGATATCAGTTATGGGGTCACTGGAATATTTTCAGTAAAGCAGGTCGATGATGTGGATGAACAAATATAACTTCGGTTCCGGGCTCGTGTACGTTTTCTTACTACAGTGTAAAGTTCATGAATGA
Organism: Rhadinocentrus ornatus; assembly: GCA_037177495.1. Classification (NCBI taxonomy): domain Eukaryota; kingdom Metazoa; phylum Chordata; class Actinopteri; order Atheriniformes; family Melanotaeniidae; genus Rhadinocentrus; species Rhadinocentrus ornatus. The sequence continues at coordinate 3,538,381 of JBAMHW010000001.1, forward strand.
CCACTTCTTTTACCTAAATATTTGAGACAGAAGAATTGTTCACTATTCAGGTGAATAATAATTATTTCCAGAACTAGCCCAGCTGACACTTGCAGATAGTTTTTTTTTTTTTTTATCATTAACCCTTAAAACGCCATCACATTTTTTTTCTGTCCACCTGTTTTTTGCTTTGATTTAATGTAAAAATGCAGTAGACGCTCCTTTTATTCAGGCAACATACAGGCATTTTTTTTTTATCAATAGATATAGCAGCATTAAGGCCAACCAAAACAACGAAAGACAATTTATTCCCAACAGAACTTTGCAGAAATAACACACAGATCAACAGTGACCAAGCCTTTTCTCCTCTGCATCATTCTCACAAGTCTTGAACTTCAGGAGAAAAATAACTGTTGTTAGAACGAACACACAACAGAAACTATTTACACGGGTACACATTTTCCTCTAGTTTTTTTTTGTTTTTTTGCCATTTAGTTATTTATGCTACTATTTACCCGCTGTCCTTACAAAAACAACTCCAGCTCAGATAATATTTTACACCTCTGTGCATCAGAAACATCTCCTTGGCCTTATTTTAGAAATAGAAGAACATTATTTGTGCTCCTTTCAGACACACAGAACTTTCTGCTCACTTGATGGTCTTTGGCTGCTCCTGGTTGGACATTATCATCAATTTAAGCCCAATTAAGTAGGCTTGATCATCATTTCCAGGTCTAGAGGTCTCTGTGCAACATAGTAGTGATAGTGATTTTTTTTATTGTGAAAATGGAAAATAACAGTGTTATCATCTTACATCATTTCTAAGTAATGTGGTCTCACTTTTTGACATGTGCCACTGCTAAATACAGGAGGAAGGAGATGACAACTGCATAATTATTACTATTCTTTCACTAAATGAAACATATATAACCACATACAGGAACAACTCTGGTTTGTGTCTAACAGGCAGCAGCGATACATTTAGAAGCTGGAAATGAAGATTTTTTTTCTGTCAAAGACTTTAAAATGTTTTTAATTAAAATATTTCTTTCTGACTCACCTAGACCTGCAGATACACAGGGCTGTAACAATCCTATCATCACTTAACAGTCAAATGAATATTAGTAATTAAGATTTAACACAAATTCTATAAAAATCCATTTCTCTCCAGAATCCATTTTCCTGCAGGTTTTTGCTCACTTCTTTCTTTTGTGCCCAACCTTGACCTGACTACATGAAGCAACCCCACATCATAAAGCATCCTCCCCAGAATGGTTCAGTATGAACCAGCCATGATCGGTGCAGCGACTCTTAAAGCAAAGGAGGATAAAGACTGGAGTAATGAAAACAGGTCATGTGGTCTGACGAGTCCTGACTGACCCTGTTCTAGAGTGCTGGGAGCATTAGTGGGCTTTTTTTCCTCTCCTGATTAGCCTCACTGATGAGGGAGTTTCTTTAGGCTACACAGCCGTTTAGTCCAAATACCATGAATTATCTTCACACTATGCACAGTGGAAATGTTCTTTTTCCATTTTAAACCAAACATTTCATTTGTCCCTGACTGCAATTATTTAAGATGTTATCTGACCAGATTTTTTCATTCACGATGATTTTTCTCTTATCTTTCAGGTTTTAATGAATTTGTTGGACTATTCTAAACCCGTTTTCTGTAGTTTCAGCAGTTATTTGATTTGTTTGCTTTATGTGACGCGATCCTTCTGAAACAGAAACTTTTCCTCAACCAGAGGATGCGTCATCTGGCATGGACAACTTTGGTGTCTATTGTTCTCGAGGCCCGTTTATGTTTCCTTGTAAATCCAGTGAGCTGGCGTCCGTTTCAGAAACCGTTTGGCCGTGATTAAGTTGTTTCCTTTCTTCAAAATCATATGCAATTTCTACAGTTTTTTCCCCCGTCTTCATTCTTCTTCTGCTGTTGTTGTTCCCTTCCTGATTCTTCTCTGGTTTGTTTCTTTCCTTAGTAGCACGTCAGCCATTCTGCTCAGCCCTACCCCTACAATTTCCGGTGGTATTGCTCCGTCTTCTGCGTCATGCGACGGATAGCTAAGCTCCCTGAAAACAGACCAAATAATGTGCAGAACCAACACAGAAGACGGACGAAAGTGTCCGTCCGTTTGTTTTCTGTGTCAAGCATAAATGGGCCATAAGCCGATGCTAACTTTGTTTGAGAATTGAGACTACATCCACACGATGAAACGATTTTGTTTGTTCTTGTTTTGTAAAGATGAAAGCTTTTCCAGAAAGGTGTGTCTATACAATTCCAGTGAAAACGCTGTAGTTTGGTGTCGCAATGCTGCCATAAAAATACACAAAAAACTAACAAGATATGGAGCTTGTGCAGATGCAAGCCACCGACAATAAAGAAGCAGAGGAAGAAAAAGATGGAGGTCTGCGCTACTGCTTTCACACAGACACCATTCTGGTAATATTCTCATATCACTCACAGTTAACTTAGAAAGCTTACCTTAAGAAGCTCATACATGTAGTAACGAATATCATAGTCTGTCAGCTTCTGGTAAAGCTCCTGTGGAACAGAGAAAACACACTCGTGTATAAAACACTTTGAGGACTCATCAGTAACATGATGTCAGAGGCCTCTGGACAGGAACATTAACTGGAAGGTTATGCATGTTATTATAAATGGATATCAATGCCTTTGCGTGGATGGTAGTTCTGCATGTGATGCTGGCCAAACTCAAGTACCTTAAAATCTGTGTTATTGATGTACTCAAAGACAAGCGCTGGTGTTCTGGACTGCAAAGAGAGGACAACACACGGCTTAACTTAGGACAACAGCAGGTCGGTGAAGATCATTAGCATGACTGGATTAACGCAGCTGACACGCTGACATGCAGCACAGCGACCGCAGGTTCCCCGACTCACCACGGGGTCTTTGACCGTGTCCACCAGCCGGATGATGTTGGTTCCCCCTCGCAAGTTTTCAAGAATTTTGATTTCCCGTTTGATCTTCTTCTTCTTGACAGGCTGAGGGTGACAACAGAAGGAAGACTGAATCAGAATAACTAGAAGAACAAATAAAATTAAAAAGAAGGAAGATCAAACCAGCTACACAGACTAAAGAAAATGTGAAATTTCTTGTATTTTAACAGACAAAATGCTTATTAATGTTTACAGGTCTAAAGATAAACACCACCAGAGTAAAAGCAGGATAAATCAGGTAGGATGGAAGGGGAAAAACAGCCAAATCTTACCTTGAGGATTTTTACCACCACTTTCTCATTGTTGGTCACATTTATGGCCTCAAAAACTTCGCTGTACTTTCCTCTACCCAGCTTACGTACCAGCTGATAGTTGTCTTGATTGCTGGAGAAAGTGGAAACTTTTTTTTAAAGTAATCAAAGATTTTAACATGCTGCTCACCACTGAATGGATTTAACGTGCAACTCTGAACTTTACCTCCAGTTTGGCACATGAGCATCATAGTCCCAGTACTCTCTGTTTTTCTGTGTGTTGACGTCGGTGTAGACCCGAGCCTTGCTGCTGGCCGGTGTGGATCCGGGCATTGCTAGCTTTGAGGCTCCGGGTTGGGAACCTATTCCTTCCTCCGAATACTTGTTGGCTCGATACTGGAAGGCAGCACACCCACTGTGCAGAGTTTGTGGCTCTAAGATCCCTGCACTGTGCTTACCATTGGCTTTGGCTGCTTGTGTCCTCTGATAAAAGGTGGCAGACCGGTCCGATGCAGTTGCTGTGCAGACTGACAGAGCTACAATGACTGAATGAGTGAATCCCCTGAGGAAGATGTTAGGCAGGATGGGATGAAGAACCGCCAGCTACAGGGAAAAGGGAGGAGCACAAACTGGGAGTTAATATTTAAATAACAATTCACCTGGAGGTCATTTTCTAAATTAACTGATTAATAATCAGAAGTACTAAAATAAACCCCAGAATCACATATGAAGTAACGAGAAGATTAAAGAAATAGGAAAAAGTAAATTTAAATATTTAGGTCATTTTTAAGAAAGTGAGAAATGTGATGATTTCACCTTTTAAAAGAGAAGAATTCGCTGCTTTTGTCCTCCAGTGTGATAAATCATATTTTTAAAAAGTTATTTTAAAATAACTTTTTAATACATTTGTCTATTCACATCATTGTATAGAGAAATAATCTTTGATCTAACTAGCAGCCTAAAACAGAAACAGCTCCCCACAACATATTACAAAAATTGCTAGTCAAACGCCAAAATATTTACTTGTTTTGTTTTTTTCTTTTTGGGCGGGTTTATTTATCAGGGACAATGCAAACAGACATAAAGGACATATAGAACTACTGATGTTTGCATATAGAGTATATAGCATTAAACTAGTTTGCAACTTATGTCCCTGGTTGTTTTTAACTAAAAAAGAAAGGAAAAAGGTGGAAGAGAAGGAAAAAAAACTATATAATATAGTACAATATAAACAACACCAATACAAAGCAGATAATATTTTTTATTTTTAAGACCATCTAGGGGAAAAAAAAAGAAAGAAAAAAGGGATAATTTCACTGCTTGTCCTCCATTAAAACCACATCAGATCAGGAACAAACCAGAAGCCGGTCTGCAGCCGGAAAACCCAGGGAATGCTGCATGAACTCCAGGACCTTTGAAGACCCCCCCCCCCTTTTTTTTTTTATTTAATTTTGCTATCTCTATCCAGACGGTAATTAGAATAAATAGCTCTGCAAATGATTGTATGACTCTTATGCTCTTATCAAATGTCTGTATATGTAATGTGTCCTAAATGTAATGTTGCTGCCATCTTAGTCAGGAATCTCTAGCATAAGAGATATTTCATCTCAATTAGGTACTTTACTTATAAGATAAAGGTTGTAAATACAGAAATAAATCTAAGAGCTGCTTAACCTAAATGAAAAAGTCATTTAAAAAAAATTATAATAATTTCATTTGTATAGGGTCCACTTTTGTAAAAAACACAGTGAGACCATCTGTACCAAATGAGACCAGAACCCAGAGACCATGAACATGTTAAACCTGCAATAGATCAACATGGAAACTCCCCAGGGCAAGGACTGTTTCTATACAGCCAGGTCAGCTTGAAGGACCAACTAATAATGGGCCACAGGTAACAGGCAACTGAAGGGTTCAAACTCTCCAACACAAGAAGCAGACAAGGAAAAAAACTTTGTGTGTGTGTGTGTGTTACCATCATCTACTTGTGGTCAAAAAGTACTCAGACAGAAAACAGAATATGAACATGAAAAACAATTAAATACGCCAATGACCATGAAAGAAAACGAGTCTTAAGCTCCCTATAAAAAGCATTTTTGGATTATGATGAAAACCTGTTTACTGTTGGGCAAGTAAACTCACTAAGTAAAGAGATTTTATGTCTTTCTTTGGAAGTTACGTCTCACTTTGATAATTCGGTTTCTCTAACATCTCTTCTGTCTTGGTCATTTTTATTGCCAGTTTAAAACAATTTTCTTCTCTTGTAATTTTAAAATAGTTTTATTAATTTCTCCTTTTTTTTAATGAAGATTTTACCCAGTGATTTTTTTCGTGACCGTTTCATATCTCCAAATCACTTTAATATAGTTTGTATTTATTTAGATTAATTTGGAAATACCTAGCTTTTTTTAAAAAAAAGTTATATATATATATTTAGTACGTTATTTTTCTCTTAAAAAATATGTATCGGTTGAAATTTGTGGATCGTTTACGGCTTTCAACAGCAGGCCTGCTTTACTCACTCAGGCTCTGTTTTACATCACTGCCTGTTCTGGTTCTGAACCAGATTCTCTTGAGCTCAAAATTTATTTTCTAATAAACCTTAAGAATGTATTTGAATTCCAAAATATTTGAAATTACAACCTACAGTTTACATAAACGATACATAGAACATTGGACGTGTTAAAACTCAGCTTCCCACCTCTAAACTATCTCGGTATTAGCTAGCATCATTTAAGGAAAAATTCAACCAACGCTAACTAGGCTAACTAATAACGGTTCCTTAGCCCAAAATGTAAAAATTAGGCTAACTACAGCTGCGTTACAGATTTATTTTTATTTTTTTACCTGGTGAATTTAGTTGTGTAGATGCAGCACATTTAATCCCAATTATTACTCGGTGACATTATTTCTATAAAGTAAAATTAGTAGCAGGGCTAAAGTTAGCCGGCTAACCTCGTCGTAGAAAGCTCGAGCTCAGAGGAAGTCCGCCCGTCAGCAACGACAGTTAGCTCGCGAGCGTCGGCGGTACTTTGATGTCCGTCCAGTAATCTCGTCCCACCAGGTCCAAAGTAATCGATAAATTGTGCAATGTTGGCGGTGTGGGTGATTTAATGATCCTGACAGATGGGTGGTAGTGGTACATCCAGCAGCGGTTCGTAACAGAACCTGGATGGGCTTCCCTGCTGCAGTAAACACTACCCGGAAGTAAACCCACCTGAAGCTTTATCACCGCAGAATTATGAACATATATTACCAAATAAAGAGGTACATAAATTAATAAAGTCCCTTTATGTATTTATTGAAATGACTTTACAATAAGGCTTCCAAAAAGATTTAGTCTATTCTTAAATGTTTTAAAACGTCAATAAAAAATGTCAAATTATTTAAGACTTAAATTTATATTAAAATAGTTTCAAATCAACATAAGTGTGTCTAAACTGCGTTGAAATGAAGGGTAATCGTTAGAAAATGAGACGACTAAACTGTTCTAGCTAAATTAAATGGTTTCCATCTCGCTTGACAAAAAAATTCCAATTTTGTTTGTTTTGTTTGTTTGTTTGGGTACAGTGATTAATGAAGATCCGAATATTATCTCTGAATAAAGACAAAAACGTTAAATTCTTGGACTTTCCTACTTAAAACTATACTGCTGTTATACATGCTATGTTGTTTTCAATAAATTAACATTTACTGCCATGTAGATGTCTATTTCAGATAAAATTCTGCTTATTTCAACAATTCAATGCCAAAGCTAATTTACTTGCATGATACACAACTTAGAGTCAAGTTACTGTGTTTTGGCATTATATTTCTGAAATAAGTCCAACCCAAGTTTCAAAAAAGTTTAGCACTCTGTAAAGACAGTATAAAAATTTTCATGTCCTAAACACAGGTTTTGTTCCAAACAAACATAAACAACATATCAGATGTTGAAACTGAGGAATTTTTACCATTTCAACATTCAACAATCTGAGAAAAACTAGATCTAAACATTGTTAAACAATTTCAGAAAAATGTTTTTACTCTAAAATACTATAAAAAATTCCACCATCTACAGTGTATAATATCATCCACCGATCAGCAGGAATCTCCTTTGGAAAGCATGGAGGGCGTGTCCTGCAGACTAAAGAGGAGAGGGAGCATCCAGCTTGTTATCAGTGGACAGGTGAAA
>JBAMHW010000001.1:3555885-3577373 GCA_037177495.1 Rhadinocentrus ornatus
TGGACATGCACCTACGATGAAAATTTCAGACCCCTCCATGTTTCTAAGTGGGAGAACTTGCAAAATAGCAGGGTGTTTAAATACTTACTTTCCTCACACACACACACGCACACACACACATCTATATATATATATATATATATATATATATATATGTTTGTTTTTTTTTAGTTTGCTTTAAGGTAATTATGCTGTCAGGTCCAGAATTATTCAATTCTCTGATACAGAGGGAAACAATGCCATCTATATTGATAAAAATGTAAATAAATTGACAATATTATATATTGTTGATAAACACCTGCAGATAAACTGCCTCTAACACATTTTGACCCCAAAGTATTCAACTATCAGCCCACAACCAACAACAAATAACCTATATATTAAAAAAAAAAATCTGCTGACTCACTGTTAATGTTGATGAATGATAAATAAAAATCATGTTCTCATTTTCAATAAGGAAATTAGTTCAGGAAGAGGTAAAATAACTAAACCTAAGATCTGATGGTTTAACCAGTGAACACAACCAGTTAACCAGCTATTCTGGTGGAAACACTGATGATTTCATAAAAGTAAGAAGACATACTAAGGTGGTAATAAAACAGCTGTTTACCGATGTGCTTTCATCACTTCATCATAACTTTGTAAACAGCTAGCTTATTCAACGCTAACTAACTTGTATGGATCAGACTTACTGGGTTTAATGGGTGGACATGCTTCCATTAGGTAGTTTGGTATGAATTTTATTAATCAGCTAAAATAATTGACACTAAACTATGTTTAATTATGATGCCAGATGAACAAGTATATTATAGGGGAAGGATGTCTCACAGACATAAAAGCCAGGATGGCTGAATTTTCTCTTTTCACCAAACCTGCTCTGCCTGGTAAGCTGAATATGGTCCCTCATATGCTGCACTTGGATTGCGTCCAGAGCACCTGGCTGAATCCAGATGCTGCAGTTCAGAAAATCTATGTGCACGTACGAAGCACCGGTCTTGGCATATCGCATATCAAAATGACTGGAAGAAACTTGGCTTTAAGCCTCCAATAATTATTGCCACTTAAAATGAAGCACAATTAAAACCACAAAATCTTTATTAAAAAAACGTGAAGCTTGTCTTACTTTTTCTGTTTTGTGATCATAACTTTGATTCCAGGTTAATTATAATACATTTTAATAAATTGACAATTATGACATATTAAACTCATGTGGATTATAATTATTTAATATGAATTGGACTGAATTAGTTTGAATCGAACCATATCTTTTAAAGTGCCTCTAATAACGCGCCGTAAAAATGGCTGCTGCCTCAGTCTGCCTGGTCCTGTTTGTGTTTATATGTTGCTGTTGTCCACTCAGGGACGGGTTTGTACTGGAAAAAGAATTTTGTTGCACCTGTTGCAATGACAATAAAGTTTTCATTCATTCTAAATCCCCACTCAACCAATTTAACCCTTTAAATGACTAAAGTGTTAAATTAACTAAACACTTTCAAGGTTATTTGAATATTACAGTCAAAAGTACAAGTGAAAACGCATAATAATAATGGAAAAAAAAATCAACAGATATAATAATAAATATTATAAAAATAAAACTAAGAATAAAAACCAAAGTCCAACTCTGTGTAAGTTTTTCTCTCCTGTAAAACAATAAATCTGATGCTTAAATTAGTTTTGCTGACTTCAAATCCATGACAAGAGTCATGCTTTCAAGCTAAATCTCGCGAGGTTTTTGTCTCATATTGGCCACCTTTGTAAATTCTGGAAGAACCAGATTATCCTTAAAAATCTCCCCCCTTCTTTTCAACCCCTCTGGATTAGACTTTATTGCCCAACACCATCTCTGTCTGCATGGACCAAAGCATGGACTGCATCCGGTACTTTGTTAAATTATTTAGTGTTTCATTAAGAGCACAAGAATTATTCATCTTCCTGTTAAGTCTTACTGAGATCCAGGTTCTGGCTTTACCTGGGGGTATTTTCAGTAGAGGAGTGACTGTGGGAGCTCACGGGTTCTTACTGTGTTCTGTGGAGCGTTGGTTAATTGTCCTTCTTGTAAAGTTGTTAGTGGTTTCTCTGTAGTCTCTGTAGTTATTTTCTGTGTTGCTGTCATTTCACTCCAACCGGTCGAGGCAGATGGCCGCCCTCCCCGAGCACGGTTCTGCCGGAGGTTTCTCCCCCCAAATGCTGCCAAGTGCTGCTCAGAATTGGAATTATCTGGTGCATCTCCATGCAAAGAGCCCCGAGATGACTCATATCCCCTTTCAGCCAGCTAGTGCAGGATAGAGAGCCAGTCCAGAGTCACCTTACAAATGCTTTGATTTTTCACCTCAGGGAAGTAAAATACTGGTTAGTCTGAAACCGATCAATGGACTGAGTTAGGAGCCCAGAAACACCAGTTAATCTGGAAAACACCAAATAATTAGATCACCACCTGCATCTTTAAAATATTTGTCATTTTTATGTGTCTTATTCACTGGAAGAGATGCAAACAGGTACAAAACTACATAAAATTATGCATATCTGTGTAGATTCATCTATTTCCTTTACCCATCCAGTTCAGGGTTTCCAGATCACAGGCGGGTCTGGAGCCTGTCCCAGCAGGTGCACTGGACATGTTGCCAGTCCCTGAAGTTTTTTGTTGCCAGAGTTCCTGGCTGAACAGCAGTTTTTGGCTCTTTTGTTGCAAAATTCTGGTCAGAGATCTGACACTTTCTTTACACCAGCACCAAACAGTCAACAAGAGAGCATTTAGTGGTGTAAGTTGCTTTTTATTGTAAAACTTTCCTACAGTGTGTGCAACTTTATCTGTGTTTGTCTTTGTTCCCACCCCCTCTCATTTCCAGAATTCTACCAACTGGAGGTCCTGTTGAGTCAAACCTAAATGTTGGTGACTGGGTTTGTGTTGGATTACATAATAACTTCTGCAGCACATTCTGGTGTTTCCATTCCCCAGTCTGATTGAGCAAATGGAATCTGTGAATATCTTAAAAATATTTCTTTGCAGATCCTAAAAAGTATATTTGCATGTGGACGATTGGCTCAAACTATCCACATGCAAATATACCCCCAGATTCAGGTGTGACCCAACAGAGCCTCCAGTCCATCCTTGATGGCGGCGGCGTGGCTAAGTGGGTAGAGTGGTCGTTTTGTTCGATACTCGGCCTGTTGAGTTCATGTCGAGGTGTCCCTGAGCAAGGCACCGAACCCTAAATTTCTCCTGATGGGTCGTGGCTGAGTGCCTTACATGGCAGCTTCCACCATCAGTGTGTTAATGTGTGTGTGAATTCACCCATTCACACACTGATCCAGACTGGTTCTGGTACAGACTCCTTACCAGTTGATGGTGTGTGTGCTGCTGGCCAGGCTGGCGCCTGATTGGTTGCTTGCTCCAGCGACATATGACTGCTTCCACACTGTAATGTAGAGGATATTTAGATAGCCCGGTCTCTTCTTTGATGAAATGCAGCAGCAAAAACTGCATAGTGAAGAGGAACTGAGAGTAAAGTATCGCTGTTATTGCACTAGTATTGATAGACATCGATGCCAACGTTGGTATCAATATTTGGATCCAACCGCCCACTACTACTGGACACCAGTAAACCTGACCGTGTGGTTTGTAGTTTTTTTCTTCACCACCTTCTTGGACTGGAAAAATAAACAACAACAGCAATAACCACACCAAACTCATTAATTTCAAACATTTCATTATTTTCTCCACAATAACTTTGAAACAATCTCTTAAACCAAAGAGTAAGAAAGAGCATGCTAGGGCATGCAATGATTTCACAACATGATGATGCCACTGGGTGCGAAGTATAAAACATACAGTAGCTGAGTTTGTTTTTTTACATCATTCATAAACTCGGGGACATTTCAGTATCCACTGAGAGTTAAAAGCTAGCGTTAATGTTACACTGCTCTCCGTGTCTCACGTAGCCTTGTGATGTCGGATAAGAGACACGAGAGGGAGAAACTCACAACTGACACCAGATTGAGCAGGCTAAACAAACATGCTGAAAATAAATCTTATCCGGTCCAAAAGAGTGTCTGGGAAGGACACTGTAGAAACCCCATTTTCCCCTTTGTGACTGGTCTAAAAGGGAGGACTGGGAGAGAGACAAAGCAGTGCATGCCGTTTCAGGGTAAGGGGAGGTGGAGAAGTGGGGAATGGGAGGGAAGGGGAGAGATTGAAGGTCAGGGTTATTAATTTCGAAGGTTGTTTGTCTCCTCTTAGCCTGCCCACGTGGCGTTTTATCTCAAGTCTGGGCTGAAATAGGTTTTCGAGGGAATATGAATAAATACGAGGCACTCGGCATTCTCTCTGTCTAGCAAACTGCAAAAAGTAACAAACTTGAATAATAATGACACGTACACATATATAGTTAGAATCAGTGGTTATAACATAACAGTCTCAAGGCTGTACAAAGGGGCAAGGCTGAATCCTCCTCAGTTTGTCAGCAAGTTACTTTACGCGTTTTATTTTCTGCGTGCGAATGTGTGTGTTCAACGTTAAAAATTCCACCCATTACAAATTCAGGTGTGCGCTAATGTCAAATTTCGAGAATCAAACGTGAATCTGGTCCGATTCTGGAGGTGACGATCTGGATGGAGCGCATACAAACAAGGACAGGACGGTGATGTTAAAGGGATAGAAAATGCACTTTTTAAAACCTCACACAGCCTCATGCAATGGTTGTGTGTGTTTGTGTAGTTTGTAGAGGAAAAATATAAAGAAAGGAATAATGACGGAGCCCTTTAAAATGGATCTACTCTTGCAGCATAGTTTGTATGTAGCGCATAGTGTGGATAGAGACTGAAAGGAGAAAGGGTTAAAAGGCAAAAAGGGGTTTAGGATGGAGTGTGTGCCATGCTCTTGGTTAGCATGTTCCTCGTGCTAAACCAGGAAACAAGGCTTTGCTATATTCTTTGTCTAGACTGGTGGAAAAATGGGCAATGCTGCCTGTGCCATCTCCAGTCTGTGGACTTTCAGTGAAGGACACCCATGCATGTGTGTCCTGATTAAAGCTGCTTTCTTTACCAGCTTCTGTCTCTCACTCTATCATCTTTCTACTCATGGTTGCAAGCTCAAAACAGGAATTTTAAAAGAACAGGTGCTTTTGTAGAAACTGAAATGGGCTTCATCAGAAGTGAAAAGACCAATATGAACAATAGAAAGGCTCTGCTGTGTCCGTCACTCAGGCTGTGGGCTCCAGTCCAATAGGCAGGACGTCTCAGTAAGTAATAATATAATATACTGTAGTTATCAATAAGTCTTAGTTGATCGTACCTGTAGAAGTTTAAATAAAGAAGTGAATGAAAAGAATTGCTACTCCAATATTGAGTAAAATGACCATAACCACCAGAATAGAGCTGGAGCCCTAGGAGACAAGAGAAGACAAAAGAAGCAATTAGTCCAATTACTGCACAAATTATCACGGCAAAGGTGCTGTGTAGATGATTAAACCAAATTTAGACAGCTGGCTAATAAAGTCATCAACAACTGGTTACAGTGGGTTAATTTCTTCCTCGTTGTATTAATATGCAAACCTTCTGAGCAGCTAAAGTCTTGTAGGTGGTGCTTGTGGAGTTTTTAGCGGTTACGGTGCTCTGTGTGAGCGCCTTCAGAGATGTAGCTGGAAGATCCCTGCTCATTTCCCAGTGTATAATATAGATAAATCATCAGTACAAGGGCTTAACAAAAAACAGGACTTTAGCTACAGCTCCAAATGTGCATTGAACACAGGAGAATCCAATCCCACCAGAGCTATAAAGGCATGTTAATTTCCTAGGTAGTTTATTTTCTTTGGGGTATTAGCATTCTGTTCATGTAAAAGATCTTTAGAGTTAAAACACAATGGTTTTTATTTTATTTTAATACACAATTTTCACAAATAAAAATGATGAAATATAAATGAATAAATTAAATTATTTGGTAATACAGACTATGAAAATCATTGAAACCTTTTTTATTATTTTTTTATTTTTAATTAATTAATTACTGTATATTTTATATTAAATTTGTTTAGCAACTTATTGTATGGAAATGACTTTGTTTTCTGTCAATCTCTCTAAATGTATTATTGATCAATTCTTATCCCTTTTCTTCTGCTGGTTTGCCTATTTGATTTTTACATTTTCTCTCTCCATATCTACTGCTCTGAGTCATGCTTAAACATTATTTCTCTGCTTTTGTTTATGAACTACACTTGAATGCAAACAAGTAGTTGATCTATCGGTTATTCCACCTAAAATATTTTTGCAATAAAATGGAAAAGACAATCAAGTCATTTAACATCTTCCCCTGCAAGGCTTGAGTTAAAAGTTGTTCCTTTTAGTGAAATAGTTGCAGAATATGGTTTTACACCAGTGATGCAGCAGAAGATACCATCTAAAAGTCAGAAAATCTAAACTAAAGTGTTGTTGATGTCATGTGAGTGAAGATTATGCAACTATGGTGCTTTTTTCTGGTCACAAATGTGTTCAGAAACAGATTTTGGGGTACAGTTAGTGTGTAATAAGTGCTGGATGAAGCAATCCTGCACAAGTAAATAAAACAATCAAAAGGAATAAATATTATTATAATTTTTTTTTAAATAAAGCAATTTAAAGAATTATTAATATATAATATATATGTGTATATTTTAATTTGAAGAAATATACTGAGAAAATATCAGATAAATGAAAAGTTTCAGAAATTATTAAACCCTTTCATACTGTTTGGGTCAAATCTGACCTATTTTGACATCAGAAAGCACTAAAATGACCCTAAACATACTTTTTTTTAATCTGAAATTTGATGACTTTTCCTAAAGTGACACAAAAAACACAAAAATGAAAACATTTTCAAGTACTTATGTAGAGAATCTTAAAACTGTGAACTTTTTTTAAAAAAGTCTTTTTTATTTTTTATTTTTTCAAGACAGCGGTGACAGAGTTTGAGGGGGGCGTAAGTACTATAAGAACTGTCTGCGTTCACTCCACAGGGTGGTGGTAGGGGACTGATAGCATTAGGAGCTGTCATTTCAGTGGCGGACATCATGACAGCAACACATAATGTGCAACGTGGACTTTGTCTGGTCCTCCAAGAGCAAGAAGTTGGTAGTGATTTGGAGGAGGACGTGTCAGTGTAGGGAGACAACATAAAAGAAGAAGTAGGAAAAAAAAGTGCTATTTGTTAGTCTTTACCTCACACAAGAAGCCAACACAAGGGGACAGGGAGAAGGAAAAAATGGCAGCAAAGTTGTTAATAATAAGCTTTTCATTATTTAATGTTAAGAGATAAATGTTAAATTAATATTTATAATCTTGAGGTAGCTCAGCTGGTTCAACTGTCACCTCACGGAGGCCATAGCTCTTTTCATGCCATTATTAAATTAAGTGAAATATAAGTTTTAATAGCTTCTATGTTTTATGTAAAGCAAGACACGTGTAATAGTAGATGTTTTTCTCCCCAAACTAGTGTTAATAAATCTAAAAAATACACTCTTCCTGCTCTCTGAAATATTTATAAAGATTCAATCATGCATTTATCTGGGTGACAAAAGCTGTTTAGACATTCTAAATAGATCTGTAGTTTAAAATTTGGTATAGACACTTTCTATTAAGGAAATCTTAGCGTTGGTTAAAATTGACCTGGACCATACAATAAAAGGCACAAACTATAAACTGTATGTAAGAATTAAATTATTCTTTTATGTTTCTTGATTGTAAAACTACTGAGAATTGTACAGGTGGACAGATGTTCAGGTGTGACCGTTTCACGTCTGCAGGTTTGCAACTTTGACTATTTTCTTTATAGAGCCTGTTCTATTGCAGAAAAAATGGATGCTCGTCTCTTCTTACTGATGATTCAGCTGCAACAGTCTCCAGAGAAAACACTTCTCCCATTTCTTCTCATGGGATTGGAGCACAGACTTCCGTAATATTCTGTTTTACACATTAGCTGTCTGACTGATCTGTGAGTAATTCATGAGGTCTGTGTTCAAGCATGGGAGTGTGGACTCACTGAGTTTGATTTGAGGGTGAGATGCTCTCCTTCCTGCTCCAGAGTGATGGGCTGAGACTTTAGGGGTGGGGAGAGGGTGAGGTCCCTGTGCAGTGGCCACTCCTCCAGCTCTGCCCCCACATTCAGGTTGTCCAGCATTTGTACAGACTCCATGGATCCTTCTCGGACCGGCCGAAAGCCTCGAGATCGCAGCCTGTTGCTTTTGGGGGCCGGGGACTCCTGGCCGAGCCCTCTAGTCAACTGCGAGTCTGGACAATGAAGCCTCATATCGACCGTATAGTCATTCATTCTTTCCTCGTCCTGCTCTGAGAGGCGCGAGTGGGCAGGGCTCCACCTAAGAGTGCTTTCAGCAGTCCACCCTCCGGTGAGGCCGTCTAGCCTTTGGTCAATTACAGCATGCTCATCAAGCTTGTGGTTGGAGGGGTTGTGCGGCTTTGGATGGTGGTTGGAGTAGACATGCTCTCGAGGGGCAAAGCTGGAAGAGATGTGGTCCTTTGCATTGTGATTAGAGGAGATATAATCTTGGGACTTGTGATTGGAAGAAGCATGCTCAGAAGTCTTATGATTGGACATGTTATGTTCCAAGGCCTTGTGATTGGATAAAATATGCACCTGCGGCTTGTAGTTGGAAGAGGCATGCTCGCAGGCCTTCTGATTGGTGGAGGAATGATCCCATGTTTTGTGATTGGACGATGAGTACTCCCTTGACTTGTGATTGGAAGAGGCGTGCTTGGACGGCTTTTGGTTGGACAAGGAGTGCTCCCACACTCTGTAGGATGAGGCATGCTCCCGTGACTTGTGATTGGACAAGGATTTCTCATGTGGTTTGTGGTTGGTCAAAGGGGCTTGTTCGTGGCCGTTGATTTGGCCCTCCTGCTCTTCCAGAAGGGACGGTGTGGTGGAGCGACTGCTGCCTCCTCGGTCTGGATACATATCATCAGTCCAATTGTTTGCCCCACCCCGAGGCAGATCAATCCCCCGCCCCTCTACTAGCACCTGGATCTCAGCCCCGCCCTGATCATCCACAGCGCTCTGTCGCATGAAGCAAGCATTTCTGGGGCGATGGGCGTGTTTGTGCGGGCTGTGAGGGGGCGAGATTGGGATGCTCAGCACGGGGCTGAGATCAGGTGTTATTACAGGCGGCGTGGTGTCCGGCGTGCACAGCTCTGGACTGTCTGTTCCCGTGGAGATGACCTCATGGTCTTTGTCCTTGACATCCTGGTGTTTGGGCCTCTGACATTCGAGCCCTACAGAGTGAGGAAAGTAGCACCAGTGAAGTGATTTGGCACCCATCCACAAAAAAAAGACCTACAGTGTGAGTGTTTGTGTGCATGCAGGGTAACAAAAAGAGGGAAGAGCTGAAACCAAAATTTATCTTGTGCTCCTATTCTTGACAAAGTGAATCACAAGCTAACCCTTCGTAGTAGATTTTTTTATTAAGAGACCAAAAAATAAAATAAAAGAAACTACACAGCAAATCTACATGTGTAATATGTATTTCATTAAGTTAGATACTGCTTCTTGCCTTTGCGTAGGTCCTTTGTGCAGATTTTACATTAAGATAATGAGAGCAGCTCCCTTACTTAATCACGACTCATGACTAAATGTAACAAAGCAGGTCTCTCTGGGAAAGTGGAAAAAAAAGAAAAAAAGAAAGGACAACAGGCGCAGTGAAGCTGAGATAAAAGGTTTAAAGGCTGGACAGCAAACTGTGAAATAGACCAAATTTGCAGGCATTCATTTTCTCGTTAGAGGTTTATTATTTTACCCCTAAAATCATGGCCACAAAACCCAAATAACTAATGCAAATTTTAAACTCATCTTTGGCATTTACAAACAAACAAAGCTGCATAGGGTTGTGGTTTAAGGGTCCCTTCAACTGGGACATTTGGATGAGTAGATGAACACCAAAGGCAAAAGGACTCCTTGCCTCTATAAAACAGGGGACAATTACGTGAAATATTAGGTCTCAATCTATTTTCATAAACTACTTTAGAACAAGCAAGCATACAAAAAAATGACTGTACAAGATAAACTTAACAAAGCAATAAAATAAAAAAAACATACCTCAATGGACGTTTTTTCACAAAACCTCAATTCTTCCACAGCTAGCAGCTGAACTGAATATATCATATATATATATATATATATAGCTTTACCGAATAACAGCAGGAAGCAGCTGTAACATTAGATAACAGATAGCTAATAATTATGATGATAACAATAATAATAATAATAATAATATTAATAATGGGGTTAGCTTTTAGGCTAATTAAAAAGCTTTTTTATTAATCTAATTAAATTAAATTAAAAAATTATATATATATTTATTTTATTGCTTTTAAAAATGTTTTTATAAAAAATATATTTTTAAAATTAATATTTTTCAATTATATTTATTTATATCTTGTAATTTTTCACTTAATTTATAATAAAAAATATTAATTTTATAAAAAGCTTAAAATTAAAAGCAGCTTATATTATTAGCTGATGTTATAACTACGTGTTGTTATAATGTTTTCTAAAACTAATTAACCCACTTTACTGCCTTACCTTTTGAGCTGTAACTAACTTGCTGCTTTTCTTACATTTTTTTTCTTTTCTTTTTCTTTTTTATTATTCTTTTCAACTCTTATTGCCCATCTATAAAGAAGCACAAGATTCTGAAAAGTAATTGCTTCTGATGTGGACTAGCAACTTGTAGCATTCCTGCTTGTTTGGAGGCAAGCAGGAAGATATGAAGATATCTGTCCACTGCATGTTTAAAAAAAAAATTAATTTTAAATTCAGTTTCAACATTAAAACTTTTATTATCAATATACAGTACACTAGATTTACTAAATACGAGCCCATAAAATAAATGTATTACTAAGTTTATTTAAAATGTATAATAGAGGGCATTACCTCTAGGATGCTCCCGTCCCAGCATGCAACACGGTGTGAAGTATATTTTTACATGCTCTGGCTCCACTAATTACACAACCGATGGAAATTAATTTAATGTAAACCAGCTGTGTGTCTGCTGTCCTCTCACCGTTGCCATAGATATGAAAGGAGGGCGAGAGCTCTTTGGCAGTAATCCGGGCCAGTCGACACTCCTCCATGGCTTTCTGTGCCACCCCTTCAGCAGCCTCTGCCTTCCCACGAGCATGGCTCATCCTGAACAGGACAGGTGGACACAATAAACTGTTTATTATCTGATGAGTTTGGCTTTGCTTGGCTGTATTTTAGTGAATTGCTTTTTTTCTACACCATTACAGAATAACAGTGTAAGGGTACTTAGACTGATAACATTATGAAAGCATGTTGATTCATAAGGGTGTTAATCACGAGTTTGATCTCAATATATTATTATATATTGCATTGTGTTTCTGACTTATGCTGAAGTTTGTTCAAGAGTGCTATAACCTTCTTTGTGAATACACCAGCATGTCTACATGTCAACGTTTGGGCTGCAGATAAGGGACCCAAGTGGGTTTGTCCGCAGTTTTCATGACCGCCTCACCTGTGTTTGCCCATGTGGGCCAAATGTAAATATAACCACATGGAACCTACCCAGTTCAAGCCCATGCCCACTCAGTACACACATAGCTTGAATATAACCATGAATACTAAATGGACTTTTACAGCCATTTTCCAGTCAGCTTGACTACTCAAAGCGCTTTACACTCATACCTTACAAGCACATCGGGAGGCAACATGGGGTTAAGTGTCTCGCCCAAGGACACTTCAACATTACTCTGTAGTCTGTAGAAAGTCTGGATTCGACCCACTGACTTTCCAGTTGGAACACGACTGCTCTTCCTACTGAGCTACAGTCACCATGAACCAACTTGAAACCCATATGGGCAAACACAGGTGAAGCCACCATGGAAACTGTGGACAAACCCACTTGGGTCCCTTATCTGCAGCAAATATAACCTTAATGGGTTATTTGTTGTAATGCAAACGGCATCCAACAGGGGGCAGAAGGCAATTATCAGATTGTATACAGCAGGGTTTGGATTAAAGTTTTTACCATTAAGTGATGCAAA
This sequence comes from Rhadinocentrus ornatus, assembly GCA_037177495.1. Classification (NCBI taxonomy): domain Eukaryota; kingdom Metazoa; phylum Chordata; class Actinopteri; order Atheriniformes; family Melanotaeniidae; genus Rhadinocentrus; species Rhadinocentrus ornatus. The sequence continues at coordinate 3,567,928 of JBAMHW010000001.1, forward strand.
AAGTCTCAGAAAGTTTATGTATAAAAAATAATACATATGGCGTTAAAGAGTGAAAATCTTACCGTGACATCGCGATCTCTGCTTTCTGCTTGGCAATGTCTGCTGCCTTCTCTGCAGATTCCACAGCCCGGTCCACCTTCTCACGGATTTTACTGGCCCTCAACGGGATCAAGTTCTTGCGCTTACCACTCACTAGTACATTCTGCTTGTACTTTCCTTCCTCCTTTGTACCATCGGGGAAGGTGGTGCAGCCGTATCCGTGCCTCTTGTTCCCCGACCATTCGCCTGCATAATGCAGGCCGTCTGAGCGCCGACTCACACCCCAACCGGCTCTGTGGTCGCTCCGCCACTCTCCAGCGTACATTTCAGTAACAGTGGCATCCACGGGGGCGCCTGGCTCACTTTCGCTGGTGTTGGAGTGGATGTCAGAGGCAGCAGAACTGACGGTGCTCATGCCAGCCTCACTGCAGAAGGAGCTCTGCTTGCTGAGCTGACTGGCCAGAGAGCTTTTGGATTCAGATCGCCGAAGCTTCAGGCCGCTAAGGATGGACTGCCGGAAGCGACCTTTTCTCTTCCTCTGCCGTTCTGCCTCACTCGGAGCTGTCAGTGCAAAACCGCCACGGCCCACTGGGCTGCCGGCCAGCCCGGCCACTATCCCATCTGTGGGTGTGGTGGCAACGCCGTCCTCCAGCACAGTCGGAGGGCCCTGGCTGTGCTCAGAACGGAGAGAGTTTATGGATGTTCGAAGAGGGAAAAGTATGATAGCCGCCATGCCATAGGGCACACTCTGCCGCACACCATAACCATGACGCATCCCTCCCAGCCATTGGCCTTGGTAGGTTCCTGAAAGACAAACAAAACAGTCAACCCACTGTTTCAGTGTTAAGAAAATTTAGCATTCACCTGTGAAAATTAGTTTTATAAACTTTGATAATGACCCTTTTATGCCTTAAAAATCTGAGTCAATTTATACTATTTTTGATGCCCTATTCTATACATTACACCTTTAACGAGAACTGAACTGTTTGAATGTCCAGAAATTCTTGCTTTTTGTTCTTCTTCCCCTCTTCTGTTAAACTGGATGTTTTCATCTCTTTTTTTGTAGACTGGTAAGCTTATAGATTGGTGGCAGTTTGTCAATCTCCTCAGTGGAGTACAATACAGGAGTGCAACCAAATAGTTTCTTTTCGATTTAGTCCATTGTCTTCCAAACAGTTGTGTTCACATCTATAAATGCTGTTTACTTGGTGCATTAATCAATAAACTCGTTATGTGGAATATGTTGAAATGCATTATGATATTAATGAAAATAATGAAAATATTCCAACACAAATATTGTGACAAATAGTTGAAATGGCTCCAACAGGAAAAGTAAACATGACCAAAGATTCTGATGAATTATTTTGCTCCACAGCGCTTCAGAGAAATGCTGAACCTGTTTTACACATGCCAAATATCATTAGAGCAGAAAAATATGGATAAAATTAACTTTATAAGTGCCTCAACGAGCCCCCCTTTAAGAAGAGTTATTATTATTATTGTGCATGTTGTGTTGTTCTGTAAAATCTGGCATCACATTTCTACTGTAATGCTGTAGAATTTGGTACCAATCGGATAAAAAAGGGCAAATGTAGTTGATACTGCCACACATATGATAGCGTTATCGATTTCTTTGTCCCGTTCAAATACTGCTTATGTACTTTTACGCATGGGAGAGCCCTACAAAAGTGTTTAATAGATGCAATTTTTGATTTGAATGAATAAAGTTGAATACATTAGCATGACCATGGTAAATGGACTGTACTTATTTAGCACTTTCCTAGTCATCTTGTCCACTCAAAACACTTTACACCGCATGTCACATTAACCCATATACTCATACAGCACTTCTGTGGTTACTAAATGCTCTTACTCATTCGTTCCCCGATAGACACATCAGGAGGCCACGTGGGGTTCAGTGTCTTGCCCAAGTCAGGGAAGTCAGAAAGCCTGGAATCGAACCACCAACTTTCAGGTTGACTGCTCTTCTTCCTGAACTACAGCTGCTACCATAGAGATTTACCATTTTTACCCTTTCCTTTGTTAATTATTTAAGCATGGCTCTAGCAACCAATAATGTAATATAGCCAAAGACGCAATACGTTTTCAATCATGTAATACAAATTTTAGGCCCAATAACATATTAACCTTTTCTCAATAATTTAATGTGTTTATTACATTATTGGATGGTTATTATGTTACTGGCCTAGCATGAAAAAATTATATGAAAATGTGATTAATATACAGCCCGTCTATACATAGTTAGGACTGCATTTCTTAGATTTTTTTATTTTTTTGTCTGTCTTTTTTTCCGGTCAAGTGGTCAACCAGCAAAGTTGTGTCATTAGTCAGTCACATGACTTTGCTACAAACCAACCCAGTATTACCACAGATTTATTTTTGCTTCTGGATACTGCACAGAAACATAACAAAATGTAAATAATGGAAAGTTGTTCTTAAGTCATATTTCATTGCAGCACAAAACAATCTCACGAATTTAAAGAGTGAATCCGTTGTAGCTGATGTGGTTTGAGGATGAGAATTTTACAACCCGGTAAATGGAGGCTTCAACATACAAACACTAAACATCTGAACCTTTATCATTTATACTTATCTTGCCACACAGATGGATACACAGATGGATATTTGGAAATTATTCAGCACTGTGTTGGAAGATCTCTGGAAAGTGTTAATCTGTTTTTGTGTGATCTCTACACAACACCAGGATGCTGTACACTGCCAACTGAGTCATATTGGCACAGCTAGAAATGTAAATAAAAGCAACACTTGAAATAAACCCAGAATTACAGAAGAAATTTGGTACATATGTACAGTACTTTTTAATGAAAAGGCTGAGACTTTTTACGCCTGAGCTGTGATTTGGTAGTTTATGTTGATATAAGCTCCCACATGTTGTATCCTCTTCCTTCTGTCCTCTCCCTCTATGCTGCATCACCTCCAGGAAGAGGCTGAGCTTTTCTTTTCTTTAAATCCCTGAGGTGGTCCAAATGGGAGGTGAGTCAGGTTTTAATGTTTCTGAACAGGAAACTCGACAGCCTCCTGCTCGGCTCTTGTCAGTTTCACTTACTGGGGAGTTCAGCAGCAGCTGCTCCTGCTGACAAGGCTGCAGAGCTCATTTTATGGGAGGCATTTCAGCAGCTGTCTATGCTTCTTTCATGAGCTCATGAGCCACAACGTCAGTGACAACTGACTCAGTGTTAAAGATAATCAATCAGGCAAAGTGACTGAAACTAGAGATGCAAATAATTTTTTTTCCATTAAAGGTTTGGTGTGTCTTGTGGATGCTCAGTTTTGTCTGTGATAATAAACAAAGACATGCATTTTTGCTCAAGCACTGACAAAAAACACTTGCTGGCTAATTCAGCTCAGAGAATAATCGTCTATCTTTAAATACATCAAGTTTTTTTTACCTGCTACATGTATGCATACTGCTGGCAACATATTTTCCTGTGCACCAATGTAGTTTGATAATTATGCATTTATGACAGACACAAAGGACAATACGTGCTCTCTTTTAGCTCCCTTTTTGGTCTCCATCACTAACTGAATATAAAGTCTCAGTTTTTAGGTGCCAAATAAAAATAAAATAAAAAGTAATATTTTTACTGAATCCTGAACGAATGAACAAAATCAAACATGAAGGGACTGGGTGTTCAACTAACCATCGTCACAAAGATCTCTCTGAGTTGAACTACTCGGTAAGTCAACCCAAATTTTCTGACTCTGGATCTAACTCTAGACCACCAATCCAGCAACACCGTACAGCTTACCCATCTCTTGTCCAATGTTATATAAAAAGTAGAGCAATTACAGCTAATTAGGCTTTTTTAAAACATCATGCCAGTTGAACCTGATCCCAGTTTGATTGTTTAAGGATTTTCATCCAGTTAACATCTCTGTACTCGATCACACCAAACAGTTTCTATCAACTTATTGTTTAATAAAGGCCATTAACTTTTGCTTTAAATAAACCAAAATTTAAGAATTTTGTTTTAGCCAATGACATCCCTTAATCTTACATTCCTTTTCTGTTTGAAATCCTTGAAAAAAGGTCTTATAACAACTAACCACCTATCTGCAGAATATAGGTCTGAAAGAAAAGTTTCAGTCTTGACTAAGAGGGTACCATATTACTGAAGCTGCAGTATTTAAAGTGACTAATGGCCTCCTTCTACTGACCACGAAATCATCTGTAAATGATCTGTCCTCTACCAAAACCAGAAAATGTTATGGTGTTCCACAGGGTTCTAGAGAGGGCCACTTTCCTTGGGCAGTACTATTAGGAAACATGAGACACATTTTTGTTGTTGTGCTGCCTACAGTCAGCTATATTTTCTATAAATAGAAGGCAGCAGTAATCAATTACTGAAGTTGTATGAGGCATAAACTGGACAAGCTGTGATTTTCTATTTTTGAACAAAAATTTTAAGTAGTTGTTTTTGGCATTAAAAGCATCAGAGATTCAAAATTCAGATTCAGACTCCTTTTTTTTTTGTCCCACAGTGGGGAAATTCACAGTATAATAGCAGCAAGACACACAGTGGAAAATAAATAACAGGAAATGCAAGACAGAATAAAATTAAAAAATAAATAAATTAACAAGAAAATTAGATATTTAGCATGAAAATCTAGAAATGTATATAGGATAGATATGGTAGCTTGGCCAAGTGGTCTAAGGCACTGGATATAGCTCCAGTCATTTCGATGGCTTGGGAATCCCAGTGCTGCCATGACTTTCTCATTTAGGGGCAGTGGTAGCCTTGTGGTTACAGAGGTGGGCTTGGGTCTGGAGAACCTGGGTCCAAGTCCCGAGGCTGGCAACTTGATTCAACTAAGGTAAACCACTTTGGGCCCCTGAGCAATGCCCTATAACCCCCAACTGCTCCCTGGCTGGAATCTGGCGGCTCCTAGCAACTAGGATGGATTAAATGCAGAGAAGAATTCCCCAGCTGGTATTAATAAAGTAGAATAAAAAAAAAATATATAAAACAAATATAATTATACCTGTTCACAGTATGTGAGAGAGGATGTGCCTGAGAATTTATATAAGAATCTATCCCAAGTAGAAAAAAAAAGCGAAAACAGTTAAATGAATAGTGAGGTGAGGTTGCGTGTATTGTGCAAGAGTCCGGTTGTTAGCTATTTATTTGTTTATTTGTCTGCAGACTAGTGGGCATTTTCTTTATTAAACAGTCTGACAGCAGCAGGTAGGGAGGACCTGTGGTATCTCTCCTTCACGCACCATGGATGGAGCAGCCGCTCTCCTGAAGGAGCTGCCTAGTGCTGCCAATGTATCCTGTAGAGGGTTGAACTTGTTGTTTAACGGGGATGACAGCTTAGCCATCATCCTCCCGTTTCCCATCACCTCCACTGAGTCCAGGGGACAGAGCTGGCCCTCCCCACCAGACTGTCCATTGTCCTTCTGTCCCTGTCTGTCATGCTGCTGGCCCAGCAGACTATTCCATAAATATGGTCCCTGCACTCCAAAAGACCTGAGCCTCCTAAACAGCAACAGCCTGCTGTTGCCCTTCTTGACCAGGGCACTGGTGTTGTCCGACCAGTCAAGATTGTCATTTAGGTGAACACCCAGATACCTGTCGGACTTCACAGTGGCCATGTCCGTTCCCTGGATCCTCATCGTTGCAAGGGGGAGCGTGGCTACGCCTGTGGAAATTCATCACCAGCTCCTTGGTCTTACTAGCGTTAATTTGGAGGCTGTTCTGCAGGCACCAGTACACAAAGTCCTGAATAAACCCTCTGTACTCTCTAGCGTCCCCATCTGTGATGAGGCCAACAACAACAGAGTCGTTAGAGAACTTATGGAGATGACATGATGGTAGATTTTATGAAAAGTCTGCAGTGTAGAGGGTGAACAGGAAGGGAGCCAGAACTATTTCCTGCGGAGCTCCGGTGCTGCAGAGAAGCCAATCCAGCTCAGACCTCTGCACCCTCACAAACTGTGCTGAAGAAGTCTAAAATCCATGTAGTGAGGTGATGGTCCATCCCACCTAGCCACAGCTTGTCCACCAGCAGCAAGGGCTGGATAGTGTTGAATGCACTGGAGAAATGAAAGAACATGATCCTCACTGTGCTTTCAGCCTGCTCCGGATGAGTGAGGGAGGTGTGAAGGAGGTACATCCACCCAGTCTGGTAGGCCAACTGCAACAGATCCATGAATGGGCTCACCAGCCACCACCAACCATATATATTTGCTTCCACTGCTACTATGTGGAAAACTTAAGGTAATTTTTGACCAGGTAGTCTTTCAATTCACATGTTATAGAAATATCTTATATCTGTGATATATTGCCTCAATAATAAGCATCCTGTGCCGAACTGACACTAAAAAGCAGGTGTAAAAGAGTAAAATCTTTGTTGGACTGAGGAGCATTGCATTGTGCCTTTAGTTAATTTATCAGTTTGGAAGAGGTTGCATCTAAAATCTTGTCCAGCAGAACAGCAATAATCAGCTAAGAGGATGCATGAACGAGCCACAGCAGGCTTGTTGCTGCATGAAGAAGCATCCGAACAGGATCATCACCATGAGCCACACAACTACCAGCATGTCTGACCCAGAACCAGAGACTGACCACTGGAGTGTCACCTACACTGTAGACTTGCAGCAAGAGGAAATTGAGTTAATTAGAAAATGATTTAATAAAGCTAAAAAGAAAGTTAGAATCTGTATTTAGCACGAGAAATCACGTTGACCTGTTTTCAGGAGAATTGGCTCCCTCTTAAATGTACAATATCCATCATCCTGTCAGCATGTACATTAAGTCTTCAACGACCAAACTCCATCCTACTGTAGAGATCTTGTTTCTTACAACCGCACAGGGACTCTTTGCTGTCATAATTCAGGCTTGTGTTTGGCTCTTATCATGTCCACGATCAGAGTTTAAAAGAGAGGTTTTTTTATTTTAAGATGGGCTCCTCTTGTATGGAACTAGGTCCCAATTTGGATTAAGTTTAGTCTTTTTGTGTTGTATTTTTTTTTAAATTTGAAACCTTTTCTTGACCTTTCTCATACAGTTATCTTAGTATCTTAGCAATGTTTTTTCCATTTCTTCAAATGCATCTATTTTAGATTAGCTTTGGCCCATAAAGCCCTTTAGGTCACATTTCTGTCTAAAAAGTGCAATAACAATAAATTTGTGTCAACAGTAAACCAAAACAATAAATGTGGTGTTAAACATAATGCTAAGAGACAATAAAACAGGAAATGTTCAGCATTTATGCAGCACTTTTCTGGTCTTATTGAACACTCAAAGCTCTTAACAGTACAGACACAAATGCTGCACTTATACTTTACACATACATTCACTTCCATGATAGATGGAGGACTTGGGGATTGAAGTTCAGGTTTGGCCCAGTGGCTGATATATAGACTGGTGGAGACAAGAGTTGAACTATTTCAGAGCTTTCTCCATCAAAATGTTTCTTTTCCTACACAAACAAATTCATTTAAAAACAGACCAAGTAAACAGACAATACCACACAGGAGCAGTACTAAATAAACAATGATATGTATGAAATATTAATTTCCTATGCCGTGTTAAAAATGTCAGTGAGTAGTTGTGCTCTGTTGGCAGGTCAGGACCTCCCAGCTTTGTAGCAGCAAAACTGCAGCTTTCAGTTTGAATGTGGTGATTATTTTGTAGGAAATTTGACAAGTTTGGGTGTAATTAGTGTGCGGTGCTCCACATGAGTTCACAAAAGAATAAGCTGTCTCATTTGTCCAACTGTCTAATTGCTGGTCTGAGTTTTTAGTGTCTCCTCCAAAGTTTTAAATAAATTTAAGACACGGTCCTTACATAGGCTTCGTAGGAGGAGGGATGAGCTGTCAGGAAGTATGCTAATTCCAGAAAATCCTCCATGAAGTGTTAATATTTAAACATAAAATTATTTTCCTTTTTGTAGACACTTTCATCCAGAAATAATGCTGAAGATGCTCACAGCCATAAAACATTAAAACTCCAATGGTTGAAGGTTTAAATCTATAACTACATGTCTAATGGTATTTAAATTCCCAAAGCCTTGCTGACAGTCTGAACCATACATATTTCACATTTTGTCACAGTAATTAGATTTTTTTTTTCCCCATTTTTGCCTTAAATGCCCACAACATATTGGGGAAGGAAACAGCATTTTAGGGCTAATTATAAAGTAATTTCTTGTATTAAATCACATTGTTTTTGCAAGTGCACATACTAAAAAAAGTTGTGGTCAAAGTGACAGATTTTCTTTTCAAGGAAAATGTAAGATGTCCAAAATGTTCACTATTTAAATGCAAGATTGCCCACTAGAAAGCTTAAAAGAGTTGAGCCTTGTGATGTCATAGATCCCTACATGTTATCCGAGACAAATTTAAGCTTTGAACTGGAAAAATAGCCATCAGTTAACGTGTTTGATAGCTGCTTCAGACCAGCTTCTACACGGCCAAGCAGATGAAAACATGGGAAATCTTGGAAGTCTAGAAGTTATTTGTGTATGGATGACTGAAACAGTTGGTCTTCAGACCCTTCATGACAAATGCTTTGTTGTTTCTGCTCCTGGAAGTACAACATTTGATGCTTTTATAGCCTTGTTGCTACCCGTGTTTGGTATAAAAACAAAAAAACACGACCAGCTGTTTCACCCTGTCGTTGTCTAAGTTCTTCACAAGAACCCAGTCTATGCCATCTTTATCCTAAAAATTGCTAGAGCATCCTGGTAAATAAAGCACAAATATTAGTTTAGGTTAAAATATGCTTTTATCATCCTATGAGCTTTTATTTACCCGCCACACAGAAGGATCCCAAGAAGGGATTTACAAACCTGTTACCAGTGATCAATGCAACTCTGACATAGTTTGACTCAGCTCTTTTTAATACCAACGAAAGGTTTACAAGCCTCTTTTCTTGATGTCCTCTTGTTAAACCTTTGGCTCAACCTTCATGAAACTTCACAAGGAACCCTGAAATAACCTAAGTCAAATTCATGATTTGAATCTTTTCTCAGCAATTAAGAACATGTTTGGTAAATGTTTTTGGTCTAGAATGAGCGGGGCAGACCACCACTTCATGTTACGCAGAACTAACGTGATGGATTTGTGGTAACATGAAAACAAACTATTTACAAAAATAAACAGACAAATAAAATGATAATCAAAAGAAATGTTCTATGTTTCTCCTTTGTTTATTTGTTCATTCATTAATTCATTCATATAGTCATTCATTTATACATTTATTGATTTATTATTCATTCTTTCATTCATTCATTCATTCATTCATTCATTCATTCATTCATTCATTTTTTTATTTGTTCATTCATTCATTTATCTGTTTGTTTATTTGTTCATTCATTCATTCGTTTGTTTGTTCATTCATTTATTCGTTCATTCATTA
>JBAMHW010000001.1:3588687-3599546 GCA_037177495.1 Rhadinocentrus ornatus
CATTTCATGTTTTTTATTGCATTACAGGAAATAAAGAACTTTATCACAATATTCTAATTTTCTGAGACAGTCCTGTATGCTGATCAAACTCACCTCGTTCACGGGGATTTTGGCGCTCTGAGCGATCTCGGTGAAGGTCAGCTGTCGGTGATTTGCAGGGCGAGTGAAAGTCATCTGGAAGGAGGAGATTTGGACAAACGCACACACAGAAAATCAGAACCAAACTGGTCTTTAAGCGTCTGAATATCAAATAATCTGGTTGTGGTATAACAGCTGACGGGATCTCACCTCCATCACACAGAGCAGCTGGATCTTCTGCATCAGTTTGGCTTCGTGTGCTGCGAGGTCAGGCTGTGATGGACAGAAGAAAACGTAAATGACTTTCCATCAGTTAATGGTAAAAACATTTAATTTGCCAGTGAATCAGGCGACGCTTCGGACCACAGCCGAGACCAGTGACAAGAAATCCCGAGAAACGTCGTTGCAGATATTACGAACCCAAAATTTTCATTCTTCTTCTCATCGGGTTGCTTAATGGTTTCATGATATTCTGACATAAAATGTAAATCGCTCCCAATCTTTCTTTGAAGAACCTCTTTTTTTTACTGTTCAATGATTTTCTCCCAGATCTGGAGACCCTGTTTCCATCTTTAGTCCTGAATACAAATAAGTTGTAAAGGGAACAGCGATTCATGCAGTTAAATACAGAGATTTGTCACATGTATTTATTTTATTTTAATATTTATTTTGTTTTGCATTTTCCATATCAGTTGTAGAAAAACTTAAAAAAATAAAAAAACTAAATTAACAAAAATTCTAATAAAAAATGTAAATACATTTAATTAAAATAAAAAAAATTAAAATCTTTAAATTTCAAATTAAATAATTGGGGAGCAAACCCGTTAGTTCTTTAATAAAACATTGGTTGACTAAAGTCTCATAATTATGATTCATGACTCAGTTTTAGAATAACATTTAGTAAATTTTGGTCTGAGTAATGTTAGTTAACCTGATTAGTTTGTTATATTAGCAGGTTTCTGCTCGTTTTAATTTATGCAACGATTGGATGAAAAACTCAAGTTGTTGAAGAAATGCTTGGAAAAGTGGCTCAATCACAGCTAACAAGTTCAGCAAATAAATGATGACATGCAGAAAATAAAAAAAATTAATCGAATGAATGAACTAATGAATCAGACATCAGATCGAGGAGTTCTGTGGTCGGTTTCACGTTGCTCTGGGCAGCAGGGTTTCCATCACCTTCATCCTCTCAAGCGTCCTAACTTTTTCAGTAAATGTGGAGAAAAATGTTTCCGAACTGTTCGGTCTGAGATGTGATGGAGCAAGCTGCCACTAGCTGGTGCTGCAGCCGTGGTCAACTACTGAAAGGTGCAGCGTTGGCCATGACGCCTCATCCCACCGCTGTTTTTTTTTTTTTTACAGTATTGTAATCCAGAGAGATGATGGAGTAACTCAGGCGTGCCCAACACCAGTCATTGAGTCCCTTGTCTAGCACACCGGAATCAAACCAACGGCTCGTTAGCAGGCCTCTGCAGAGCTGAATGACATGCAGGTTGGAGAAGCTATGCATCTAAAGGCTGTAGACAGTAGATCTCGAGGACGGGACTTGGGCATCCCCGGTGTAACTGCTCCCCATGGGACTCACCTGCTGGCCCCAGGCAGACTTAAAACCCTGGAATTTCTCCACATTCCCTCCATTGAAGGCGTATAATGTATCGATGAGCCACTGTTTGTCTGTGTTCCTCAGGGACTCCAGGACAGGATGCATCAACTGCAATGACAACCAGCAGATCATCAACACCCCAGTCTTACCTGAACAAAATAAAACCATCAATAAGGCCGGTAAAAATCCCACCAGCTCTCCGAAGTTGTAAACTCCTTCTCCTAATAGTCCAGCCAGTCCGAGAGTGAACGCCCTCTCCTGCTTCTCTGTTTCTGTGGAGTTGACAACACTCATTCAGGTACTTCGATCTGAAGAACAAACTGGGTTCTGCTTCACTTCCATCAACTCATTCCTCACCTGGAAGGTCTTTGATGTCCACACATCCGAGGTAGCGCAGGGCGTCCTTGTAGTAGGAGGCGTGGTTTCCGATGATGCGATAATATTTGCTAGAAAGATCATAAAAGCGTCCGTGGACCGATGTCACCCCCGGCAAGTTATTCAGTATCTCCTCGACCTCTTCGATGATTTTCTGGAGGTGTGAAACAAACAGATTTAAACCTAACTTAAAAGAAGATTTCACCCCCTTTCAACCAGAGAAACTGCTGTAACAACAAGAACCTCCTTAAAGAGTGACATTAAATACGGCTTCAGACTTCAGACAGAGGTGGGATAGTAGGTTAGATCCAAATGAAAATATTAATTATTGTTGAATGGTGGCAGCCATCGTTGTAAAAGGAGTTTATCACCAGAACAGACATTTTAAATTTGTCACACAACTCAGCAAAGTCTTTATAAACCTGATGGGTCTGAGACCATTTTGGTTGTTTGAGAACTTTTAATTTTGCCTTTAAATACCACATAAATAAAGGTTAAACACAACCATATTCGTTTTTCCTAACACAACTTCTACGATCTGATTGTCTTTTTCACTTGAACCCGTTTTATTAACATATTAAGCACAAAATGCAGAAAAATCATCAAAATAATTATTTTCTCATAATTAAACCCCCAAAACACTCGTCTGTTTCGTTAAATGACAACAATGATGTAATGATGAAAACGCCCATTAATCCCAGTTTAACGCTCAGATCAATATTTTGTATGATTAAATTTGAATGATCATTTCTCTGGTTTTTCATGGTCCATCAACATCCGTCTCAGACCAGAACTTTTGAGTGGAGCTGACAGCGGCAGTCCAGGTGACCTAGTTTAATCGTGATCACATGATCTGATCATGCCAGCGTGATCACACACCCCTGAAGGATAAAGTCTCTGACCCCTCGCGCATGAACAGTATAATGAATGAGAATATTATGGATGCAAGCCCATTAATTTTCAATATATCTGGTTAAAACGTCATCAGCATCATACTTTGATCTGGGATCACACCGACATAATCTGATCATGTGACATGTTCCCTGCGCCACAAAAAAAAGGTGGTCACTTGGACCATGAAAATTGGACAGATGATTGTTTTTAATTTGATAATATAAAAATATTTATCCAGAATTTACCCTCTGTGTAATCTGTAAATTGGCTGATGTTAAAGGATAATTCAGTTTAAAACTATAGCACCGTTTCACTCCAGGAGGGGTGCACTAGAGGGGGTGTGTGAACACCACCACTGGTATGCGTAGCAACGATGGATTTAGATCATTTGTTCTGTTAAAGGATAAATCCTGATGCTGGTTGTAACGGGTAAAACTGCAACTGGATGCGTTTTTCTAGTAGCTCTAGCTGCTGCTCATGTTACAGTCAAACAGCAGTGGAACCAGCTCCTCTAGTTTATTGTAAACTGCAGAGATAAAAGATGCATCCCTGAAGACATCGAGTCTACCAGCTTGTGTTATGGCTATGACAATAACAATATAAATACCAAAGAAAAATCATGAAAAATCTGAAGTTGATTTTGAAATGCTGCAGTGAATGAACTATTCTGCCACCTTAGAGTTGTTTCAGTAAGAGTGAGAATGACACACGTCTTTGTGACAGTGTTGCATTAAACAGCTGATGCTTTTTATTATCACGCATCAGCTGTGAACATGCGGCGTGAAACGTGCCGCAGCGAGTTATATCTGAACCAACCGTGAGGCAGAGACAGCTGAGAGTCAAAGAGGTTTCACCTTCGTGGCAGGTAGATCGCTGATTTCCAGCTTCAGTCTGCCGATGGATGTCTTGCAGAGGATCACCGCTTCCTCGCTGCTTTTCACCTGAAACACGATAAAGTTTGATTCAACGTTATGAAATATTTTAATTTAAAACCTGTTTTGTTAGTATTAACTTACTAACCTTTTCTTTGGTCTTTTCAAGAAATGTGATGGCATCTTTTGGATCTAAAAACCAAAAATACTTTAGTCAAGGTTGTAAAAAAGTGAGAGAAAACATTGCTCTGGAGAAAAAAAACGTTGTTTTCACCTGGCATCTGTCTGGCAACATACAGGATGATCTCAACCAGTGACAACGGATTGATTCTGTTGGAGAGGAAAAACAGTATATTAGCAGAACAAACAGCAAACAAACAGAAGTTTATACCAAATGTTTCACCACTTTCACCTCACCTGTGTTCAAAGTCACAGAGGAAATTTTCATAAAACTGTTAGAAGAAACAGAACAGTTCAATTAGCTCAGTGTTATTTTCCAGATTTGTCACGTTTTAATATCACTCTTCCTGTCCTAGAGCTGCAAGTAGTGGTGGGAGACTGGAAATGCTGGTTGGCACTGAAAAGAGCGCTTACAAACACAGACTGTTCAAAGTAATTTAAAATGATATTAAAGACCTCAGTTTGGATAATGAGACAAACACTGTGATCTGTGGAGATAAATAACAGTCTTTCTGCTCTCTGGCTCCTTTGAGAAACTCAGAATGCACTCTGAGGCTCCAATCTGAATCAAGGCGAAGTTTTAAGTGGCGTGATGCGACAGTAGCCGGGGAAATTAAACCAATCCTGGGGGTCTAAAGTTGAGCCAGCCCTGAAATAGCTCCAGTACAAACACTGAACCAACACCAAAAGCTGTTTAATGTTGTTCAGGCTTCTCTGTAGTCACCAACACTAACAACTGAGGAAGAGGCTGGCCTGTGTCAAGACTGTCCTTTATTGAGAGGCTGCAGGTTATTATAATGTTGTGCCCTGGTAAAAACGCTCTACATTATTTATTGTCCAAACTTGTTCACAAATTAATGTCATGCAGAGGGAACTCATTGTACATGTTTGGGCATTTTGCTGAAAAAGCGGGCTTATCACTCAGTAGGCTAGGAAAAGAAGTAGACTTCGTGATGGGGGAATTTTTTGTGCATGTGTAGTTTTTAATCATAACTGCTTAGCTTTTACTGTCTACACACAATCGGAGAAAGAAAAAAATCTGGTCTCCATGAGACGATGCAGTAAAAGAAACAAAAGAGACTGCGATGCAGCTACCTGTATGAGGCCATCTCCTGTCTTGAAGCATGGATCTTTAACAAAATCTGTCACCTTCAGTGTCAACTGATGCCACAATCTGTAATAATAAAGAAGCAAGCAAGAAACATAAGCAACAGCAACTGTTTATCATAACAGCCAGAAAATGACTGCTATCATGTAAAACAATGGAGCTAAAAAATTCAACAAATACTGTCAAGCAAGCAGCTGCTTATGTTGTTAGGTGGAGCTTATACATACTGATTTCTATAACCTTTTGTTCATTCTTATGATAGTTACAGTAGAGTCATCCACAACATCTCTTAAGAAAAAAAGTGTAAAGAAAAGTTGTGACAGAATGACAATCTAAATCTTTCATCGACTAAACTAACAACTGTCAAACTTTGAGCAAAACACACATTGGACTTATCTGATATGCCCAGTTGTTAATAAAAAATACTATAATAGCCAACTTTCTGATCTGTTAGATTGCTATTAGCAGTGGCTAACCTTCTACTGCAGTTGCTAACGTTAGCTCCGTGAATGACTCAGCGTGCAATTCCAATGAATGAGCTAGCTAACGTTAGCAGGCTAGCGCTAGCATGGCACCTCAACGTGAGCTATCAGACGTTTCACCTTTTGTTGTATAAATCCTCCAGGGTGTGCCACTCCGAAGCCATCTCTGGCGTAGAGCTGTTGCTCTGCTGTTGTTTGAGGTACCCGCTAACATCTTTCATGGTAGCGACAGAATGAAGTGTAGATTCTATACAGGACTGGTAAGTGTTGTTAAATTTTCAGCTAACGTCAAGTAGCCCGTCTTGTTGTGGATTTGCGCAGCTGCGAGGCGAAAAGAATTATGGGACATGAATGAGGCGTCTTTAGAGCTAGCTAAAAGTTTTTTACTCTTTATGTTTTTGTTTGTTTTTATTTTTTAGCCAATATCCAGACAATAAAATGGTTGCGGGCACACGGGCAATATATATTAGTACCACGTGCTTTTAAATGATGTTAGGTCTTGCTTATTTTTAGAAATATGTTTGACTAAAATAGCGAGTGTGGCTGTCCCAGTTGTGTTATGGCTTCTTTAATGAGCTCGTCGTTAATGTTACCTGTCAGACTTTGTTGTTTGTACCGCAGCCTGTGTTCAGGAACAGCCAGGAAGCTTCGTACAAACGGTTAGTAGACAAGACGGTTGAACTAATGCAACAGAAGGTTTTAGGGTTGACAAATAATGTGGTCCATGCTCTGTTTTATAGGCTCTGGTCGCAGCAGCTTTAATGCAACTGAAGGAGCAGGAGCTCCGTTCAGGTACTTCCACCGACTGCAAGGATAAACCATCTGATCAGACGTTGCAGGTGTAGAAGTGAGGCTGTGTGGGATAATATTGAAAGAAAACACATCAAAAGTCAACCAACATGCACTGATTTGTCTTTAAAGTAAATCCCAACTGTTTTCCTCCCCAGATATAAATCAATCCCATGTTTCAATAAATCACTGTGGTTATTTTCTATTTTAATGGCATTATATAAAGAATTAGGGATGGCTCAGAACTCTTCCACAGTTCTGTATAAAAGGAAGACACCATATTGCCATATCTGAGAAACTAGAACCTGTAAATGTTTGGTTTTTAATAGGCTGCCACAACTAAATGAAGCATCTTCAAATATTGTTTACAGTTGTCTTTGAGTTTTCTGAATCACTTGTTTCTTTAGTTCCAGCTGATAAATGGGAAAATTTCTAACTCTAGACTTTAATTTCTTTACAGATGGACATGCTTTTCCTCCTGGAATGGGACGCGGGGACTCTTCTCTCGTGGCAGAGGTGCATCTGACAAGCAGCAGACTCTAGAGGACATCGCCGATAGCATCCGAGATCACCGGTACAAGAGGGTTGTTGTGATGGCGGGAGCTGGGATCAGCACTCCAAGCGGCATCCCAGATTTCAGGTAAAAACATCACATGTTGTTTCCTGTTGTGGTGGCTTTTTTCTGGTTATTAAACCTATTATTGCAGTTATCGTTTTGGACTTGCAGGTCTCCAGGAAGTGGTCTCTATGACAACCTGCAGCAATACAACCTGCCATATGCCGAGGCTATCTTCGAAATCAACTTTTTCCACCAAAATCCTAATCCCTTCTTTGCCCTGGCCAAAGAGCTCTACCCGGGGAACTACCAGCCCAATCTGACACACTACTTTGTGCGTCTGCTTCACGAGAAGGGTCAGCTCCTTCGGATGTACACGCAGAACATCGACGGGCTGGAGAGACGTATGCGTTCACCTCTCTGAAGTGACAACGCTGCACAGATCATGTGTTGCGATTTGAAGCTTTTCATGCTTTGTTGTTGTGTTTGTGTAAGTGGCTGGGATTCCCCCAGAGATGCTGGTGGAGGCCCACGGTACGTTCGCCACTGCCACCTGTACAGTGTGCCTGTGCAAATACAAGGATGAGGACCTCCGAGTGAGTCACAACAAACACATTTTCTCTCCTTTTTGTCAGATATAATGTCACTTTACCCACAGATCTGGTTACCACCCATCACAACATTCTTCATGGAAACAGTATTCTCTGATGGTGGTGCCTTCTTTCTGCAGGAAATAAATATAATCCCACACTGCTTCAATAATGTTGAGATCCGAGGTCTGGGGAGGAGTTATCCTTTTGAATTTTGAGTCCAGATCTTATGTCATGTGGCATACCTCAGCCTTTTCTCCCTGTTTCCATTGATGAAACTAAAGAAATTGGAACAAATCTGAAATGTTTTTGTGACAGACTGCTAGTAAAACTGGTTCTATAAGTCTTCTGTTATGTGTTGACACAACATCGGGTCATCCCCTGAGTTTTGATGTACAGATTATTAGTAAGTAGGTTAATAAGGAAAGAACTAATTAGTTTAAAAAGGTACAAAATGGACTCAATAAGTGTAAAAGCAGCCAAAGAAAACCTTCAAAAGACCTTCAGAAGACCACTTTATAACATCACGAGAAAGTCCAGCTGCTCTGCAGGAAAACACAAAGCCGTGCGGCTGGACCAAACCTTTTGTGGAATGCTGTACTGGATTTGACTGTGGAAGAAGAAGGGTGGAACAGCGTGGGAAAAAAGGGAAGACTGAAGTTTCTATGTTGTGTCTCATTAGCCCGCTGTGATGAGTGGGGTGGTCCCCAAGTGTCCCACCTGTAAGGGCGTGGTAAAGCCTGACATTGTGTTTTTTGGAGAAGAGCTTCCTGGGCACTTCATGAAGTACCTCACAGACTTCCCGCTGGCGGACCTGCTCATCGTCATGGGGACTTCACTGGAGGTGAGGAACGCTGGATTCAAACTTAGTGAATTAAAGGTCGAGTTTGCATGTGAGTGAGTTGCTTTTACATCTAATCTAAGAAAAATTCTCCCTCCATTCAGGTAGCACATAAGTACATCTGCAATGTTTCAGGCCACAAGTCAAGGATAAGAATATTTTTAGTCATTTCTCATGATGTAATACACATTTCAGATCTTTCTGCCAGATGATCTTCAGGTCAGCCTGGCTGGTGGTGTTGGGATGATTATTTTCAGGGGTTGAGAACTGTGTTTGGTGTTTGTGTGGAAGTAAAAGCTGCTTTTAAAAAGTATTTTTGAGGCTCAGGATAAATTGGGATTTTTAAAGATTGCAGCATCAGCAGTACTCTGAACCGAAAGGTGGTTTTATGGGGGTTTTGTGCAGCATGTTGTTCTCTTTCATATTTAAAACAAGGATTTACTATTTCTGACAAATAGAAACACAATTTTATTTTAATGGATATATTTTACGGCTTCATTAAAGAATAATCCCACTGTGAAGCTTTCTCTTTGCTCTGCAGGTGGAACCGTTCGCCAGTCTGGCGGGAGCAGTGCGCAGCTCTGTGCCCCGCCTGCTCATCAACAGGGACCCGGTGGGGCCGTTTGCCTGGGGCCGCCGGCCTAATGATGTCGTGCAGCTCGGCGATGTGGTCGGCGGCATTCAGGCCCTCGTCAGTGCCCTCGGCTGGACTCAGGAGCTGGATGCACTGATGGCAGCCGGCGCTCAGAAAGTGAGTCGGATTTTCTTCGATCTTTATTCCATAGACTGATACTTCAGGCTCTGCAGAACTTAAACATCTTTCTTGATGCTTCCCAGAATGTGCAACGGGCATTTTTGTGTTTTGTTGCAGTGACAAGATAAAAACTGATGTGTTGACTTTTCTCTGCAGGCTGCAACAAACACAGAAGAGTGAGAGGATCGCACATCTCCACTGCTAACAGTTTGTCTTATTTCACCGCAATCAAATTGCAGCAGAAAATCCAGCTGACTTCTTCTTCTCTGATTTTCATGTGATTGTTGGTCAGTGGAAACTCAATGAGCTATTTAGTGGGAATGCAGTAAAACAGCTAATTTATTATAAGTCAAGGATAAAATGGAGGTAAACGATGCACAACAACCTCTTTATTATCCTTTGTTTCTTGCAATAAACTGATCGTGCTGAACTAACAAAGAATAGACTAGATTGTATTCAGCACATTTTGTTTCTGGACGTTTTATAGTATGGAGGACTAAATCTAGCAATCAATACAGAAATATAAGAATGGCTCAACAAACAATGTACAAAATTACTTATACAAAATAAGAAAAACTGTACTAAATACTCCTGTGTCATTTAATTTTCTGTTGTATTTATTTATTTAATAAATAAAATTGCTTTATTTTTTTATCCCTGTATTTATTTCTGTATTTTTTTCCTTTTGCAGTTTTATAAAATTTATTTTTAATTTATAATAAATTAATTTAATATTTTTTTTTTATCTTTTAATTTTTCATACAGGAAAAAAAGTCCAGATGGTTCCCTTTATAGAAAAAAAAAACGCAATTTCACATAAAGAGTTATTTCAGTCAGTCTATCTATTATTCCATTACGGGTCGCAGGGTAAGTTGGAGCCCATCCCAGCATTGTATCAGGTGAGAGGCAGGTAGCGCCTGGACAGGTCACCAGTCCATCACAGGGCCAACACATAGGGACAAACAACCATTCACACACACACTCCTAGGGAGAATTTAAACAGATGAACCTAACATGCATGTCTTTGGATGGTGGACGGAAGCCAGAAAACCGCGAGAGAACCAACACATACATGGGGAGAACATGCAAACTCCACACAGAAAGGCCACCACCTCAGGTTCGAACCTCCCCCAGCCGAGGCTCGAACCAGCAACCAGGCTGCGGTGCTAACCACCACACCATCGTGCAATGAGTTATTTCATGAAATGTTAAAATTGCATAAAAGATGTATATATATATATATATATATATATATATATGTATCACAATGAAAATAAAGGAAATTATCTATTTTTTGTTTTGAGCTTTTGGGGGCAGACTCTCTAGTGCACTATTTTTAATCATGTTTACCAAAATATGGTCAAGCATTAAGCTGAATGTCAATGATATTAAATACAAAATTAAAACTTAAACTAAAAAACTGCTGGAAACTCAAATATTCCTTAAATAGAAGCATGAAGACTATTTTTAACAGCAGATTGATGCACATCATGATTCATCTTTTGTTTAAAAGGTTAAATGAGAAGTTCGGGTTTTAATAAGTGATTGTGAAATGTGGCCAGCAGAGGGAGGCAGAGAGTCGCTAATGATTTAAAGCTGTGACCTGCAGTTAAAGAAGTCAGTTTGAATCTGTTCAATGAAGTGAAACTGATTCAACATGAAGACTTTAATAAAAGTTTCTGAATAATCTGTAGTTTGTATATGGGTATATGTGTATATGTATATATATGTATATGT
>JBAMHW010000001.1:3653437-3663928 GCA_037177495.1 Rhadinocentrus ornatus
AACATGTTAGTCTGACTGAAACTAGACTTTTAAATGACATTTAAACCCGTTAGTCTGACTGAAACTAAACTTTTAATTTACATGTAAACACGTTAGTCTGACTGAAACTATTACATGTAAACATGTTGGTTTAACTAAAACTAGACTTTCAAATGACATTTAAACCCGTTAGTCTGACTGAACTAAACTTTTAAGTCACATGTAAATATGTTAGTCTGACTGAAACTAAACTTTTAAATTACATGTAAACATGTTAGTTTGACTAAAACTAGACTTTTAATCACATGTAAGTCTGACTGAACTAAACTTTTAAATCACATGTAAATATGTTAGTCTGACTAAAACTAGACTTTTAATCACACGTAAACCCGTTAGTCTGACTGAAACTAAACTTTTAATTTACATGTAAACATGTTAGTTTAACTAAAACTAGACTTTCAAATGACATTTAAACCCGTTAGTCTGACTGAACTAAACTTTTAAATCACATGTAAATATGTTAGTCTGACTGAAACTTAACTTTTGAAATACATGTAAACATGTTAGTTTAACTAAAACTAGACTTTTAAATGACATTTAAACACGTTGTTCTGATACTAAACTTTTAAATTACATGTAAACATGTTAGTTTGACTTGGAAGAATTTTATTTATTATATATGTTACACAAAAAGCTGTAAAGGGGAATCCCAACGCTCATTGTAACAGAAATAGACTTGTTTAGGTTAACAAACTGATTCCGCTTCCCATGCATATACTGAGGCATAAAAGTACTCTAATAAAAGGCCTAGGCCTGCTGTAACCATAGCACCACTAATGGACTTACGGACTCCAGAAGTCCACAGAATAATCCCAGTCGTTGAAATAAATTCCTTTCTCTCTCTTGGTATTTTTTGTCTACATGGCAAAAGTTAGCATCTATAACCTTTTATGACAGCCATGAGTACTGTGGACTTTAACACTTCCCTAGTTTACTGATGGATGCTTGTTTTCTGTATAGATATTTCTCATGTGTGACGTTTAAATGGAAACATAGCTAGCGTCAGTAGTAGTCATTTTTCTTAACTCTTGATTTCTATATATTTTTCCATTAAGATTTGCTGTATATTTACAATTAATCACTATAAATATGACATTTGTCTGCTCTATCTATCAACCCAGGAAAAATATTTCCGGCTGGAGAACGTAAACACACCAAAGATACTTGTTAAAAGCATCCTGGACTACGATGTTGTACAGAAGATCTCTCTGGTGTTACATGTACAGGTACAATAATTAAAACTGTGTCTAGCAGGGTTTTGATTTACTGTGATTAATGATTCTGAAGAATTGTTTCTTTTCTTCCAGGACACGTTTGATGGTTCTGCCTCCAATGAACCGTTCTTTACATCCGTGGCCACCATTACGGTGCATGTGAAGGACGTGGACAACCGGCCCCCGTGGTTTCAGCCATGTCTGAGGACAAACTTAGGAAATGCCAAACTGTGTGTGGGCACTGGCTACAGAGGAAAAGTAAACCTCACTGAGAAGGAGGCAAGTGTCTGATTTAGAGTTATTGCATTGAATTTATGAAAACCACATGGTTGGATGCTAAAAAGTTTCTCTTTCAGCTAGTCAAATCTGGGGTCTTATTAAAAAGCTGCAGTGCTAATTTCAGGAAGCCATGAAGATTGTATAAAGAGAGTATTTTCCAGTTTTTTGTTTTTTTTTTCAACATCAGCTAAAGAGCAACAATAGAACAGATGTACACATTGCTCACAGATATGGACTGAGGAGCTGATGAAAGAATGAAAGCCAATACATTATGAAGACAGCTAGATGAATTAAGATTGTTTTTAACCCACAGGAAGGACCCTTGGTGCTGGAGCCCGGACCAGTGTTTGCAAAAGATGGTGACAGAAACCGGAGTGAGCAAATCAACTACAAAATACTACGAGGTTTGAAATAATGCAAATACTGTACGGTGTGCTTCTCATGAATTCAGCTGGTTAGCCTAGTTTGGAGTCTTCATAACGAATAATCTATAAGTGCTTTGTAATCCCTTAATGCCTGAGTATATTTAAAAGTATGCAAAAACAAATTATATAAAGACAAAAATAAATTAATTAATAAAGAGGACTCAAATAAATAAATGTAAAAAATTTAATATAAAATGAATTAATAACAATTCTTAAATTAAAATACATGACAAATACAATTAAAAAATCACAATGAAAAGTGAATAAAAGCAAATAAATTAGTTAGATAAAAATAAATAAAACAAACAATGTCCAGAAATGGTTTGTCCCAAATTTGTGACAATGGGCATTAAGGGGTTAATAATCAGTAAAATGATCTTTCATTCTAAATTATAAGCTTTGTTGAAATGTTTTTCATTTTAAAATGGAAAAAAGTCTTAAAATTCTTTAATTAGTTTTTGCTATAAAGTTAGATGATTTTTTTTTATCCTACTAGCTCCTTCTTTAATAACTACTAGCTTCTTCTCCATGTTATTCACCATTATATTTACCCCCATTTTATTCAAACCAAATAATTTTTAATAGGACAAAATGTAATATATTATCATTTTTTTCATTTTTCTAACTATAAGAAAGAAAAGAAAAATTAGCTTTAGCTCATAAGCTATCCTATTAGCTCCTCTGTTTACTAGCTACTAGCTTCTTCTCCATGTTATTCACCATTAAATTTACCCCCATTTTATTCAAACCAAATTACTTTTTAATGTGACATGATGTAATATATTATCATTTTTTTCATTTTTCTAACTATAAGAAAGAAAAGAAAAATTAGCTTTAGCTCATAAGCTATCCTATTAGCTCCTCTGTTTACTAGCTACTAGCTTCTTCTCCATGTTATTCACCATTAAATTTACCCCCATTTTATTCAAACCAAATTACTTTTTAATGTGACATGATGTAATATATTATCATTTTTTTCATTTTTCTAACTATAAGAAAGAAAAGAAAAATGAGCTTTAGCTCATTAGGTATCCTATTAGCTCCTCTGTTTACTAGCTACTAGCTTCTTCTCCGTATTTTTCACCATTATATTTACCCCCATTGTATTCAAACCAAATGTAATATATTATACATTTTTTCCTTTTTCTAATTACAAGGAAGAAAACATGAATAAATTTGCCTTAGCTCATTAGCAATCTGACTAGCTGTAAAAGCCAAGGTGCTGATTTCCTAAGTGGTATTTTTTTTAATAGTTCTTGTCAATTTGTTTATTAACAGCAACCCCCCAAAAAACTACAGAAACTCTGAGACTATAAATTCTTCTTTTTATTATTATTATTATTTATTTTGCTTATTGTCCATCTTTCATCTTTAGGAAATGAAGGAAATATATTTCAGATTGATGAGGAAACAGGGAACATCACAATGACCAAAGCTGCTGATATAGTTGGTCCAATAACCCTCACTGTTCTGGTAAGGAAATAAAATAATGATTATTAATGGAAAAAGTTGATTATTGCAACATATTCAACAACAAATAATTCAGATTTATAAGTGACATGTTTTCTCACGCCTGTTAGGCTTCACAGGTGACCAACAAAGATCAGTTTGCAGTGACACAGGTCACCATCGAAGTGATGAAGAAGAGCAGGAACCCTCCTCGCTTTGAGAAAGAGCGATATGAAGGGTTCATCTATAGCAATTCTGTTCCAGAGAGCATGATCCTTCGAGACCGGAGCACCAACCGACCCTTTAGGGTCCGAGCCCGTGACGAGGACTTCGCCAGTGTGAGCTCTCTTTTTGTGGAACATGTTTACAACTGCTTATATCCCCATTTCATTTAAATTCATATAGTAGATGCTTTATCCAAACCAATTTACAGGATGACCCCTGCACTTCCTGAGCAACAGCTGCCACTGCAAACTTTTAGCTAATTTTAGCTAAAAACTCTTTTTTAGCAAATTAATTCAACATAAAATGTTAATATCAGTAATGTGATTTTTGAAATAACAATTTCGTCTAATACAGTTTTTAAGTTTTGTCTAGCCCAGTAAGCAACTGCTAACTGCGGCTTTAATTTCACTGTTTATGAAACTATATGATAATAACTTTTATCATTTAAAAATTGTTTTAAAGTTTTCTGCATTTTTGTGTCTCTTTGTGCACATCAGGGTGTGAACCCAGATATGAAATATGAGGTCCAGTACAGCAGCTACGTCAATGTGACCTCTGATGGTTTCGTGATCCTGAAGAGAGTTGTGAAGACAGAATCCTTTGCACTTCAGGTGACAGATGATGATTTTTTTAGTTTTGTTTATTTTTTGTGTCAATATACAGTGTCTGTGCATGTCTGTTGTTTCTTCCTGCCATCATGTAAAGATGTAAAACACTTTACTGCCTGCAGCTCCGAGCGGTGGATCCAACAACAGGCGAGTTTGGAACTGCAGCGCTATCTGTTCAGGTCATACCTGGTAGGACCATCACTCTTTACCGTTTATACTAACTGCATACATTTTCATTATTAAAAGATGTCCCAGTACGTACACATTGCAGCATTGGATGAAATATTATGTGAACATTTCCGTGTGTATTTATCATGCTCCACTTCTGAGTTATGTTAAAAAATATTCTTACAGAATTTCAGTTGATCATCTTCCTCACATTGTTTTTGCCCTGTAAGTGTTGTCTATTCCACTGTAATTACTCAATCATTGGTCAAGGTAAATTATTCATTTAAATTTATAGGTAATACCTAAAAGAAAACTAGTGTTATGTAAACTAAGATGACGTTTGTATTAAAAGCTATTGTTTCATTTTTGAGAAGCTCTGAAATAACTTTACGCCTGTAATGCTTTAAGGTTTTAAACAGAGCCAGAGATTACAGAGGATATAATGCGGAACATAAACTTACCAGTCACTTTATCTGGTCCACCTTGCTAGTAGCAGGTTGGACCAGCTTTTACCTTTAGAACTCCTTTAATTCTTGGTCTGTAGATTTATATTTAATTAAAACACTTTCTCACACAGTACATTTGGGAAATTAATAAGTTCAAACTACAAAGCAATAATTAAAATCACACCTGACATAATGTGTCAGGTGTCAGATACTGTATCATGAATATGATCAGGTTGTACATCATGTCCGATAGTGTAACCTTGAGAAATTTACCTGTCTTCCTCTACAGCCGTGGCCATCCCGTCCCCTTCGAGTGTCGGCTACCGTGCAGGTGACATGGCGCTCCTGGGCCTGATCATGGCAGCTCTACTGGTCCTTTGCCTCATTGTAATTGGCTTCTTGATTTCTCGCATGTGGAAGGGAAATGCCAGCATGGAGAAAATATGTGAGGTCAGTTTTCAATATTTTTTCAATATTCAAGATTCAAAGATTCAAAGTGTTTATTGCCATTTGCACAGTAAGTTTCCTCAACAATGAAATTCTTACTTTGCTGTCCACACTAAAGGCCATAAAAGATTGTAAAATAAAAATAAAAAACTTTTAAAAACTAGATAGAAGATAAAGATGAAATAAAAAAAAAAACTCTGAATAAATAATCTATGTGCCACATTCAACAATGAATGATTGACTGTGCAAAAAACTGTCACAAGGTAGACGGCAAGATGCATGCGCAATATCTATTATAAGTAATAAGACACATAAACAGTAAACAATATTGCAGTTACTGTGGTTGATAATATAAAGTCAGTGTGCAAGGTTCAGGCTGTTTTTACAGACTTCTATTAGCTGTTATGGAGTCTGATGGCCGAGTCCAGCCGCTGCTGAGCTCTCTTCACCAGCTGTGTGGTGTTGAGTGTCCAGGTGAGGTCCTCGCTGATGTGGACCCCCAGATATTTAAAGCTGCTCACCCTCTCCACTTCCAGCCCACGGATAAGCAGTGGTTGATGAGGGTTCCTCTCCTTTCTCATGCCCCCTATCAGCTCCTTGGTCTCCAGTGATGCGTCCCATCTCCAGTGGTGTCATCCGCAAACTGGATGGTGTTGTCCTGGTGGGAGGCCCCGCAGTGATGGGTGAACAGTGTGCAGAGGATGGGACTGAGGACACACCCCTGTGGTGTGCTAGTGTTAGTGATGATACTGGCTGAAGTCTTGTTCCCGATCCTGACAGACAGAAAGTCCTGGAGCCAGTCACAGAGGGTGGGGTGTAGTCCCAGGGAAAACAGTTTGTGGGTGAGCTTGTGGGGGACGACCATATTGAAAGCCGAGCTGTAGTCAATAAAGACCATCCTGCAGCAATAGCGTCTGAGGTGGACCTGTTGGACCAGTAGGCATACTGCAGGGGGTCCAGTGTGTCTGATAGGCAGGTCTAAATGTGGGCCAGCACCACTCTCTCGAAGCACCACATAATGATTGGAGTGAGCGTTACTGGCTTCTCAAATATGTCAAATTACATTTAAAGGTAATAAATGGTTCTGGAGGAATTTTTCTAATTGTTGTAATGTTTATTTTTACTATATTTTCTCTGTGACGAAGGACATACCGGCGCTTGCATACTGTAACAGTAAAGACGAGTCAGCTGAATAATGTGTAGCGCTCCTCCTGTGCAGCTTTGATGAATATTTATCAGCTGAAGCCCACAGAGAAGCTCTGTGTTTAAACAGTGCAGATGAACATAGCACGCTCTTGTGAACTGCAGCCACAACTGTAGCATTAAACAAAGCCTCAATTTCCCTCATGCTTCATTTTCTGCTGTATTAATGAGGGATCTCTCCCGCTTGTAGTGCCTGGGCCCCTGCCTGCAGACTAAGCAGCCTCGGACTGGCCACAGAGACTCCCTGCAGTACACCAACGATGGCTTCCAGAACGAGGGCGACGCGAGCCGCGGGGGGTCCAGACGTTGGAACAACGCCTTCCCCAGACGCAGCACCTTCCCTCAGCCCAGGAGCAGGATCCTCCCCCTGGAGAAGCAGGGTCACCCCTGCTCCACCTGTGGCATCTACACTAATCACGTCCCTAAGGGCAGCCCCTCAGTGAGACCCGGCAGGAGGAGCCGAGGAGACAGGGACGAGTACGGCATGAGGTCCATCCTGTCGAAGCAGCGCAGGAGGGAGGGCCAGAAAACAGTTTGGTTCAAGGAAAGCGAGGACTCCTCAGACATTGAGGTGGAGATTATTCCAGACACTGTGGGCCGAGTAGAGGAGGAGACTGAGGAGGAACTGGAGGTGGAGATGGAAGGTGTTGTCAGAGACCCAGCTGCCCCGTTGAGAGAGCCTGAGGCTGGGCAGGAGAGTCAAAGCACAGAGTCCGGTGAGGAGCAGGACCCTGGAGATTTAAACTCAGAGCAAGGGAAGGGGGAACAGGAGGAGGAGCGCTGACAGCAGAGGTCAGAGTGAGCAGAACCCTGCTAGTTTTATTATAACTTTGTGGATACTGCATCCTTCATGAGAGGCCTCAGCAGTCCAGGAAGACTCTTCCAGTGTCTCTGAACAGCTGCAAAACCTCAAGAACAGATCCAAGGATTAAAAAGTATTTTTCTGCTACTGTGAGTATTTTGGAGAACATTAAAGTTGTGTAGATGTTTTCTAAAATGCAATAAAAATAAATCTGCAACATGTTCATTTTAATCTTTAACAGACAAATAGATGTGATTTTAAGTGTCTTTACTCACACCATCTTCACTGTGTTTGGGAAATATAAATAAATTTAGAATCTGATGCAGCAACACTCTTTAAAGAATAGGAGGGCAATGAAGACAGAAATGTTAATAGAATATAGAAGTAGCATAATTTTAGAAGATTATATAATCAGGTTATTTGGTGATAGGTGAGGGTGCCAGCATTGGGTATAAAAGCAGCCTCCATCTTTTTGAGCAAAAATGGGTAGAGATTTTTATTCAAACTGTCCATAGACTCATGAATAGATTAAAAAAGATTAACAACAATTTTTGAATGAAAGATGATAAAGGTCTTATACATCTACAGAGCAGAAAATTGTGTAAAGACCAAACCCAGAAACCACTTTTGGATGGTTGTGACCTTCAAGCCCTCAGGTTTAACATATTGAACTCTGCATGGTCAAGCCACAGTTAACTTTTGCAGCCATATGTCCCGAGCAGATCTCCGAGGTCATGTGATCGGGGACTGCAAGCAGCGAAGCCTACCCGGATTATGGCTCCATTTCTCTAGAACTGAGATCTGTAGACTCAGTGATATCTTTTAAAAAGCAGCTAAAAACTTACCTTTTAAACTTACATTTGTCTAAACTTTTATTGTTGGGCTTTTTTCCATGTTTTTTTTTTTTTTATTATTACTTACATATTATAATACTTACAGACACATTGGCTCAGGAGGACCTTGGAGAACCTGCCTACAGTACAGTTAAAAGCAGGATTAGTGTCCTAGCAAGTTAATTTTGGGTTTAGCTCTGAATTATCAATATTCTGAAGCTGGTTCAGTTCTTACCAGAAGGTATCACCATGGCAACTTATGATGAAAACCTAACCGGCTTGAATTAAATAAGACCAGATACAGATTCCTCTAAAAATATACAACGATTAGCATTTGTCATTAAAAGCAAACTGGTGGAACAAAATAGTTAACATGACTATTGCAATTAATTGTTACTTGCATCAAATTTGACATTTGTCTATATTTTTTAAATATAATCAAGTTTGTTAGTCCACGACTGAAATCATTTCTTTGTAAATAATATAAATTTAAAGGTTTTATTGCATTTTAGAAAATTTTTACAGGTCTTCTGGTAAATTTTACATAAATACTGAGATACCTTTTTTATTTTACTTTAAATCTTAACTTTTTAACTTAATATTAAACTCAAAATAATTTCTGAAACTGCAGCATCATCACTACATCAGCAGTTGTTAATTTTTTAAATGTTTGATGTAGAAAATGTAAAACCATAGCAGCTGAGGACAAAATATAATGACTTGCAGTCTGATGTGTAAAAAAAAAGTTTTCTGTTTACTGATCTGTTGAACTGGTAAAATCTTTTGTTTTAAAGTTGTAAAAATGTTATCCAATGACTGAGATGTTTTATTTCCACATTTCTGTCTCTTTCCAAGCTTTTAGACGTTTCCAGTATTTTTTTAAAAAAAAGAAGTAACATAAAGAATTGAAGTTTTAGAGCTTTCATGAGTTTAGATCTGAACTGAACATTTATAGAGACTTGGAAGTGGCAACAGATATAATGCAGATTTGTGATCTTTGTCAGTTTTTTTTTTTTTTTTTTTTTTACCTCTTCCTTTGTTTTAGGAACAATTTCCAGTATGGAGGGCCAAAACTGTCATAATCAAAAATAAATAAATAAATGAGGAAATAAATAAATAAATGTCAATTTTTATTAGTTTATTTCCATATTTTTTTTTATTTCTACAGCAATTTATTATTTTACACTTATTTTTTTTATTTTTAGTTATTTTTTATTTCCACATGTATTTATTTTTTCCTATGTGCATTTTTTTTTTTACATTTTTCATCCATTAATTGGTTTTCCTCCATTATTTATTAATGCATTTATTTTAACCTTCCTACAATTCCACTTTTTCTAAAGCACACATTTACTTTTCCTCACATTTTTACTATTATTCCCTAGGGTGTCTGCTGATGAGGTGGGCGTTGTCAACGTTGGCCCAAAGCATGATTGGTCAGCTACCAGAAAAACTGTCAACCAATCACCTTTCAGGCTCCGCCCTGACGTAAACAGAGAGTAATGTTTTTATACGGGGTGCCAAATCTTTTGGATTGCTTCATTTTTAGCACTTTCTAATGAGAAAAAGAAAATGTGTTTCTCAATAGCTTCGAAACCAGGTGACCCAGTCACTTCAAAACAAAGCTGATTTGAAGCAGATGATCTTCTCAACAAGACACAAGTCAATGTTTTTAATCCCCCCTCTTGTAATATTTTATATTAATACTTTTATATTAAAAAAAAAATCAATAATCGCCATTGGGAGCATATTTTGTTCAATAGCTACTAAACCAGGTGACCTTGGCACTTCAAACCAAAGCTGAATGGAAGCAGATGTGTTAAGTCAAGTTCTCCATGACGAGTTCTCCTAAGGAGCGCTTGTCATGACAGAGGTCACAGGGCGGAGCCTGAGAGGTGATTGGTTGATAGTTACTCTGGTAGCTGACCAATCATGCTTTGGGCCAAAGTTGACAACGCCCACCTCATCAGCAGACACTCGAGGGAATAATACGTGAGGAAACGTAAAAATGTGGACAAGTGAGGAAAAGTAAATGTGTGCATTAGGAAAAGTGGAAATGTAGGAAGGTTAAAATAAATGCATTAATAAATAATGGAGGAAAACCAATTAATGGATGAAAAATGGAAAAAAAAATGGAAATAGAAAAAATAAATAAATGTGGAAATATAAAATAACTGAAAATAAAAAACAAGTGTAAAAATAATAAATTGCTGTAGAAATAAAAAAAAAATATGGGAATAAAAAAAAGTTGGCAAAATAAAATTGATGAATAAATGGATCTTATTAGATACACCTTATGGTGCCCCTGGACACATCATCAGTGATGTAACCTGGGATCACAGGGGGTTTCGGG
>JBAMHW010000001.1:3665958-3676381 GCA_037177495.1 Rhadinocentrus ornatus
AGGGATCTCCTCCCAGACCTGGACTAAAGCATCCGCCAACTCCTGGACAGTCTGTGGTGCAACGTGCCGTTGGTGGATGGTGCGGGACATGATGTCTCAGATGTGCTCAACTGGATTCAGGTCTGGGGAACGGGCGGGCCAGTCCAACATGACAGTGACCCGAAGCACACAGCCAGGACTGTTTCACTCCATCATGGCTTAGATTCTGTGTAGGAGCCCAGTCTGTCTTGACCATAAGGGCTGCTAGGACATCTTAGTGAATGTCATGACTACAGGTAGTCTAACAGGAAGTTATATTTAGTTTAGTCCACATGAAATTGAAGTCAAAATGAAAAATAACTGTTTCTTCCACCATAAGACGACGTTTAACCTGGTAGCTTGAATGAATGTAAAAAAAACTATGAGTGGTGAAACATTTTACTGGTGTTGGAAAGAGTCGACGCAACAGAAAAACAAACCTCAGGTAAACTGTTTTTGAAAGTTTTTATTCAGCCCAATCAAGTTAAAACATCTCAGTAGTAGAAGTCCATCTTCATCCTAAAATACTAACAGTTTCTTTAAAACAAATCCCTGATTTTAGAAAACGATCACATGAAGTTTAAAAAACAAAACAACTAACCCTAAACACTCAGCTGACCCTTTACAGTCACACAACCCATCAAGTCCCTCTAGTCTGCTTCACACCGTGTCAGAAATTGTACAAATTCATCAGATCAGTGCATTTAGGCTCTACACAAACTCTATTGCAAAGAACGTATTGATCACAAGGCGACAGAAAACATGTGCAGCTCAGATTGTAGCCTTGTACTTGGGCTCGCAGCTCATCTGCTGGATGCGCTTACTTTGATTTAGCGAAGCCCACCTGGTTGTTTTCACGGTCGAACACGGTGTAGTACTGACCAATGAACACATCTCCCAGAATCCACAGCGGCCCGGCGGGGGCAGGGATGTCCAGGCCCATGAAACCACTCAGACAAATGGTTTTTCCAGCTTGACTCTCCTGGAAAAATCAGACAAAAAAACAAAAACAAACTAGGTGTTAAAATGATTTTCCTGTGAATAAAGTCTAAGAATCCGTCAGCGTGTGTGAACATAAACAAGGAAAACAAACATCTCTCCTCTCAGCTTTACCAGCTAAAACAAAAGCTGCACTGTTTGGTTTTTAATGACGCCACACAGCGAGTTGTTGCACTGCTGCCCCTGCTGGACAACAGCAGGCTCTGCATGTAGTCTCACCTTGAGGACGTACTGCTCTCCGGTCAGACTGTAGCTCTGTCCGCCCACGTTGAAGGTGATGACAGGCAGAGATGGGATCTTATCACAGCTCACCATGTACTGAAACACAAACAGTATTCATGTTTTGAAGCAAATACAGAATATAAAGCCACATAAAAAAATAAAATCACCACGGTGGCTGCACAGCTGAAATTTGCGTGTATTAATCAGCTGATGTTGACTAATTACCTGATACGTCTAAAACTAAAAATGCACTCGAGTTCAAGCTGATGTCCCACAATTTCCAAACATTACATATATTTCACTGAAATAAAAACCCATATAATCTCACATTTAAGCACTCCCTCCCACACCAAGTGCTAGAATGCCTAAAGGATACATGGTAAAAACAAATAAAAAAGATTCTACTACTTTGTCATGTTAAACTCATTTAGGTTTGCAAACTGCATGAACTCTTTAAGTGAGCCGTTAAGAACCAGACATGTTCATGCATATTTTATGCATTGGGTTTCCCTCACCTCTCCCTGGATGAGTGGAAGGGCTCCGATGGCCTTCTGCAGGGCTTTAACCTCGGCCGACGGGCCGGTGATCAGAGACGTCCCAGTGTCCACGATGGCCTCACAGCCGTCCTTACACAGAGTCAGCTGGCTGCCGACGGCCATCCTGTCAGACATTACAACCACACACACGAGATCAGTGAATGTGTTCTGTGATGAAATATACTGCAAATCATTGGCTGAGTCCCTCTGGATCACATTGATTCCAGCTTTATGTGGCAAAGATTAAAAACAGAAACATCCGGTTAGATGTTCAACTGTCTGGCTACAGTTCTTACCTTTTACTGCTTCTTCAACCTTAAGATGTTTAAAGATGATTAACACTTTTTTCCAATAAGTTCAAATATTCTATTTCAAGTGAAATCTCAGTAGGTCTTTAAAAGGAAGGTTTCTAATTAACCCCACAAATCTTTCCTCTCAAGCTTCCTCTCCAGTCTCAGGTTGTTTAAATCTTATATCTCAGTAATTAACATGTTTTACCTTTAAACTCCTCACTGAACTTACTTTATGGAGCTTCACCATCTTCCTTCGTTTGATGACTTATTCATATTTTTGCCCTCAAGTTTTGAGGGCTGAAATATTCCAGATATCTTGGTTCCCAACTTAATATAAAATTTAATTCAGACTCTGCTGAATCTGAATGTCATTTTCAGATCGTTAAGGTTGTATCCAGCTTTTTACTTGTTTACCTTGTTTTACAAGGTAAGGAAGGAAACTGTTACAGCTAAAAAAAAAAATTTTTTAAATAAATTGTTTAAATTTTTGTTAAATAATTTTCTAGCTGTGAAGAAAAACTTGGACAAGAGATTTTTTTGCACATTTAAATCATTTTACCCCCCCCCCCAACAAGGACGTTGAGAATGAGCAGTTTTACACGATTGTGTTTTGTACGGTAATGTTGGAGCTCACTTGTCCATATGGATCTGCCAGTAGGCCAGGCGGGTCACGTTGACATAGTTGAAGTCACCACTGTAGTATTTAGCGTCGGTTCCTCCCAGCAGAAGCTCACCGCCAGGTTCAGTGTCTGGATTCCTGATGAGACAGGAAAAAAATTTATATATCCTTTAATTATCCAGGGAGCAGCCATACATTATACAGTACACAACAATAAGCTATACTTCATACTTCAGATTTATAAAACAAAAAGTTCCACTTGCAGATTATCTTCTGCTGGTTGATACCAGAGTAAAAATGGTTTAAAAACACGACTTCTGCTCAGGTTCAACAGGTCCCTTTGCAGGTATGTTTGCTTTCTTGTTCCAGCTTTATATAAGAATTAAATAAAATGTTTAATATTAGTAGAAAAAAAACAGGAACTAAAATCAGAATGGATTGCAGGGATCTCTATAACCAAACAACTCAATAGTTATAAAAAAAAACAAAAAAACATTTCCAACTGTAGTTTGATTATGAGTTCCTGGGAAAAAAAATTAAATAAATAATAAAAAAAAGGGGGGGCATCTCACCTGTTCAGGTAAAAAGAGAAGACGTTCTTCTCCACCTTTTTCTGGTTCATGATGTTGTCAAACACCGGGACCACACCGTCTACAGAAATGCGAGGGTAGGCCATGCCGAGGATCCCGTCGAACTTTGCTGCGATGAAGACCACGCCGGGCTGCTTGATGGCCTCGCCGAAAAGCTGTTTCTCCACTAAAATGTCCCCGATCTGGGAGCACGAACAGTTTTATATGACAACAGTTCACTGTTCAACACCGATGTCAGAAAAATTCTGAAATTTCCCAGTCTGTGATTAATAAAGTACGTCTGAATCTGAAAGCTTACAGAGCATGTATCCTCACTGAGGTATCCCGACAAACTGCCAGATCCATACTGGATGGCGAAGGAGGTGCCGTTCTTCACGTATGTGCTGGATTTAGCAGAGTTATATTTGTGGTGAAGTACTGAAAAAGAGAACAGTTTGGAGAGTCAGACCCAGCAGAAACATCGCAGCGGTGTTTGTTAAGGCTGACAGGACTTACAGCATGCGATGTCCAGCAGGGAGCAGTGAACGGAGGGTACCCACAGGTTGGACGAACCCGTGTCAAACACCACAGTGAAAGGCTGGGGAGGAGTGCCCAAACTAATCTCACCGTAATACTGAGCCTGGTCAGACAGGAAAGAAATCAATTCAGCCACAAGAAAACAAACAGATCTGGAGCTGATCTGTATTCAGGGAAAGATTAAGATATTCTCTAAAGAAACAGGGCAGGTTAAAATGACTAAACAGCAACAGCAAGGTTCCCCTGAACAAAACAGGTCAGAAACCGCCCGCCCAACAGCTGCTGTCAGCAAATGTTAAGCGGACGCAGGTCAAATAGTTACCAAGTCATGTCAATAAATCAGCTGCTGTTGTTATAAAGGAAACTATTACTCAACAAATTCAAGCAAACTTCCTCTCATACGACCGAAAGCTGCTCAGCTCATTGCTAAATATACAATTAGTCAAATCATTCAGGCCAGAGTTCAAGCTGAACGATTTATTGTCCCACTGATTTAGCTTTGTTTCCTCATTTTGAGAGAGCGGTGAGATTTTGGGCTTCAGTCAACACTTAACATGAAATGAAAGTATTAAACATAAAATCAAGTTTTTGGCCTGAGAAACTTATTTGCATCAAAACAAAGAAAGAACTTTAACGTATAATCAAAGTTAAAACATACACAGATGGGTTTAAATCATGCATGTGTGATGGCTTTACACAGTTGCTACAGTGCTAATTTTCTAAAACCATACACACGAGAACTCTCCTGAATATGTATATCTAGTTTTCAGTTTATTAAATATACCAAACTACATCTAATCCAGCCTCAAACCTGAAATAAATCATGCTACAGGTTCAAGTTATGGTCAGACACCTATGTGTAGTCTTGTTGTGAAAGTGTATTTAGCTATTTGGGGTTGTTTAAAATATTCAGTTCATTTTTGATGATTAACTGTAGGATACATGTGAATTATTCAATAAAACAGCAGAAAAAAGTGTCTTTGTATGGGACCACCAGACCGAGACAGGGAGAGCTGATCATGTGACTCACCTGTAGCCTCAACTAAATAACTTAAGTAACTGAGGAACACTGATCCTTAAAGGGGGAGTTGGAAAGTTAAAAACAGATTATGTGCATGGATGGGAAATTTGAAGGAGGTGAAAATATGGTTGTCAGCTCTCCAGTGGAGAACTTCTAATCCAAAAAATTGTATCGCTGGTAGCGCTTCCTTTCTAACTTTCCTTGTATGTCATTATTACAGCCAACATACTGATGTTGAATGAAAAACTTGGTAAGTATGTCAACATGGCTCCAAGCTTGTATATCTGAGTCTTTGAAACATAGAGCCACATTTGTCACATTTTGTGATGACATCTGTTCCTCTTCTACTTTCAGCATGTAAGCAGGTGGATGAGATCAGCAAAAAAGTTGATTACTTAGTTTGTCCAGTAACTCTGAAACAAACAGTCAGCTGATGGGGATCAAGAGGCTTAAAGGGCAACGACTGAGCCATGACAAGTAAATCACATTGTGTCTGCTATTCTGAAACATTCTGTATGTTTGTAGAGGATTTACTGTTTGGATAGCAAGTCTAATTCTCCATTCTGCATGGAGGATTTACAGAAAAGGGCTAAAGCATCCACAACACAACACAGGACCCTTGTTGTGGCCCTCTTAGCCCCTGAAGAGCACACAAAAGAAAGTCAAGGCCAAAGGGTTCCCTGGTCACTGATTTGGAGTGATACTTACATCAAGGTAGTTCTTCAGGGTTTCTGGAGTGGGTCCATTACTGGAGGGGAAGCCAAAGTTATACTTAAGAGAGTGTGTGCTAGCCAGAAGCTGCTCGGCTTTTTTCCCCGAATCAGTCAGCTCGCGTCTGATAGAACGGAATTTCTTTAAGGGAATGCTAAACAGGAAGAAACAAAGATTAAGTCATTTGTAGCTTGCACCACCCAAATTTGTCCTGGAAATGGAAACACTTCATATGATGTTAAGTTTTTACAGTTGTTCTTAACCTAGAAAGCAGGGCACAAACTGAACATTTAAAAATCCACACCACACATTTAAAAAAGGGAAAAGAAAACAAAATTCTAACATCTGACCACAGCTGAAACATCAAACCCTTCAGCTCGATCAGACAATCATATGCAAACACCAACACTGTGGTTTTCCAGATAGCATCTGACACACTTACCACTTCCCATTTTATCACTGTTACAAAATTATTAATGCACAACAAAACTAACATTTCCTAAATAAGTCAATGAAGAGGTCAAAATGAGCCAGGGAGGAAGAAAACACATCTAACTTAGCTCCTAAAGAAATTAAGTAACAGCACAGCCTAAAAGAAAAAAATATTTCAAATATCTATGCAACACATCCGTCAAGCTTAGATATCCCCATAAATAAATGTGCATTTCCCTTCAAACATTACTGTGCAAGTGGGTTGACTCAGTCACCTCCTGTTCGTATTAGTGACAAAAAGTGGACTTAAAACCAGTGTTGCTTGCAACTTTTCAAACAGAAATTTAACAGCATCGTCAAGGACGAGATGAACATAAATCTGTATGCTGACCCTGATACTCCTCCGCTGTTTACATTTTAAACTGCATTTCATACAAAGATCAACTCTGTGCACAGTTAAATACAGATTGGGCCAGCAGTGTGTGCATGAAAATAGGCTCCTTAAGTTTAATAGGCAAAGTCACATTTACAGTAAGCCAAACAAACAATTACCTTAAGTAACACAAAAAAATAGTGCAAAACGGGTTGCGATTAGCTGCACTGGTGTTGAGATTTTTTATTATTTGCCTATTATTTTGTATTGGTGTGCAGCTGTTTTGTATAATCAATTTAGGAGTTATTTCTTGTTATAAATAAAGGTTTTAGAGTCATGTGCAGATAGGTTTGCTGATGGAGAGAGAAAATAAATACTTTAGTTATATCTGCATTGCGTATTGTTCCTCGCAAATATAAAATATTGAACAGTTAAACTTGATCCTCTACAGCAAGTTATGATAGTTATTTAGGAACAAAAACACAACATAAACTCAGAAGTTGCATTGTAATTCAGCTGTAACGTAGGCGATCATTAGCATGTCATGTGTGTTGCTATCACCCTGAAAATGCACAGGTGTACTACTAAAGCTTGTCCTGCTCCTGCAGGTCGGCTGTCCAACCATTATGACCCAACAGAGAGTTATTAACGGCTCTTGTGTTTTCCTCACTTACGCCTTTAACATCAATGTTAGCAAACCGCTTGTGTGAAAGCACTGTCGGCTAACAGGTTCAGCTACATTCATAAGATTAACTCAGCTTGCTCAAACAAACAGTAGCTCACATGCTCACAACAGAAGATACACGCTAACGTTAGCTGCACGAATGTTAGCAAACTAACTAAGGTTTTTTTTTAACCTCAGGTTTTGGGACCAGCAGTGTGACCGTTCAGGAGTTAAGTAACCGAGTTAACATTGTGTAAGTTTAATGCTAACGCAGCTAGCTGCAAGTTCAGCCGTCTCAACTCAAACTAAACAAATAAATAAATAAAACGACTATTACTTACCGAACCAGGGCATCATTAGTCAAAGCTAACGCCGCCAGCACACAAAGAAACAGGCTCCTCATAGTGACAGCCTCAGAACCAGAACCACGGACCTACAATGACAGAGCACTTCAGCTTGTTGTTCATAAACAGCCGACTTTTATCAGCTGACTGGAGCCCAGTCACCATCACGTGCCTACTGCCTTTCGAGCTGCTCAAGCATTACGTCACTAACGGTTTAGCACGAGGAAACAACCTCCCTAACCGTGAAGTCAGCTGACCGTTTCTACAGTTTGCTTACCATTATGCACATAAAGCAACTTCCCCAACTTTGAAAGGGTTAATATCACAAAAACATTTTAAATTCAATTTATACACCATTAGTTTCCCATCATATAATTTAACTCCTTCATTAAGGCTTCTTTATGTAGATGGAGACACTAAATCAAATCCTATTAATTTAGAAAAATGTATTTATTAGGCCCGAGCACCGAAGGCGTTGCGAAGGCCTATTGTAATGCAAGCATTTTTTTCTTCTTCTTCTTTAAAGTAAATCGTGTTTTAGGGGACCTGAACATGCTCGAAAACTCAACAATTTTTGCTTACCCCCCAA
Source organism: Rhadinocentrus ornatus (assembly GCA_037177495.1). Taxonomy (NCBI): domain Eukaryota; kingdom Metazoa; phylum Chordata; class Actinopteri; order Atheriniformes; family Melanotaeniidae; genus Rhadinocentrus; species Rhadinocentrus ornatus. Next base: position 3,673,886 of record JBAMHW010000001.1, read on the forward strand.
AGGCATGCTAAATTTGCGTATTTTGGGATGCTCTGGACTGTTCGGGCAAAATTGAATGAGAGCGTCACCTATTTTTGATGCCCCGCCACTGCATGTCGTCAATCTTCATGAAATTTGCTACACATAAATGCTCGGGTGAACAAAAAATCCTCTTGGAGCAATGGGCTAAAACCAACAGGAAATCGGCCATTTTGGGTCAAAGTTGCCATTTTGACGTTTTACTCACGTCACTCAAATCTATCTCTTAGAGATTTCATCGTACTGCCACCAAAATGGCTCAGGATGTTCAGAAGGCATGTGTCTTTAAAAGTTATCAAAAACAGTCAGGTCCAAACTGGGTCAGACAGCAGAAAACAAGTTGGTGATAATATCCTGTGAAAAGTGTTGCTCTATGCTGAAGGGCGAGACCGTGGCGCCATGGAGATCTTTGATAAGACCTTAAAAGACTTATACGACCTATAGGCTAATTTCAACAGGAAGTTGGCCATTTTGAAAAAAGTGTCGTTTTTGGGGTCATTTATGCCAATTCTAAAATCGCTCTGTACACTCCAGATGTGTGATCAAAAGTTTTAAAAAACTTTCTCAAAGGAGAAAGGGCATGGCGGGGGCGTGGCCTCAAAGTTTGATGCCTTACCATGAAAGATTAAATTGATATTACTTCCACATAAAGCAACTTATCTGAACAAAAATGGCCACGTTTGATGCCGGTTCCATGCCAACCACATCTACATGCACAGATGTTGTCGCCTGGACATTGCTCAACGCTGCCATGGCAAACTTCCAGAAGACGCCATGAAATTATTAATCTATATAAATCCCTCAATTTTTATCCAATCACCATCAAACCAACAGGGATTAATCAGGGTTTGGTCCTGAACAGATACATGTAACCAGTTCTCGTCTCTGACTAAGCCCCGCCCACTTACATTAGGAAGTGTTTTTTCCAGACGTTGGGGTCCTTCTCCTCAAGCATGAACCTCACACACTTAAAACTGCTTCAAATCAGGTCAAACCCTTTCATGATATTACAGAAAAAATAAATCAAGTTCCTTCGCCAAAGGTAACCATTGGGGAATGGCGTCCAACGCCATGAAACAGGAAGTACTTGTAACTGAGCCATTGTACTCTTGATTTCCGCCAAACTCGCCAGGTAGGACAGTGGTCAGGCCTGGAACTGATTCAAATTGACAAATGCTGGAAATATGTTCCAGCCTGAACATGTTTGTACATGAGAAATGACTATTGCGGCACCTAGTGGCCACATGGAATTTCCCTCTTGATAAAATCATGCTCCTGTTTATCAGCCGCTGAGTGGAGTAGAGATGGAGGAGGTCACAGCAGCAGCGGTGGAGCAGAGCAGGAGGAGGTAGAACAGCCAGTGGGTGTGTGTATGTGGCCAGTTGCAGAGTCAAACCTGTTATAGAAGCACTTGAACTCATCCACCATGTCCACATTAGCAGGTGCAACACATCACTTCTCCTCATAGGCAGTAATGGCTCTCATACTCCTCCATACTTCCTGGGTGATATTGTTCAGAAATTTCCTCTTGAGACTTAATGTGTAATCCCCTCCTGGCCCGCCTCAAAGTCCTCTTCAGGTTAGGTTGTATGATTCTATCATCAGTGTTCAAAATATGCTAAATGTTGTTTTTGATCCACGGCTTGTTGTGTGGAAAGCAGTGTACAGGGGACAACACCAGGGGCACTAGGGTCAACATCATATCTGTGCAGAAGTTGATCTAATTTGGAACAAAGTCTACAACCTCATCAATGTCACTGTTGCCTTGTCCACAAGTATAATAATGATCAACGTGATTGTAAAATGTTTCACAAAGTGATTACAAATTGTGAAAGACTTGCCATTGTGATTAACAAAACATTTTATTTTTATTTAAGATGTGTGATGTAATTTCAAGCTTTACTGCACCTTAGCTTTTTGGTATGCAGTTTTTCCTATGACAAATGGTAAATGGTCCGTATTTATATAGCTCTTTTATCCAAAGCGCTGTACATCGTACATCACATTCACGCACTGATGGCGGAAGCTGCCATGCAAAGTGCTAACCACTACCCATCAGGAGCAATTTTGGGTTCTGTGTCTTGTCCATGGATACCTCGACATGAACTCAACATGGCCGAGGATTGAACCGGCAAGATTGTGAAATGCAAATAGTTTTTTTTTTATCCTATAATTATCAGAACCTTCAATTATTTCCTAATTTTTAGTTTGATTTAATGTTACATGATAGTCAGTGTTACATGCTTTGAGCAGGGCACCGCAGGGAATTGAACCCCATCTCATTTCTGAGAGTACCATACCAGTGCCTTTTGCTTTTTTTGCATATGACAAAGTAAAGCAAAACCTGCATCAAGAACAGCATATTTTGTTTTGTAATATAAATGTAAATCATGTAAATCAGATGTAAATCATCCACTACTGTACACTATTCATATTATAATATATAATATATCTATACTGTTACCATAGCCATAGTCA
>JBAMHW010000001.1:3676481-3700517 GCA_037177495.1 Rhadinocentrus ornatus
CCTCTCTCTGTAAAGTCCTCTGAGACAACTTTGTTGTGATATAGGGCTATACAAATAAACTTGACTTGACTTGACATGAAAGTGCCTGCTAAATGATTATAATAATAAATCTCACTCAGCAGTGCAGATGACAGATTTCCTGTCCATTGATTTTTCAGTGTCCGACATCTGCTGTTATGCAGTTCTTTAATATAGTAAAAATGAGAAAAATCTAATGGGAATTGGTGAATTATCTTTACAATGTAGAAAATATGGGAAAAAACTACATCTTTTCTTCATTCAAGACAAGAAGGACAAACTAGCAGATTTCATTCCACATAAGCCAAGGATAGTGAGACCAGCAATAACACACTTATCCAAAGCACACAAGGAGTAGAAGCTACTCGCTTGTAATGCTGATGACTGAACAGCTAGTGGCTGCCTCGTCCTACAAAACAGACGCCATCTAAAGTCTGTGCTCTCTCTGTTAGGTGACTGGAATCGCTGAGTTATTTAAAAGATCACAGACACAGATGCCTCTTTCTTTCTAACGAATTTTAGCATGCGCCTACAAGACATATCTTAAAGATAATTGGAAATTTGACAGCATCATGGCAGCTATTCTAAGTCTGGTTTAAAGTCTAATGCAGCTACTGATGTGTGAAGGTGATGCAAGCCAAATATCTTGAAAAAGGATTATTTAAAAATAAAAAACAGGCAACAATATGACTGAAAAAGCAAGATGTGAAAGCAAATGATGGATGATCTAAAAGAATTACCATTTATGAATTTGCCATAAATAACTCGGTAATCACATTGCATCAATTACTGACATGTTGACTCACACCTGTCCATTTTTCTCCAGTGATTATGAAACAAATCTTACCTGTCTGTTCAGGTGTAGCAGCTACAACCCTGCTCTTACCCATCTGTGCTCATGTAGACTTCAACCCAGACCCTCTGAGAAATCCTCTGACCTACATTTTGTCGAAGCAGAGGATAAACTTGCAAATGCGACCTGTAACTTCTGCTCAAGGGCCCAATTTTCAGACAACAGTCGTGGTTTATTGCTTTACAGAGAGGCCTTTATCTGCCTGTTCTCTCCTTGTGTCCTTGTTGGTTTTAGGGTGTCTCTGGGCTGCAGTTTTTGGGTTGAGGGTATGCAGACGCCAACCACTAACGGTACAAAGATAATGTTTCTCCCCTTTAATAATTGATTGTTGTATTATACATTGTTGAAAAGCCTGTTTAGTCACATTAACAATAAGGTATAACTTATAAGTATTATGATTCTGTGGAATAAGCAGTGCAGCTAAACAGGCTTAACATCTGGACTCACAGCAGGTCATTCCAACCTCTGCACACCCAAATTCTAGAAATACTCTGTCCTGATCCTGCCTCTTTGGGAGCGAGCGCTGTTATCCTGGAGGATGGGGTTGGGCCCCAGATTCTGGACATAAGGGATCACCACTGGCTGCAATTACACCTTGTAGTAAAGAGGACTAATCAGGCTTTCCAACATTTCATGCTAAGGTCATTAAAACAAACTAATTTCAAATCATTGCCTTTTATGCTAAATACAAACACACATTCATAGTCCAACAGAACAGGGATGTAAAATCTGGCAATGCACCACCTTCCCATGGGATGGTGTGGAGGTGTGAATGTGCTTTCATGTCTTTTAGAACATAACTGCAATGAAAAAATGGTTAAATTTAACTTTATTTCTCAGATTTACTGTTTTCCAGGCTGTTTTCTTTGCTGAATACCAGTCACTCTTGCTCCTTTAATGATTCCTATTTTTAGGTTCAGTAACATTTTGAACTTGTTTATTTACTCAACAATAAAATTTTGGCTTTTTTGTTGACAGGGACCCAGTCTCTGTGTAAGCTACGATTCATTGTTTTTTAAGAGCTGTGTTACAGTTCACAGCAGGAAAAGTAATTCAAAGAGCAAAAGGAAAAAGTAAGAAAAAAACAAAGTTAGGTGATTCATGAAAGAGTGACAGTGACTTGAGTTTGTTAGAATATAAATGGGAACTTTAAAAGCCCAGTGAGACAGCAGAATTGCAAAAAGCACACATCATATGATGCCAAACTGCAAGAGCAGCTTTAGAAAGTCATGAGAAAATTAAGCAAAAACAAAGAGGAACATGATTCACAAGCTGAAAGCAATCAACGAGGATGTGACAATACAGCAAGCCTGACAAACACTGATTGCAACAGCAATTACACCAACTGCTGACTTGTAGATGTTTAAATCCACTGAGTCCCTCTGCTGGTCGCTGCAAGTCCTCCTGAATACCATGAATGGAAATATGTATAAATTCAGACAGATTGACACTGGAAGCAGAAAATAATTCACTAAACAAAACGTTGACCGCACAAGCATTAATAGTTGTCAAATTTAGAAATGTATTATTTAAGTACAGCCAATAATGAGCAGGCTCATTAGTGAAGAAACCTTAACCAGAGCAGCAGCTGCTGCGTTCCAGTTAAGGGAAATCTCAATGCTCCTGCAATGTCCAGCCACATCTTACAGTGATGTGGGGATCTCCCTCCAGTCTTTGTGTGACTTCTTAAAAAGACCCAAATGCAGAAAATGCACAACAAGTGTGATTTATAACTCCAGGCCTCCATTTGCTCCAGTTGCCAGAAAAAAGAGGACATGGAAAACCTCTTTTACTTACTTACTTATTTGGGCTGCACAAAATGGATGAAGCGAGGGTCGAGGTCAAAGTGGTGGGAGCTGTTGCTGTGATACACCCGCACCCACATCCTGAGGAGGTGGAAATCAGTGATGTTTCTAGTTTTCCAAAAATACCAGCAAATGCCATCAGCCTCCGAGCATCTTTGCTGCTGGAAATGAGCCATCTGTAGAGAACTCAAATGAGGTAGTCACTTCATTTAGCGCCCAATAACCGGACCTGGAATCAGTTCCAGAGGGGTCACACTGCTCAATCTGAACCAGGTTGCTAAAGAGAAGTTTCCATCCAACAGCTGAACCTCAGATTTAGGAAAAGGAATGCTGTTTTTTTCTAGTCCTCAAACAGTTGATCAGTTCTTTATTTTTCAGACATGGGGTACTGCAGTGTGTGGGGGTGTTTTGTGGTCCACCAGTCTTGATTTGTTTTGTGGAATTAAATAAAATTGATGCCCCTTGAGGTGTCCTGGCACTTTATGAGTAAACTTGTCTGTATAACCAGAATAAAATGGGTGGCTGGCAGGGAACTGGCCATGGGAAGTATCCAGAACAGTGGTTCCCAACCTGGGAGGCCAGACGTGACATGAAAGCATCACATAGTTGCTGCAGATTTATCGGCTGCACTTCCATGATAAGAACCTCCCGTTCCAAACCGAGAAGAGACTCAGACCAGCAACTTTTCTCCATCTTCTATTGTCCAGTGTTGGTGAGTCTGTGTTTCCTGTTCTTAGCTGACAGGAGGACCTGGTCTGGTCTTCTGCTGCTGTAGCCCATCTGCTTCAAGGTTGGACATGTTGTGTGATCAGAGATGCTGTTTTGCAGACCTTGGTAGGAACCAGTGCTGATCTGACTTCCTGTTGTCTTTCTATCATCTCCAACCAGTCTGCCCATTCTCCTCTGACCTCTGACATCAGCAAGACATTCTGGTGCAGACAACTGCTGCTAACTGGATATTTTCTCTTCTTTTTCGGTTGTGTGTGAAAATCCCTGTAAATACTCAGACCAACAACCATGCCACGTTCAAAGTCGCTTAAATCCTCTTTCTTCCTCATTCTGATGCTCAGTTTGAACGTCAGCAAGTCATCTTCACCACGTCTACATGGTTGGATGCATTGAGCTGCTGCCAAGTGATTGGCTGATTAGATATTTGTGTTAATAAGCAATTGAACAGGTGGACCTAATAAAGTGGCTGTATTTATACATACCCATGTACAGGAATGAGGACATCTGTATGACAGATATGTGTAAAATTCTGGTAATCCAAAACAAAACAACCTACATGGATAGATAGCACAAGACAGAAAACGTGTGATACGAGGATTAATGTTTCCTTTAAAGAGCCAGTCGCACATAAAAGGCGCAGAAATAATTCTCTTAATGAGGCACAATAAGCGGAACAGAGGGAGATGTGGGTCTGCTGCTCTTTGTAGTGTTGCATGGTTTGTAATTTAATAATGAGCAGAAATTTACCAGAGGCCACTTTTCCCCGCAAGCTGAATTGTAATAACTTTGATCATCTAACTTTTCATTTGAAATCATCCATGGTTCAAAACGTAAAACAATCCAATACTTTAGTTTGATAGTATGTGGTCCGTACTTATAAAGCGCTTTTATCCAAAGCGCTGTACATTATACATCACATTCACCCAGCGGAAGCTGCCATGCTAGACGCTCACTACGACCCATCAGGAGCAACTAGGGGTTCAGTGTCTTGCCCAAGGACACCTCGGCATGAACTCAACTTGGCCGAGGATCGAACCGGCAACCCTAGGGTTACAAGACGACCGCTCTACCTTGCCGAGCCACGTCGCCCCAGTTTCTGAGTAAACCAATAAAATTATTTCTTAATCACTGTAATTTAGAATTAGAAATGACTAAGATCATGAATATGATAAATATGATCAGCTTAACCTTTTGAATCTCAGAAGTCCCCCAGTTTTTAGACTTTAAGAAAGAAATTATGCAAAGCTGTGATGAAATGGTTATTTTGTGGACCTAGCCTGAACTTTCTGTAGTAAAGCTTCTATAACTTAGTTTTGCTTTACTTTATCAGAGTTGGCCTTTGCAAAGATAATATTCACATAATCTTCTTTAGTCTGATAGCGGTTTACAGCTACGTTGCCATTGTCACTTCTTCTTCACCAGTAACATCTTAATAAATCTCACACATGTTCCCTTTATTAAGAGCCCTTGTAAGTAAACCTTGTTGTTGCAAAGATATACTCCTTTTTTTATGGGTATGGTATCAGAGGCCTAAAAAATAAGCACGGAGCTCAAAGGGTTACACAAAATATAGCAAATCTTCTCTGAATGCAAATCACGAGCTGAAGGTTTTTCTGCAGCAAAAAGAAAATTTTGCTTCCTGCTCGTTTCAAGATGCAAAAGGATTTTTTTAATAAAACATTTTAATGTGCCATTTACTATTTAAATCCAGGAGCTCTCACAGATCTCGCACTAAAGGGAATCTTAATTGCCAATGAGCCACTTCTTGTTTGGTCAATATATTGGGAAAAAAATCTTTACATGCAGGTTTCTTGATTAAAAACATTAAAAATCTGTGTGCATTATTGAGCTTGTTTTTAAAAAAAAATTATAACAAGTACAAAATAATGGAAATCCAATGAGCCTTTCTGCAGTGAATGAGCTCTGGGTAGGAGAGGCTCCCATGCAAGTGCCTGCAAAGACGCTGATTTTTGGATGGTCTGTTGTGGGTTTGCAATATTTGATGAAAGGAAGCGAACTGCAGGGCGTCACCTCATGTTTGAGTCTCCATTTAGTCACATTCAGAAAACCTTTAACTTCCTATTGCCTCGTCTTTTGAAGTGGAATATCATTTAAAAGAGAGGGTTTGTGCTTTTAATCTCTATTTAAGTATTTATAAAGCAGAGGAATAAGCTGACATAAAAGTTAAGACAAAAACTTGAGGACAAACACAGAAAGAGAAAAGCACTTTCACTGAATGACACATTTAACCTTCACAAGAAACACATTTAAAAAGATCAGTGGGTTGTCTTGACAATAGACGGCCAAATGTTTCTCCAGGGGTGTGGGTCAGAATACAAAGTGGGCACGGGCACCAAACTCTTCATGAACTAACACAGCATGAGACTCAGCTGTACCAAGCCTGGACTTCAGGAAAGATTGGTATTAAAAAGCCAACAAATAGTTCAGGAAAAAACTAAAGCAAAGCAGAGATGAAGATTTCTGGTCTTATGTGATAAAGTGTAATTAAAAGTGGGTTGGCAGACTAATTATCCCACATCATGCTGCAATGCTTTGTAAGAGAAGTCTTGTTTTTAGTTGTCAGATTATATGTATGTCTGGCTTTCTTAATGGCTGACAAGCTATCAGGGATGTGCGGAGGGCTTTCAGGTGGTCTTATTTTTGAAGAAAGTGGGTGAGAAAAACACTGAGACTCAGAGAAATTGCACATTAAGACATGATTATCATCAGCACAATAGAGGGAAATGTTGGGCTGATTAAAAGTTTCTGTGTCTGTTTAGCAATTTGCAGAAAACCGCAGCATGAAAAAGTTCAGACAAGAGGACTTTGACTGAATGCCTTTTCTTCTTTTCGATGTAAAACGTCATGTTTGTACGATTAATCAGATTTGACTATATAGCAGAAATGATCAATATCAGGCATCTGTTTTTCCTGGTGGTGCTTTGATTGCCATCAACAGGGAGGAATCACACAAAGTCTGAAGTCTATTTTATGTTTTCTATAAATAGATCAATAGCAAAAAAGGTGTCAATCCAATTTCTGAGCAGGAGCTCAGACACTATCCTGTCTGAGCTTGAAGATTGATCAATGACTCCACAAATTGGCTCATTTGTTTTAGTTTTTCTAGTTTTTTATCATTTTATACACGAGATACTTCAGCATCTGCTTCCAGGCAAATCAAAGGATTACTGTAATACTGAATGTATTGTGTACATTCAAAAGGGAAGCAAGAAGAGGAGCCTAGAAGGCTTGACATCAAGCTCTGCACAAGTACGAGTCTGAATCAAGTGTGTTCCAGCAGGGAAACTTCTAAAAACCTGCAGGACACCGGCCATAGAAGACAGGGATTTAGAATCCTTGTCCTAGAGATCCTGCATAGGAACCCAGTCTAGATCATTCTGGTGAATGAAGTAAAAACATGAGCACAAGTTAAAATTAGCTCAGTTCACATGTTGAATTCTTGCTTAGCAACAGAAACCTTGATGAACAAAGAAAGCAGCTACAGCTTTAATCACCCAGTGAGCTTTAATTTAACTACAACATAGTAGAAGGTAATAGAGAAGGACCCTAACTAACTTCAGTAAAATGATTCACAAACCTTTAACAAATTGATCACTGCAGACTCTGACATGATTTGACTCAGCTCCTTTTGATGCCCACAAAAGGTTCACAAGCCACTTTTCTTGACGTATTTTGTTAAAATCCTTGGCACGCTCTCCCTTTTTCATGACTTTGTGAGGAATTTGAAGTGACCTTGAATAACTGGAACAGCCAAAAACACAAACCAAGGGCAATTTCAGCCATAAGGAACATAGACTGAGAAACAAACTGAGCCAAAATCCAAAGTAGCTATTAATTCCTAACAAACTCACGTGGTAGATTTCTTTTAGTAGGACTTTTATTTGGTTGCCGTCAGTAGATTCCAATCCCACCAAAAGAAAATAGAAAAAGGCAAAATACATGAAGCAGCACAGTGAAAACAGAAAGTGCCTAAAAGCTGAGCAACAAAGGCTGCTACATAACTTATTTCAGGATACACAAATGATCTGAGGATTTTTACAAAAGTCCTCTAAAATCTTTTTCTTGTTTCCAATAATCTTTTTCTTGTTTTTTCGTGCAAATTGGGAACTGTATTGCGTGCATTGCAGATGATTTTCCATTCGGATAAACCAGTAAAAATATATTTTACTTACAAAAACAGAAATTATAGAAAAAAAAATAGAAATTAAAGGGAAATCCCCTTAAAGTTCTCATATTGATAATTTATTCATAACTGCTAGAAATTCTATACTTTCATATGCAAAACATACTGTGCATTGACATTGAAGGATTCAGCAAAGTTGCAGGTTTCCAGATTATCACCACAATTGTAAAGTTACTGCACTGAAGCTGAAGTGGTGACATCAGCTCATGATCCACTGCCAGCAAGAGATAAAATGTGAACCTGCAGCGACACAGAGCTTCAACATAGCTGATTTCTCTGGACAGTTTAAGGTTTAAGGACCAAAACAAACAGTACAGCTGGGCTGTTTTTTCCAGCAGCTTTCTCCTGAAACAAGATATAATATAAAATACAGTGAATAATAGAGGCATGCACCGTGCAGAGATGACTCCATTGCGGCAGGAACAAAGACTCTGAAATATTGCAGTAATCTGTGAGAAGGCACAGCCTGCTCTCTGAGGACAGAAAGAGAAGATAGCTGAAAATAACTTTCAATATTGCACGTTAAATTATTAAGAAGCAGGTGACCTATGTAAACTCCAGAGTAATAAAGAGAGAGTAGAAATAAATCCCGATGAGAATAACAGCAGGTGTGCAGGAATTAGTGGACAAATTGCACTCATTCTTGCAGATTTCATAAAAGAAACGCTGGCAGTGGGGTTAAAAGCTGCTGGTTTGATCCGGACTTTGTGCAGATCAGGCCACAACTGAAGACTTTACCTGAGCAGTTTAATCCCAGTCCTGCTGTAGACCACTGGCTGAGCTCAAAGTGGGATATTTGACCTGCCAACAAAAGCTGCAGGATCCCCTTGATCTCCTACCTGGAAAGCTAAAATAACTTAAATCTTGTACGTAAGCTGCACCTCAGGCAACACTGCTGGGGAGAGTCGAGTTTTCTGGTGGGGAGGTGTTCCTTTCTGTTTTTGTTCTGTTATAGGAATACAGCCTCCCCTGAAGTGGTCCCCTTCACAGATACCACACTGAAATATTTCATTCCTTGAAATATTTTAGTCTGAAAATTAAATAAAAGGGGGAAAAAGCCACGTGTTTCTTTGGTGACATGCATTATAAAAATCAAACACTTTTAAAAATTGGAGGAATCAGAAGCTGCTGGAAAATTAAATGTCTCAACAGAATTAAAGGGAATTCATGGTTTGCTCATCAGTTTAAGTGTGACACCTGTGGGATGTAAAATTCATCATCCTCACAAGTCCATAGGGGTCCACTAGATCTTGAATGCATGCAACATGGATATTCGTAACCACATGGGCTGAGTGGAACAACAGTACATGGCCCAGATCTTCGTCTATGCGTCAAGCAACCAGGTGTGAACTAACTATCTGTTTATTCTGGAAAATCACAAAATGGCCGGTAGGATGGCTGGCGGCCGCCTGCCACATGAGTGTATAATAGCTGCTGGCTGCAGTACTTGCACCATGCAGTCATCATCTGTATTTTCCCTCCCACTAATCTACCATTTCACACCACAGTTCTGTACGTGGCAGCATTGCACCGTCAAGTTGGATGCCAGCCGCCTGTGCCTGCCAATTAAGGAGCAGAAGACAAAGAAGAGAGTAAAGTGGTATGAAATATGGATAATACCGTTAAAAACGTACAGAAAGGGGTGGGGCTGAGAAGGCAAAGGAAAAAAATGCAAATTTTAGAGGGTAAAGCTGCTAAATGCAGCAAACTTACTGAAATGTTTAGCAGGAGCCTCCCTGCTGCACAAGTTCATGTCAAGCAGCATCCAGGAAGTGGGTGGCGCCACATGGGATGATGAGGGACAGAGAGAAGAGCTGGTGGAAGGGCAAGTAGGTACGGAACATGAGAAAGGAAGAGTTACTTGCTCTGGCTGATGTTAGCAAATAGTATTCAGGTTGCTACATATTTTATTTATACCTTGTATAAATAATAGTAGTAAAACAGCTAAACTTTTTAGGTGTAAAATGCCAAATGAAGCAGTAATTTTATGAAGTAAAAAAAATTGTTCAAAACAGGGACAGGGATTGTTGTACTTTTACTTTTTAAAGTTTTGGTCACGTTACAGTTAATACTTACAAACAGTGAAGACTTTGCAAGCAGAAGTTACATTTTAAATGGTGTATTTTCATTAAAATGTGGTATTATTTGTAAGATTAATTAACCGACAGCATGAATTAATTAAGATTATTAAGTAATTGGGTCATTTTAAGATAGCGTGGAATAGATTATATAATATGCTATTATAAACAATTGAATCGATAAAACCTGTTTTTGTCATGGTTTATGGTTTCTATTTTGATTTCATGCGTTTAGTTTGGTCATGTTTCTTGTTTTTGGTGTTCAGGGTTTAGTTTTGTATTCTTGGGTTTCTGTTCATAAGGACACCTTGTCTGATTGCTCATGCACGTCACCTGTGTTTAATTTGTCTGTCAGTGTATTTAAGTCCCGGGTTTTTCGGTTACGTTGTCAGATCCTTCTTTGGTTTCACCTGTTAGTGTGGCTCATCCCCTGTGTTATAGATTTCCCTGAGTTTTTATTAAATAAACTCCTGTTTTCCTGCACTGTCCTGCCTCCTCTGTCTGCGCTTGGGTCCTCATTTTCAGTCAGCAAGCTGCTGATACCTTCATCCAGTAGCTAAATGCACAGCTCATGGCAGAAAAGGACTGAGTTTGTGTTGCAGGCAGGGAAATTGCTTTGTTGCAACAGTACAGATGCAGTTTGCAGAAGCATGCAGGTGATATAAAAAACAACACACACACACAAATAGTAAATAATATGTACAATATATGGTCTGACAGGGTGAGTATGTACAGTATATAAATATGTAAACACAGGTTACATGTGTTTAGTGTAAAGTCTGACAGCAGCATGGGGGTAAGACCTGCGGTATCTCACCTTTGCACAGTGAGAATGGCTCAGTCCGTCACTGAAGCTGCTCTCCAGAGGAGACATGGCATCCTGCAGGGGGTGGGACTCATGGTCCACCATAATTTTGCCAGGACCCTTTTGTCACCTACCTCCTGCAGTCCTGAGTCCAGAGAACAGCACAAAACAGAGCTGGACTTCCTGATGACTCTGTCCAGCTTCTTCCTCTCCCTCTCTGTGATGCTGCTGCTCCAGTAGACAACACCATACAGGATGCCACCATGGAGTCATAGAAGGTCCTCAGGAGTGCCCCCTTCACTCCAAAAGACTGCAGTCTCCTCAGAAGATAGACCTGTTCTGACCCTTTTTGTACAGTGCGTCCATGTCGTGAGTCCTTTCCAGTTCATTGTTTAGGTGAACACCCAGGTACTTATAATCCGGTCCAATCTCTCAATATCCGTTCCCTGAATGTTCACCTGAAAGGAGACAGCGGATTGTCTGCAAAAATCCACCACCATCTCCAGCTCCTTGTCGACTAAAGACGAACCGGAGCTGGTTCAGTGTTGGGGCTAGCCAGTGCTTAGCTGGTGTTTCCAGCGAACTTGTTCGGTTATCCACAGACGGAGCCAAGTCAGTGCTGCGTCCAAACTTGCAAGTTATCTGTTCATAGCTGTCCGTGAATGTTTGATTATCAAGCGCAGAGAACAGCAACTACGGTTAGGGAGAGAGGTGATTATTCAAAGTTATGTCTTAGCCGTTAGCTGCAAGACGCACATCAACTTAGCACTGAATATACTTAAATCAATTACATGCTACAAACGTAATTATTATTACAAACACCTGGATAGACATTATTGAATGTGTATCCTGGTCCAACATTGGCATCAGGAGCTACCGTTGGTGAATTTAACCAGTGTTAAAAGGACTGACGTCGGGTTGGCTTTAATTAAATATCGTAACGGTGAGGAGCAATAGCTGTCTGGCATATCATTTCTTGTTTACACAACTTTGCATACCATAAATTGTATTATTTGATCAATAAAAATGAACCTAAGTTTTTTAGCCTTTTTAAGTCATTTACCAGCTGGTCGGCAGTTTGTTAGCAGCCTGCTGCAGCATCTTCTTCTGTAGATGTCCGAAAGCAGCCTTTGTCTGAGCCCGAAACCCGCCCCTAGCCGCTGATGCAACCTACATGAAGCAGTTCTTACATCTGGCCCAACACAGTTGAAGCCAGCTTCGAACCAGTTTTGAGAGCCAGAAGCTGGTGCTTGGGCAGTCAAAAGTCAAAGAACCAGTGCTTTGTCTCCAAACCAGCACTGAAACTAGCTTGGTTTTTGCACTTCTGCATAGGCTTCATATTTTACCGCAGGAGGTTGCCGCTTGGTAATGACTGGAGCCAAAAATGGTGTCATCAGCAAGCTGTAGGGCAACAGGGCCTATAACATTGGCATCTATTGCATGGCACACCGCCTTGAACAGAGCTTTTCTGATGCCATGCACTCAAATGTGATGTTCAAAAAAGTAGAGGACCTCATTGGCTGGCTCTACACCTTTTATCACACCAGTCCACTTAACAGGGCGAATCTGATAAACAGCTTCCAGGCTCTGGGGCACATGCCATTGGTGCCCACCAAAACTGGTGGGACCCTATAGGTAGGACACCTACTGCGTGCCCTGGACCAGGTTACCAGCTCTGGCCTGCATCTTGAGCAGCTGGTGCCTCCAGATTGCTATGCTAAGTAGTATTCATTAATCAATGAAATGTAATGTCCAATAAATAACAGTTACAATTAATAAAATGTACCATAATAATAGACTGCAATGGTCTATTTATGCGTTTGTTCTTTATGTATTTTAGTTTTTTAGGATTTTCAATCTCCTGATGCCCAAATTATGCAAGGTTTTCCAGCAGGCCGAGGCCAGGAAATACTACTTCACTGTTTGGGAAGCTGTTATCGTCATTTTGTGGCTTCCTGCTTGACACTCACACATATAAGCAGCCTTCTGCAGAGGTCTGTCATCACTCTAGCAGAGGCCCACTGCACCTTGTGCTCAACACAGGCAATGCTTGAAAAGTACAAAATCAGATATGTTTATTTTAAAAAAATATATATTTTTAGCATTTTCTTTTAAAAAGGTTATATCAGCAGGAGAGGAAGAAAGTGTTGCTGTTATCCATCACAGGCGCCCATGATGAAAGCAAAAATTGCAGACAGCTATGAGGGAATATCACTTACCAGAGCAGGTGATAACAAGGCCCTCATCACCTCACAGAAAGAAGTGATGGACAGGCTAGTTGAGAGTATGACTCACAGATTCCAGGATACCAGGGAAGGGATTCTGCATGCCACCAAGCTAGTCAGCTTCAACAACTGGCCAGCATCAGCAGAAGGCTGGTTTATTAGAGCAGTCCAGTCAGGCTGTGAATCAAAACTGCATGCTTATTAGAATGTGATGTATTTATACAACTATTCTAGATTTTGGTGATGCAGAACTGGAAACACTTGTTGGTCACTTGAAGCCTGTCCTGGAGACCTCTGGTATCCATTTTGAAAGGATCCTTGACCAGTGGACTGTCCTTAAGGCTCTGATGTACCAAGAGCCCCGGAAGAGCCCTGCAGAAGATGTCCTGGATCAGTGTTAAGAGGAGCTATCAGCATTCGTGACATGATTTGCTGGCATTATTCGACTTGGTCCTGTCCCTCCCTCAACTGCTGAATAGAGGTTTCAACACAATGAAACATGTCAAAAGCGACTCCAATCTAAGCCCCGAGACACTGTCAGATCTCCTTATGGTCCAGCTGTGATCTTCAGAAATCAGGGAGTATGATCCGACTAAGGCTGTGGTACAAGAACTGTCTCAAGAGCAGGAGGCCAGACTTCATGGACTGTGTGAAAGTGCCAAGAGTAGAGAAGGAGACTAATTAGGAGATTTCAATTAATGAATTCAGACATTACCAATTTATCAAATAAAACCATTTTTCTTGTTACTGTTGTCTTAATGTTGCTGTGACTTGATCTCTCTGTTTGCATCCAACATAATACAGTAGGCTATTATAGAAATAACGTGCCTAAAAGTACATGTGGGTAAAATAATTTAATATTTTGGCCAGTGAAAGAAATGCGCGGCCAGTGGATTTTTTCATCTACCGGTGAGTCAAAAATTAAATTTCAGATACGGTACTTATGACCACAGAGCATTATGTCTTGAGTGTTTCAAAAAACATTTTTGGATTGGTTCAGCAAGAGGGACTATAGTATAATGAGACTTTCATTTCTGTGTGAGTACATAAGTTCAGCCGGAAAACATTGCTCTTAACACAACATCTAGTCAACATCAATGCTATTGGTATTCTTTGGAAGTTACAGTATCATGAGCCATGATTAAAGTATTGTGACACCTGGCACAGGTTTGGCTTGGCCAGGCCGAGCCGAGTCAAAGTCCAGGCTGAAAACAACAGATAGCTAAGCTCTGAGAAAAGCACTAAATTAGGTACGTAACCCACACAGGAGACGGATGAAGCCATCTGTCCCTCTGTGTGTTCATCTTTTGCATTAAGCATAAATGGGCCTTGTGGTTATTTACCTGATGTTAGCATGAAGCTACATGGCATTGCTAATCTGGTTATGGCAGCACTCGATGCTCAACGAGCACCTCAGTATCTAAGTTACTTCGTGCTGACTAAGCTAGCGCTACATGATCCACTTTAATTTAATATAAGAGGCTACCTAGGCTGTTGATTTGAAGTAGCCTCAACATAGCCTGGAACCGGTTTTATAGAAAGGAATAAAATGGAAGAGAGGGAGATATTTCTGATTTTCTTGTAAAGACAGAGGACACAGATGAGGCTGAGACAAACTCCAACCCCTGTATCAGCCACCCCACAGCTCCTAACGTGGAGCTAGCCACACAAAGATCCAGTCTACCACCACCACCAGACAGTATACCAGAACTGATACCCCTACTGCAACATCAAGCTCCACATCCAGATCCAGATTATTAATGTGAGGATATTTTATTTCTCATGTCTCTCTAATGAGACCACAGTTATCACAGCAGTGGATGCATGTTAGAAAGAGGAACACAATCATTTATTTTTATATAGCCCCCTTGATAATAACTCACACACCCATTTCTCTGCTGCTGCTGTCAAACACATGATAAATCTAGCATAATTGACCAGTGAGTGAACAAAACTCTGTATTATTGTATGTTTTAGCTGTGACATAATGTTGCACATGGTTGTCTTTCCATCAATAAATGATATGCTTCACCATGAATTTAAATAAAAGCCTCTTAAGTCACATGAAAAATGAGATCATTGCCATTCTTAAGACCTATTTATGCTTGACGCAAAAGAAGGATACGCATGGACAGTTTTGTCCATCTCTTGCATTGCTTATGCGCGTAATTTGGTCCGTTTTCAAGGAGCTTAGCTATCTGCCGCTTGACGCAGAAGACGCAGAAATACCACCAAAAATCGTGGGGTCAGTGCTGAGCAGAGTAGCTGACATGCGACCAGTGAAAGAGACAAACCAGCGATGAAGAAGAGGATCAGGAAGGGAACAAAAAAGCAGAAAAAGAATGAAGACGAGGACAAACGAAGACAATCACTGTAGAAATTGTACAATGTTTTGAAGAACGATTATGTGAGTGTTTAGGGCATGTTGACCGGTTGGAAACAAATTCATACCAGTGCAAAGGTGTCTAAAACTGATGTTGGTTCGCAAGAATGAACTCTGAACTTAGCCCTGCCCCCTAGTTGAGGAAACGACTTAACAACCATGGCAACGCAAAGGGTGTATGAAAGTATGAGGACGGCGACATATGGCGTTTGAAATTAGGGTTGTTATTTACGTACGTAAGGGAGCATAAATGGGCCTTAACATGACCGACTAGAGGACAGACGGTGATCCGTCTGTAGTTCAGCCCCAGATTTCATCATAGAGAAAGAGGTAAATCAGACAAGTCATTTTCTTCTTTCATCTCAAACTCATGCGTCTCAGCCAGAAGTTGACGACACCATGAAAAAGACTGTTCTCTGATTTTTCTTTGAGATAAAAATGTTTCTGTTCACACATGTTCATTCAGTGTGAAGGGTGTGAAGTTTATGATTTTCATAAAGAAGGAGGCATTATGTGAAAAATTAATTGGTCTCAATGCCTAAACATTATTCCTTAAGTCGTGATAATAGCTTTCTTAGTTTGCAAATTGAGACATGTACACAGAAGGTTATGCAAATTAGCTCGCAACAGAAGATGATCCATTTTGGTGTTAAATCTTGCATAAAGATAGTCTTCCACACATGAATGATTACGTAGAGATAGAGAAGATACTGAATAAATGAAAAAGTGCATTCTACATGACTTCTTTTGAACTAAACTTTCACCTGCTTCTTGTCTGAAGTGTGTTGAGGTGTCATTTTTACAAGACATGCAAAACAAAGCTGGAAAACTTTTCAGGTCTTTCACAGGAAATGCAGAGGAGGCAGCAAGCAGACAGCGAGGAAGACATCCGAGCAGCTTCATAGACAGACAAGTGGGAAAACCAACATATTCATGAGTGAGCAGAGAGATGTTACGCAGTTAATAACACACCGAGCACACGCACATGCAGGAACACACGGCTGCAGAGAGGCAGGTAGCCTCTGTAAAATCCACATCTTGTTTCCATGGAGACCAAGCGAACAGGTATCCTTCTTCGGAGCTAGTTTTTTCAAGTGTAAACCAGTGGAAACTAAATTTGTGTTTGACTTTGCACATACACGTAAATGAAACATATTGCAGATTCAAGGTAAAGGAAAAATGTCTCACTATCTTCTCACTTAAATTTAGGGCACAGTCATGGTTTCTGTGGCTGTTGATGCCCCCGTGCGTATCATGCTTAGTTTCTGTTAAGGTACGTTATTGCCTGCAGTTTTGGGGGAAGACAGTTCAGAGATTTAGTCCCCTGCAAACTGATATGTTCTGAGATGAGCCCTGCATCTGATTTGCATTTTGTCATCTGTCAGTGTTTTGTTGAAAATAATAAGAGGACTCTAATACGAACACAGATGAGGGGAAAAGAAACTGATGAAATAAAATTGTGTAAGAATAGTCCATGAAAAACAAAAATGGACCAAATTAAGCTGTCAATCAGACTTTATGTGTTCAGCATTATAATAGAAAACTAGATTTACCACAAAATGTAAGTGGAAAAAAGTGAAAGAAATTACTAAAAATGAATATGAAAAACAACAAATCCCACCCTCTTCTACCCCAACACAAATGTACTATAAAGATGAAATTAAAACATAAATAAATAAATCGGGTGAGAATGATTGGAAGGGTGAGAAACTGAGGAAAGGCTGAGGACATGCTTTTAAATAATCACAGAAATTTCTTTGAAGAAACTCTAGCAACAGTTGAAAATGCACAAAATTTCAAAAATAATGTATTGAATTAATCAAGTCTGAATGAAATCAGATTGATCAGCTACTAATATGTTAAGCCCTTTATTGCTCAGAGAAATCTGTGCTAAATACTGACCTGATCAACATCTGATGTTTGTCCCTCCTCCACAAACTCCTGTCATTGTGTTGATGAAGCATTACACTTACATTTTCTTCACATAAAAATCCTCTTCCCTTACAACACACACCACACTGCAGCTCTGCTTTGATAAATGGAATTTATGGGTGAGTGTTGAGTTGAATATGCTTATTTAAAGCAAGCGTGTCTTCCAGTAGGGGGTAAAAGGAGTGTTAACATCTGAGACCTGCATAAGTGTAAATTATGTCCCATGGGAAGCAGGTTATGCAGAGCTGAGCAGCCTGTTCAGCTCTTCTTCTCAGCTGTGTTATGTTCCGTTCTAATAAGGTCCTGATTTCTCTGACAGCATCTTGAAAAAAAGCTTTATATTGAAAAATTGTATTAAGCATTAGTCAGCCCTATTTGATTCATAGTGAAACCTGAAGCTGTGACACTGCTTTATTATGACACCAGTCTCATAGCAAATATATTAAAGTGAATTAGGTTGCATAAATTTTCTTCAATGTTTCATTGCCAGTGTCTTTCTGTAATATGGTGTGTAGTTGGAAGCATTTGTTTTTTGTGTTTTGAATGTATTTATTTTTCTGTGGGCAGAAAATAGATTTATTAGATCAAATGCTAATTTAATCTCCAACCATTCATTTCTCCAGACAGCTCTATTTTCAGAGTTGCCATGAGTGCTGGAGCTATTTACAGTGTGCACAAGACGGGAGGTTACGCATGGGGACACCTGACAATTTATAATATGGAGTCTAGATGAAAACAAATACAGCACTGTGCTGACAGATGCCATGTTCTGAGAAGCTAGTGAATCAAAAGTAATCTGATAACGTCAGATATAATGCAAATAATCAGTTATAGCTGAAGATTTGCTGGAATTTCTTCTGTGCCTCAAGCTGCTTATACATTTGTATTTAGTCAGTGAGTTTCAGACTTTGATTTGTAAAATGATCAAACTCAATCTTAGCCAGGTTTTAAGATCACTTAAACCGTTCAGTATTGGTTCATGTGAATACTTGATTTTGAATTTAATAAGCAAAAATACCTAAGTTGGCGTATGCAAAGCAATGGCAAGAAATATTGTGTTTTCTAAAAATAGATCCAATAGGCAACACCTACATAGAGAAAAGTAATGGTCCTCAAATAGATCCTTGGGGTACTCCATAAGTGAGAGGGGCAAATCAACAAAAATGAGCTAACTTCATCTAACAGTTTGGATTTCATCTGTGAGGTGACCCCCCAAACAACGACTAATTTGGCATCAATCTTGCATCCTGTCTCTACTCTCTTTACACATTAAAAGTCCAATGTTGACTCTTGCCTTATCTCTTGCTCTACCACTTTCTCTATGAATGTGGGATTCTTTGCTGATGTGTGTGATGATATCCAGTATGTAGCACATGACATTTTTATCCATTTATTTAAAATTTATTTATATAGATGTGTCCCCTGGTAGATGTAAATGGGGCACATTCCTGTGAGGGTCAGGAACATGCATCCTTATGCTGTTACTCTCAGCAGGTTCCAGAGGTTGCCAGATGGTAACGCTAAGACACACAATATAATTTACAAACGGGACCTGTTACAGACAGCTTTAACCATTCGGAATATAAATTAAGAGTTTATTTAAACAGGAAAAGTAGATTATATAAATAAATAAATATCAAGGGCAATGCAAAGATGCTTTCTTCAGTCCCCTGAGAATAACTTCAAATTCCTCCAATGGGATCAAGGTTGCCCACTTTAGATCCTGCTGTATCCTGTTCCATGTTGAAGGAGTAAAGAAAGATAATGACTTTTTGCCAAGTTCAGTACAAACTGAGGGAACAATAAATGAAATAAAATCCTTGGAGCTTAGGCTGTGACTGTTCTAAGTAGCAGGTAGGAGGATAAATACAAGGAGAGCAACCCAAGAATGCATTTGTAAATGAAGACACACCAGTGAAAGAGCCTGCAGATAGGTGACTAGTTGACCAGAGAGTACAGTGTGCAATGGTCGGTAAGGGGTTCACAATTGGTTATGAATCTTACTGCTCCATGAAAAACAGCGTCTATCTGCAGTGAGGTGGCAGAAGCCTTCATAGATGATGTCTTTATAGTCAGTGAGAGGTAAAAAGGTGGAAAATCCTAGTTTTAATTTCAGTTTGTTTTAAAAGATTTTCAGTTTGAGATTTAAAAAAAAGATTCTCATCTATCAAAATGCTCTGATATTTGTAGGAGGCCATAAATCCGATGGACGTTTCTTGTACAGATGTTATGGAAGGGAGAACTGCTGGCATCTTCTTTTTGTTTGATAACAGTATGCCTTTGGCTTTATCTGTACTTAGTGCCAGAAAGGACAGCTGAGACTGAATAATGTCAAATGCAGACTGCAAACGTTTAAAGACCAAGGAAATGTTTACTGGAGAATACATAACTCCCTCGCTGACATAAACATGTAAAGATGCATCAGTAACATTCTGACCCACACAACAGCTAGTGGGTCCTGAAACTGAGCCTTGAGGCACACCTTCCGAGATGCTAAAATAACTGGTTAAGTGACCGCTGTGCTGCACACAATGTTACAATCATAGAGGTAATTTATAAACTAGCCTACAGGCTATGACATGGTGCTATAAAATGCTGCTATAAAGTGATGTACCGGAGTGGAAAAAAGTTCTTTGCCTCAATGTGCTGCTGGGCAACTGTGGTTATTTCTCACCTCGTGTTTACACTTGAGGTCCTTCCTGCTTTTGATGTCTTACACTTTTTTGTCAACACTAATGTCTTTGTAGAAAAGCATTTTCTAAATGCTTGTAGAATAGAATAGAATAGAATAGAATAGAATAGAATAGAATATGACTTCACAAGGTCTCCAGTCTCCGAAGGCTGGATTAAGGCGGGCTACACTGAAGGTGTTTTAGAGATATATCTTTATTAAACCAAATCGGCAGAACAGCAGTACACAACCACACGTGTTCTCCAACTTCCCTGCTTCTTCCTCCGTCTAGTCTTGAAGGTTCCTCTTTCTCTTCCCCCCCCCCCCGAAACACCGGGTAGGTAGGAACCAAAAACATAAAAGTTATAATCACGGTCACAATAACAGTAACCAAAATTACAATATTATGCATTTGTCCCTGTTAAATACACATGTAAATAAATAAACAAGAATGTCACTGTGCCATTAAAACAAGTCAGGAAGACAGAGTTTTAAAGTCATAAAATATATAGTGCTTCTTCAAGGCTAAAATACTATTAGGATTAGTTAGGATTTATGGTAGCATCCTTCAAATACCCACTTCTTAGCAGGCGTTGGGTGTTAACTAACATCATGTTGCTTGCTGTAAAAACAGCTCTGTGCATTTTCCAGTTGAGTCTCTAATGAAATACAACTCTTGTGTGAGCACTGTCTATAATTTTGTGTTAAGATTCAGCTTAGTTTCCTTAGATGTTTTAAGGACACGCGGCACACCATGATGACATATGCCAAGGTTTCAGCTAGCAGCTCTTTGGGAATCACCTTGATCCTGCAAAATCCTATTTTTTGTCTGTCAAACTGTGTTATCTTTGCACTTTTTCATAAAAAATATTGGAACAAATTATGAGGGTTTTTTATTGCCTGAATGATTCATACGTCACAGTTAAGTGGCTTAATCAACATTATTCAGGTCAGCCGCAGTGAGTGGAAAGTAGTGAAAAGAAAGAAAATTTTACCAGAGCTTTCCCTCGTGTTTCATATTTTATTATAGCTGATTTTTGTCAACAGGATGGGGGTAGTTGTCCTCTTTCTAGTCAGACAAAATAGACCAAAGTAAAACCAGTTTCTCAGTGTGATTTAATCACCAGAACCGCAGCTTTCTAACAGAGAAATATCTCTCAGATAATAATTATTTTCTATCAATACGCTGCCCACCTCCCTGGATAAATCAGCTGAAATACATGTTAATTAACACAGAGTAATGCTACAGCAGCGCCGACAGTCCACTGCCCTGCTTTCTCTCCCTCTTCCTCTCCCTCTTTCTCTCCCTTCATCAGATGATCTCTGAGTCTGCAAGTCACAAAAACCCATTTTTATACGATAACACTAGCTGTTAGCATTAGCTTGGTACTAAATACATGGAGGGCACGCTTGTAACTTATTGGCATAAAAAATAATAATTATGTATCGTTCTGTTCCTCATCACCTGACGGGACACTCGAACTCCACATTTATGAATCTCCGCAGCTTCCGTAGTCGTAATAACGGTGTTAAATGGTGAGGCTGAAGTAGAGCACTACTCGGTTCTTGTAATATATTAGCACACCACTAGTAATTCTTACACACTGCGGCTTTAAACTATGAATGTTGACAAGAAAACATTTATAAATAATGGTTGTGTTAAAAAATGCAGATTGGCATCATATTAAAGCATTAAACAGGAAAATGAGAGGAGATCTGTGAGGCTATAACACTGTACTCGTTTTAAACAACCTTAATAGTGAAACTTTTTTTTTTAGTTGGTAAATAACTTTGCTGGTCTGATGGTCTGAGTCTCGATTTTAGCTCCACATTCAGACTCAGAATTTCTTAAAAACTTCTTGAAAACATGGATCCATCCTGCCTTGGATCAACAGTCCAAGGGTAATGATGTTGGTGATAATTTTCATGACACACTTTAGACATTCTAGTACCAACATGGCCTGGTTATATAGACCTGACTATAAAGCACGTGGGACACGGGGTGGAATGACCACATAACCTTCCACTGGTTTATTGTTCTCTTTAGATGCCCATAATGGCATCAACCTTTGTGCAATGTTGCAATCCTCACATGGCAGAGATACTCTGCTCTGAAATGCTCCTGGTGTGACGGCAAAGCTGCTCCATGGTGCTTTTGCAAAACTTTTGCAGCACTTTTGCAAGGCTTTCACCTTTATTGGAACCGATGGGTTAGGATCAGCGTGGCTCTCTTTAACCAAACAGCCTACCTGAGTATTGCTGCTGACCATGTCCATCCCTTTATGACCAGAATCTCCCGTTCCACCACATCCTAAAGCTACTGTACTGGACTGAGATCTGGTGACTGTGGAGGCCGTTGGAGTCCAGTGAACTCATGGTCATGTTCTAGAAAGCAGCTGGAGATTATCTGAGCTTTGTGACATGGTGCATTATCCTGCTGGAAGCAGCATCAGAAGATGCTACACTCTCATCATGGATGCAGCCGACAAATCTGCAGCAACTGTGTGATGCTGTGATGTCAATATGGAGCAAAACCTTTGAGGAATGTTTTCACCACCTTGTTCAGTCTATAAAAATTAAGGCAGTTTTGAAGGATAAATGGGGATTTTAAGACAAATAATCAACTAACTAGATAACTGCACAGAGTGGATGATCATTTTATTTATTAAGACTCACAATTAAATAGAAAATAAAACAGTTTGTGTTTACATGTAAAATCGGGGATGTGCATCTTTCATGGTTACAGCAGAATTGCTCATTTACGTAATCTCTCTTTACACCTTCATCACATGTCTGTCTGGCTTAAGGAAAACACAATATGCCACACCATTAATTTCAACTGAGAGTCAATGATAATTATTCAAGTCATTAAATTCTGCAGATTAATGAGTGTGTGAAGTCACAGATGAAGGCATTTTGGTGGCAAACCCAGAGAATCTGAGCAGCTGGTGATCTGCTGTGCCCTCAAATCGATTTCACTTTTAGATGTGCTGAGAGTATGAACCTTTTGCTCGCAGCACCCACATGGGGAGGTTAACAACTGTTAAAGGGCCAGTCTGTGTTGCTGATATTTGTGATTATATTTTGGTACAAATATGCACTGAATAAAACGTGCAATGAAAACAGTGAGTGTTTCCAGACATGCTTTTCCACCCAAATCGGTCACAACTTTAGCATTTGTGGTTTTACATAGAGAGCTGAGTTGTGTGATCTTTAGTCCATGTGGAGGAAGGAGAGGACACTTATTTAATTACTTTCTAAACATGTGAGCACTTGAAGATCACATTAGACCTCATGCTCCTGCTACCTATTGAGGAAATGCCACACGTTAGCCACATTAGGTCGCCACCTTTTCCAGTAACTTAGGGGTAAAAGTGCTGCAACAAGCAATTACATTTCATTCATCTTCTCTGGAGAGCTCACATGTGGAATCCAGCCTTACTCTTGGAGCATGGCATTGTGGGCTCTGTACTGCGTTAATGTTGCCAAGCAACCAAAGATTTTTTGTTAGTTAGGAGTAAGTTGATTAACTCTGAAGGTGTTTCATCAGTGCAGAGAGAACAAGTTCATAACATCTAGGGGCACGATGCATAAAAAATGGGTGCACACAAAAGCCATACTAACGTCATTTCAAAAAACATTCAAGAAACAGTACTGAAGGAAGAATGTGTGTATTAGATTTATATTAGATAGCTTTTCCAGTTGTCTTTACCACAGCTCAAATAGGGTCCAGCTGCCTATCCAGCACAGAACTGGCTTTTTTTCACCAGTTAAATAAAAAAAATGAAATTACAGTATTCTCTAACTTAAATGTGGCTGCTACTGACGATAACAGTGGTTCCCAACCTGTATTTCATTTCATCATTTAAGTTTTTCCATAACTTAACACCTTTAGTTGTAATACAATGATATTTTGTTTTTGTTCTTACCATAGATGTTTTTAGCATACTTGTACCTACTAATGCATATGTACTTTCCCTTATCTGAAACAACCCCAGGATACTTTGTGGTACTTTTTGATGGATTACTGAGTACATAAATTTTATTGTTTTAAAATCGACTAGATCTCTGAATTTGAGCGCTTTCAGGTTGACAAAGAGTTAGTTTGTAGGTCGTCTGTTCTGAGCATTGCATACAATTCTTGTTGCTCTTTTCTGGATAATATACATTGGTTGTATATTTGTTTTGTATGTGCTCCCCCATACCTCCACACAATAAGTCAGGTATGGGAAGATGAAAGAACAGTACAAAGTATATAATGAGGCTGAATTTAAGATTTTTGGCTTTAAGTAATATTGCAATTGATTTGGATAACTTTGACTTGATGTAGCTT
>JBAMHW010000001.1:3718213-3738619 GCA_037177495.1 Rhadinocentrus ornatus
ACGTATGTGCCTGAGAGTTTTGCCAGTGCAGCTCCATGTGAGGAAACATCAAAGCAGCAGCTTTATTTATTTTATTTCTTGCAGGTCATATCGTCATCGCAAGTTTCAACAGCGTTATCGCATCTTTTACTGATATCGTGCAGCCCTAATTACAATGTAACATAACTGCAATCGTTCCAGTTAATAAACAAGTTAAACGTAATACGTCCTGGTCAGCGGGATTCTTTCTACAGCAGAGAAGCAGAGAAGTTTGAATTTTCTAATGTGCAAAACACTCATAGGTTTGGCCTTTTTAAACCTGATTATAATTGCACCGAATGCAAATTTGCATAACACAATTTCAAAAATCACATTTTTGGGGGAGCGGGCTCTGCTGTGAAGACAGTATGATCTCGCCTCACAAACCAGAACTCACATTACACAAACCAACCCTCCCTGCTTTATTGTTAATCTAAATTTAAATTCAAAGAGGGTGAAGGCTAGATTCTTGCCTCCTGCAGGCTACCATTAAATCAACTGATAAAAATTTTAGTCTACTGATTATGCTCCAAATTCTCCTGAATATTCTTATTGGTTGTTTCTTTATCATTGAAATATTGTTTAAAGTTATTCATAAGCACAGGGGGACGATTCAGTCAGATGCCTGACGTTATCTTCTTCCTTTTTCTGCTTTTAAAGTCTGAGCATCACTTGTTTACAAAGAGCCTCCACCAGGAGAACTGGGAAGATGAGATCATTGATAATGTGGGTTATATGAATTCCTGAGTGGTTTGAATATTACTTATCATCTCTGTTTGGAAAGGAGCTGCCACCTGTCACCATTTTATAAGAAAGTGCTCTTTGTCCTTGGGACAAAGTCAAATCAGTCTGTTGTGCTAAATTTGCATAGCAGAAAAATAAAAGGCCGCCTTTTACTTTCTCATATGAATATTAAGGGAATTTGGAAGCACAATGTTTAATTTCCCTGCTTGCAGTCACCCCTTTCTAAAGAAAAACCATACGGAAATTGTCAAACCAGTTCAGAAATAAAAAGGAAAAAATGAAGACCATGTAAAATTAAGAGGCACGCAAAGGATTTTAATAGAAATATATTGTTAAAAAAACACACCAAAACAGCCAGCTGGAAAAAAGCTGGTTAATAAATAAATAATAATAAAAACACACCACCACACTGTGCATAATATAGACAAAAAGTGCAGGAAACTTTTCTTTCTGCCAGTTAAAAAAACTTTCAATAAAGAGAGAGAGAGAGAAGTTCAGAGTCCCCATTGCTTTAAATTTCTGCAGATGATAAGATCTCTGAGCTGGAAGGGCTCCAAGGTTTAGGTTTCACTGTGGGGTTTGACTCTATTTTGGGCTTAAAGATAAGACTTTAGTGACTCTATGACTTCTACTACTAACTTTCTCTTGTTTTTATAGCAAATGGAAACGTCTTGATATAAAAATGTTGCATAATTACAGCTTTGCATTTACATGTCTACTTTTATTCAAACCTTAGTTTTTTTCATAGACATGTTTATTATGAGCATCAACAATTGATATGAAATAATTTTGCAAATTGGAATCAAACCACATGTGGTGATTACGTGAGATTTGGACATAACATAGATCACAATTTAGGCACAGACTGGGGCTTACAAGAAGTTCTGATTTTCTGTACTTTTTATAACTATCCAGCAAGCACAGGTTCAGAAGTGTAATGCAGTCTTCATTATCATCCTCTCGCCTTGATTACTTCAACTTTCTTCCATAAATTCAAATTATTTATGAGATCTGCTGCTTGAATTAACGCACACATCACTCATATCTTCAAACAACTCCACTGACTTCCTGCTCAGTATCACATTAGTTTAAAAATTCTCTTCCTCAACTTCAAAGTTCTCCATAATCTTGCTCCTCCATATCTTTCTGAACTCTTTCATCCTTAAATTCTCAGAACCTCTTCTTCTTCTGTTAGTGGTGGGCATTTTGATCCATATATCAATAATAACGATATGAATGTTGGTTAATTGGGATTAATCAATACATTAGCTTCACATTCTCACTTTCTCTGACCTTTCAGCATGGTAGAATATCAGACGTAATAACAGTGGTAAAAGTACTTTGGCGTGAGTAAATTATTAAATTAATTAAGTGAAATGTGGTATTAAGATGAAAACATCTACTGGTTTTGAAACAAATATACTGAACATATTTGAGTGAATGTAATTACTCCTGTGTTTACTGTGTAAAAGTTGTTTTCTTACTGTTCAATTGGTTACGGAAAAAAACTTTGTTATAATATTTAAGTATTTAAACTTTGCCCAAATTCTATCTTCGGTTTTAACTAATTGATTATTAAAAGGAAAATTTAATAAAAATATGGAAAACAGCTTTTGGAATTTGATGATACATCCACCATAATTATTAGTGGTATCAGTGTTGGAGACACTGGCCCATTTACTTGGTATGGATCAATACCAAACCTTGAAATATATCCTACACCACTACTCCATCCTTCCATTTGTCAATGGGCTGCCACAGCTATGTTGTTAGCACCACGTCTTAAAAATGCCAAGAATTAATCAGAACTTGTTGTTGTTTATGGTGACTGCTGTTTGATTGGTTTATGTAAATACAAAGAAATGGCATCAGTTACAGAAATAATGACATCTCAATTGATATATGGTATATATACCACCCCCCACCCCCTATCATTATTATGACCCATCAAACAGTACTTTTATTTTTTTTATTAGATATCAGTAAACAACATACTTAGATTATGAATGCATACATACATAAATACATAAACACACACACACACACACACACACATACATACTCGTACACACATCCCCTCAAGCAGAGCTTGTGTTTTTTTTGGGGAGTCACCATTATGTTGCTCAGAATATAACCCTTTCCATCCTTTTATAGCAGTCAGATGAGGTGATTTGGGCATCTGGTGAGTACATGTCTCCTCACTGAGGCATGTCCATCTGGGCAAAGAACCAGAAAAAACTGGGGGGATTACTTATCTGGTCTGGCTCGGGAACAGCTTGGATCCTCAGGAAGGCCTGCTGCAAGCAGCCAGGGAGAAGGGCATCTGGGATACTTAGCTTGGCCTGCGGCTACCATAACTGTGCCTCAGATAATAGCTGGAAAATGAGAGGATAGGCAGATGAAATACATCAAGACTGTGGCGTATGAATAAAACACTTTAAAAGAAAAGTTAAAAAATTATTATTTACATCAAGTGGAGTTTGAAACTAAGTCGATGGAAAGAGTCTGGGGATGAGGTAATTCAACTTGACAATGCAGAAAACAATAATAATCTAGAATACTTTGGCTTACAGGGGAGCTCATGGTCCACACAGTGACCACAGGGTGTCCAGGTTCTGTGGCTGCAGAACAAGCCCAGATAATCATCCCTCCACCACCATGGTTAACAATTGGTATAAGGAGTTTGTGCTGATATGCTGTGTTTGTTTTTGTTTTTTCCCCAAACCGGCTTTTGTGCATTATGTCCATTTTTGCCTCATTTGTCCAAGTGATCTTGTGTTCAGGTGATGTGATGTGCATCCTTGTTTTGCTATACAAGGCTGTCATGGATTATAGTAATCTGAAGCAGCAGGTTATTCTATAATTTTCTGTCATTGTGTAAAAAGAAAAAGATGCACCCTGTAATTTATTGCATTTTTTTTTTTTTTGTTGGTTCTATGGACGAGAAGAACACACCCAGCTAAAAAACAAAGAACAAAGAACGTCCTGTCGATCCCCTAATGTCCTGCAGAAGATAGAAATCATGATTCTTAAACAAAAGTTCTACAGTTGCATCATGAAATTGTTTTTAGCTGCATTCAAGTTTTATGAAAACCTCATGAGAGGTTTAATTATTCCACTCGTTTAGTTTAGCATATGGTCAGAAACAGCAGAAAATGTTTCATAAAGAAAGATTGATGGGAGGACATTGGAAGTGAGGATAATGGTCTGTATATCGGTGCTGAATTAGAGCCACTGGGATCCAACCATATGGACATGCACAGCTAACATAGAGCTTTAAGCTATAACAAGCTCTAACACTTTTTTTTTAGCTTTTAATGAGAAAGACCTTGCAGCAGCATACTAATTTAATACCAAGCTAGAACATTATAAATAATGACAAAAACTTTCCAGATCTGAAAGTTGGAAAAAGAAAGATGTTAAACGGAGCCTTAATAACATGTTAATCTACAATAACTATTCCCAAATTTTAAATATAGCTTCTAATTTACACCTCTTTCTGTAAAGTCCTCTGAGACAACTTTGTTGTGATATGGGGCTATACAAATAAACTTGACTTGACTTGACTAATTACTGACTAATTACTTGACTAACTAAAGGTAAAATTTGGGTTATTTTTAAATAAAAAAGTTCCTGTATTTTACACGCCAGCCCTTGCAATCAGAGTGTGCTCTTTGAGAAATGTGTTGGAGATTTCTGGCAGATTTTTAATCGTTGTGCTCGTGTTTCTTCCTGCAGTAATCTGGTTTATTTATTGCAAATGAAAGCTGAGCAGGAAACTTAAACAAAAAAAGAATCCTTTGAAGCACGAACCTTTCGCCATCGAGCAGGCCTGCAACCTCACAGACTGGTTTTGTCTGAATGTGTCACAATTTAACTAAATGAAAATGATGAGGCAGCTCCCAGAGGGAAAACGTGATGAACAGAGAAGAACTGAAAGGGTTTCAGACTGAAGGTAATAATAGATAAATACTATTAATAGATAATAGAAAAAAATCTGTTTAGTGAACGTTTAAGACTGTAACCCTATTATAAGCAGCCCTCTAAAATGAAATGAGCCTTCAAATCCGCATAACTTGGGAACATGAATTCAAAGTTTATGAGGGTTCAGTCATTTCTGTCTTTAGGATCAAACTTTGGCTCCGTCACAAAATATGGCGTCTAAAAGGTCCATCCCTCCTGATCTAATTTTGGCCCACAAACGCTTCCTGTAGGCAAAAAGGAAAGTGATTTATTGTGATTTATTGTCATTTATTGTGATTTATTGTGATTTGCACATATATACATAAACTCATTGAAAGGAAAAGAATAACAATAAAAGAAACGTGTTAAAAAAGACATGTTTAAAATGTGCAGGAAGAGTCAAGAAGCCCAAAAGGTTTATTAGCAACTCTCCCCATAATGTACTTATATTTCACTATATTTGACAACTAATACCCCCTCCCCACACCCAGCCTATCCACTCCAACACAGACATAATACAGACACATATGAGCATATTTCCTTCTCATACACACAGGTTTGTACCATAAACCTCAAGAAATACTTGCAAGTCATATAATATAAAAGTGACTAGAACATCTGTATGGATATTTTGAGCTTGGTCTAAAACATATTAAAAGAGGAAGAAGATTCTGTTAGATTTCTTATGTCATTCCACAGCATCACACCTTGATAAATGAAAGAGAATTTAGCATCAGTGGTCCCACAGAAAGGAATGAGCAAGTCATTCTTACTTCTTGTAAAATGTGCATGATAGCAACTTTGAGACTGAAAAGAACTCTGAAAAGAAAAGAAATAGGAAGAGATGTCGAAAAGCAAGCCACTTTATACATAAGAACCCATTTTTGGTACTAGTTAACCTCATAAATTGGGAGTAGTTGCAATTGTTTAAAAAATGGTTTAGTTGAGGCTAAATAAGAAGAACTGGTGGCAGTTCTTACAAGGGATTTCTGAAATCTATAGATTGCTTGTAAGTAGTAAGGGTAAGTGCTGGCCCAAATTATTATAATATAACTGTAATATAAGGTTAAGACTGTGCTGGGTTTTTTTTATACTGTTTAACCTTTTTTATAATGCCCAGTAGCTTAGAAACCTTCTTACAAACAAATTTGCAATGATTCTTAAAGCACAAATTTTCATCAATATAGACATCTAAACATTTTGCTGATGAAACTTGTGCAAGTGAATTATCAATGATGTAGATTTTGGCTCTGTCTGCATTGTATTCTTGTTCTTATTTCTACAAATAATGAAATTAGATTTCTTAACCTCAGTGGGAAAAATAAATGAGTCCAGCATTTGCCTTGTCAATAAGGGAATCAAACTTTTTTGTTAAAAACAAAGAAGTTAGTACACCCTAAAAAATGCTGGGTTATTAAATGTGTAACCCATTTTGGGTTATTATCTGGGTTGATTTTGTGAACCCATGCATTGGGTTAAACAGTTAAACAACCTAAGGGGAAAGTTCATCAACCCCAAAAAACATCAGTTAGCCCTGCACCAGGGTTGTTTATGCTTTGAATGTCATCACGTCAGACATCATCACGTCAACTTCTCCCCTCAACCACCACGAAGCTCTGGACGGCAATCCAACCGATCATCTTTAGCGTGGCAAACGAAGTGCAAAGGGACATATGGCACTCATCTCAGGCCTTTGTCATTGTCGCTGGAGAGGCTTTGGAGCAAAAGACACTTCTTCAAGCAGTCGATGTTTGTTTTAAGGTATTTTACACATTTGACATCAAGT
The DNA here is from genome assembly GCA_037177495.1 of Rhadinocentrus ornatus. NCBI lineage: Eukaryota > Metazoa > Chordata > Actinopteri > Atheriniformes > Melanotaeniidae > Rhadinocentrus > Rhadinocentrus ornatus. The sequence continues at coordinate 3,724,725 of JBAMHW010000001.1, forward strand.
ACCCAAAGCAGTGTGCACCAGTTTGGAAGTTCTTCCAAAATGGAGTGTACGGAATGGAAGGAGATGAGTCAAAGCCCGCTAAATCTTTAGCGTGCAGCAATACTTGCTTGCAAGTAGACTGTGAATGTGACTTTTTTTTTTCTCTTTTCTCCTGCTGAGAGTTGAGATCTTCCTTGTTAACTCATAAGGGTGGCATGGCTCAGTGGGTAGAGCGGTCTTCCTGTTGCCGATTTCCGTTCAATGCCCAGCCAGAGAGAGCTCATGTCAAGGTGTCCCTAAGCAAGACACCGAATCCATAATTGCTCCAGATGGGTTGTGGTTGAGCGCTTTGCATGGCATCTTCCGCCATCAGTGTGTGAATGTGTGTGTGAATGTGACGTATATTTAAAGTGTAAAGGGCTTTGGGTAAAAGCGCTATATAAGTACAGACCGTTTAACCCATGGCTCTGGATTGAAGAAAATCCTTAGCACAAGAGATTGTACATTTTGCACTGCCCATTTGGGTGAAATATGAAGTATAATTTGCATAATATTTAACCAATTTATATGGTAGAATGTACCCAGGTGTGTAATTAATTTGAGCCAGCATTTGAATTAAATGTGTGACCCACCTAGTTGGGTTAAAATGCGCAACCTATTTTGTTGGATCAAATTAACTACTCATGGGTTGGTCCAATAGTTACCCAGGGGCTGGGTTAAAAAACAAAAAAACAACTTGGGTTGTTTTTAGGATATATCATCAGCAAATAATATAGGTGACAATATACTTGAAGCATTAGCAAGATCATTAACACATATTAAAAACAACAAGGGTCCTAAAATGGACCCTTGTGGAACACCACTGTGATGATATCCATTAACAAAAAAAAAAAATTACTCTTCTGCTTAAGTAATTAGCAACCTATTGTAAAGCCTGTTTTTTTAAAACCATAAGAAACCATTTAAAAAAAAAAAATTTCATGATTCACCATATCAAAAAGCCTTTGATTAATCTAGAAAAATGCCTAGGGCAATTTTATTTTTCTCCAGAGCAGCAGTATTTTTCTCTCTGAGGTGTAAAAGCAAGGTGAGGTGCTACTTTGGGCACTTATGCCTTAGTTGCGGCTCAGCTAAATGTTGTGCGGGCCTGATGTGGGCCAGATGTAAGATGCTGGCCTGGACGTAGGTTTGGGATGTGTCTTGTGGGCCACATGAGGGGCCAGCCTAAACACAAATTGACACTATTTCCATGTGGTGGTCATGTGACTGAGTTTTGCCAGCCACACTGTAAGTCCAAATACGGGCCAAACAAAACTGCAGATGTGGGTCATATTTGGACCAAACACTTGCTATCTGGGCTGATCTGAGGAACTGTAATGTGTGGCTGGGTTGTGGAAGGAAACGGTGGAAGCTCAGCTCTTCACCTGGTGCTTATCTTCATTACTCACCAGGAAAGTGTAGTTGTGTAAAAGTGCATATTGAAGCAGAAAAATGGGCAGGCTTCAGAGCATGTGTCTCGCTGCCCGGCTGTACCTCGAGACTGCTTTCGAAAGTGGTGTAGACCTTTTCACCGGAGCCTTATCTAGGCTATGCTGGAGTGTTTTCAAAGACCAGAGGAGTTCTTCAACTCCCTTCAGTGTTCTCTGCCTGCTTAAAGCAAGACCATTTTCCAGAAATGACACAGAACAGGAACACTACACCTACATTGCACATACATATAGGATGCCCTGACAAATCGTAATTCATCTATGTGTATCAGGCTAATAGGAGTACATTTTGAGACAGGACTGCAACAAAAGCTATATAAATCTTAAAACAGTTGTTCTCCGTACGTGACATGATGTAATTATGTGAAGAATATAATGAAAAAATTAAAAAACAGCACCATCCCTTCTTAATCCTAGAAATGAGTAGTGCCCACAGAAAACTTCAAGAAAAGGCAGACTTATCTCGGTTTTGCCAATTTATTCTGGCCACACTAACAGGATTAAATTGTTATTGACTAGCAGTTCGACTGTTTCTGGACATCTCAGTCTGAAAAACAGAATTAAATCCTGAGTGAAAGAAATAAAGACCGGTTACCTTGAAACGATAATGAACTGTATTTTGTGCTTCACAAGCTGCTTTGTCTCTGAAATGAGAGAATGCTCCAGGTTATTATGTTCACGTTACACATCGTCGTCTCTTGGTTTAAATATTTGCTGCTTGTCTGACTTTCTATTGTACAGGAATCTCAAAGGCTTTCTGTTCACACAGAAGAACTAATAGTGTCTTTGTTCTCTGTGCATCTGTGGTCAGTGCACATATTTAACTTTTCTTTTTTCTTTGGAAACATTTTTCTTTTCTTTTCAGCAACCTAAAGGAAACAAGACATGGTCATTCAGAGATAGACAGCATGCTGTGAGTTAATTATTTTTGTCTGTGTTTGATAGAGCAGCACAGCTCCATTTGTCTTCACTTCTCTTTATTGGTATGTGCAGAAAGCCTCACACATGACTCTTTCATCTCCCTCATGAGAACAAACGTGAAAACAAATATCCTATTGCAGATGGTTTTACGGGATGTCCATGAATGCATTTAGACTAAATATTATATTTAATGAAGAACTGAGTCAGGTACTATTTTAAATCTGTAGGAAGATTGACATTGGGATTTCTGGGAGTCATCCCACCACGCCATGCGTCCCAGAAGCATCTTGTAGCGGCTCCATGCTAAACATATGCATCAGCTCTACTGTCACTTCTGGAACACGGGCCCTGTCTGCACAGCAAGGCAGCTCGTTAGGAACTATTTCCTTTATATGGGAAATAGGCCACATTGGTAACAGCTGAGCGAGTGTGTGTGTGTGTGTGTGTGTGTGTGTGTGGGGGGGGGGTATCCACTTCTCCTGAGTGGATTGTGAAACAGCACTGTGTGATTATCCCTGCTGACGAAGGTTTTGTTTAACTGTTAGTAATCACGGCAATACTTCAGTGGTTTGGTTCGAAGTGTAAGATTTTAACAGTGCATCAAGTCCCGGTTGGTGACCACCATTGTCTGGGAGAGCCCAAACCTCCTCTCAAACCGGGGGTAGAATTCCTTTCTTTTTTTTCTTAAACTATTGGATTTAGGCTTTTTGTTGGTTTTCATTTATTAGAAGCTAATGGCATTTCCTTTACAGGCTAGCCTGCTACTGTTTCTGTGTCATTTTTATATTTTGTTTTCAAAGTTTATGCTCGCAACTATAGCTGGCTTTTTGTGGTTATTTTATTAAGCTGACAAATCAACCCAATGGTTTGGTTCCTGTGCTGCTTCTGGATTTTCATGTAGCAGATTTACTGATCCGCCCATCGGGAGAAGAGGCTGTTCGCCGGACTTTGCTCTTTGTTGTTTATGTTTCGTGTGTCTCACTCGTCGTGTGCTTGTGTATGTTGTAGGGGAGCACATAGGTGATGTTTTGTTTTGTGTCTTCATTTTAGGGGTGCTCGGATTAAAGTTCCACTCCAATGCTTGTTTGGAAGCTAACAAGATTAGCTTTTAGCTTATCATTGCAACTTGCTACAGCACATACGTGTCGATCCGCCATCTCTTCTCCTCAGAGTCGGAACGGGCGGAGAGGGTGGGGCAGGAGCTTGTTGCCGCGTCCTGTGGGGTTAACATGAAAAACATGATTTTCACCGGACTGGGGCTTTAAGCCGTTTCCATGGGAATTAACTGATCTAATTGACATTCTTTTCCTCTTACAGATCACCCAGAGCCAGCACAAGTCGAATCCATTTCATGGTGATTTTATTCGTGTTGTTGTTGTCATAATTATTGTTAGTGTTATATAATAAATACTTTGGTTCGGAAGGCCATGTCTCTTTTATCATTACACCTTGTAAGGATCCTTCCTAAAGGCCTGGAGGTTTAAGGTAGAACTGGAGTGAACCAGTGTGCTTCCGGCCACATTCAGCAGTTCAGATAGGGCCAGACAGGGAAATCAGACATGGGAGCAATATAAAGCATCCAGTAAATTTCAAAATAAAAGGCCCCGTTCAGATTTACGATCGCTGAATTATGTTACCAATATGTCATTACCGGTGACACCAGGTTTGAAGTTGATCGCTCAGGGGGACCAGTGTTTTTTGTTTTGTTTTTTTTCATTATGGACAGGGAATTGTTTATTCTGGAAGTGGAGAATCAAAAGATTTTATATGAAACCACCTTTCGTTTACATGCAGCCCTCTTTATCCATGGTTGTTGTTGCGTGAACTGACAACATCACTTGTGATCTTGCCATTCTCCTGTGATTTTCTGTTCTGTGTCTGACACGGGCTCTATCCCAATCCGCCCACAACACACTACGTCTTCAGTACCGAGTGTTACTGTGGAGTGCGCTTTAATTGGAGGGAGAAGGTATAAATAATATGGGCAGGAATGGGACGCCTTCTTCCCACCACCAGAAAAGGACTTGTCGCCATAGCAACACAAAGACACCACAAATTTCTTAATATATTATATTATATTAAAACCCATCACCGTTTTACATTTCCAGTCAAACAAATTAATGAACGCTGTTAATTATGTTTACATCCAAACATCAGAATAGAGTAAGATTTGCTAGTTTCGTTTTATCTTCCCAGCCTTTGGTGATTTTCTGTCAGTGTGACAAATATGCAGGACACATTCTGAACATATTTAAAGACTTATTCCTAGTCTATTTTGCCGTCATACCAGGTACAAAATTTGTTGGGAATGTGGAGCATTGCAGACTCGCTATTTGAAGGTTGAATGGTCCATTCACCCTCTACACTGCATGGTTTGGGATGGCCCTTAATATGTTGGGCCTCCACGACAACATGCAAATGGATCATTATTGGGTAGGGGTAGTGTGTCAGGGCGGTTCGGGATTGAGCCACTCTCATGCATGAGTTGATGCGGCACAGAGGTCAGAATGAAACAATGCCGCAGCCGGAACGTGGGGCTCACGGACCCAGTGGAAATTGGCTGTAAGACAGCCTGCAGTCTGAACATGAAATTCCCTGTTTGGAAAAATATGGAACTTTATGTAAAGCTCATAAAGGCCAATGTCTATCATCTTAAAGGACAATTTTAATTTCTATTATGCGTTTTATTGGGTGCATTAAGCTAAAAATCCATTCAGTGTAGCAACACCTGCTGATTTTAGCTTGGCTGAACAGAAGCACATCATTGAAATGACATCTGACTCCACCTGAGCCTGAGGTTTACAGCTCAAACACTGAGTGGAATCTGGCTAGTGTGGAGAGAGACAGCACCCACTCACAGGTCAGTGTGGGCTGTGAGTATTCAGCTTCCCTTTCCCACAATCCCATTGAAATGGGATTTTCTGCTGGTGCCTGAAAGAAAACGAAATACAGATCTGACCTCGACATCGAGTAGCAATTTGAAGCTGTCAGTCTCATTTTAGGGCAAACTTAGTCAGAAATGCCCAGATAAAATATCCTTTGTTTTTGTCCTTGAGATTGAACTTTTAATAAAAGTATCTGCGTATTTAGTTTAATTTGATCTATTTTTTGAGAAAATTATTTAGATATTTAATGATATTTAATGAAGATCCCAGGAGCTATGTTGTTAGGGGATTCATGGCCCTGGTAGGGTCATCCATGGCAAACAGGTCTCTAGGGGATGGACCAGACAAAGCGTGGCTCAAATACCCCTATGATGCATTAGAACTACAGCATTTTCCCTGTCTGAACGCAGGTTACCAGGGCCCCCCTCTGGAGCTTGGCCTAGAGGGGGGGCACAGAGGCGAGGGCCTGGTGCCCAGTCGGGCTCAGCACAAAAGGATAACATGGCCCCCCCTCTGTGGATTCACCATCTGCAGGAGGGGTCATAGGGGTTGGGTGCATTGTGAGTTGTGTGGTGGTCAAATGCGATCCGATCCTTGGCTGCAGAAGCTAGTTGTGGGGATGTGAAAGGCCACCTCTCTGGTGGGGAAGGGGGCTGAGCTGCTGCGCCTGTCTTGGTGGTGGACACTAGCGGTGAGGGATGCCATCAAGCTAAAGGAGTCCTATTTGGTCTTTTTGGCCTGTGGGATTCTGGAGGCAGTTGATGGGTATCAGCAGGCTAAGCGGAAAGCGGCTTCGGCGTTTGCAGAGGCAACAACTGTGGCATGGGAGGAGTTTGGAGAGAACATGGAGAAAGACTTCCCAACAGCTTCAAGAAGATTCTGGTCCACCATCCGACAGCTCAGTAGTGGAAAGCTGTGTTCCATAAACACTGTGTACAGTGGGGATGGGGGACTGCTGACCTCGTCTCGGGACGTTGTGGGTCGGTGGAGAGAATACTTCGAAGACCTCCTCAATTCCACCGACATATCTTCCATCAAGGAAGCAGAGTCGGGGGGCCCTGGCATGAGCTTTCCTCTCAATGAAGCTGAGGTGGCTGAAGTGATTAAAAAGCTCCTCAGGGGCCCTAAGGGTGAACGAGGTCCGCTGAAAAACCACATTCTTTGAAGCAAAACCAAGAACCACTCTGGAATGCCCCTAAAGCTGATGTTTGTTGGTGATGGTGAAGCTTTGCCACCTCACGGAGAACTCTTTTCTTTATAAGTAGCTTTTCTACTTTATACAGTGCCATAGAACCTAAAATATCAAAAACATTTATGCTACCATAACAAGATAGTTTTATTTTTTTCAAATAACATAAAATCATATTGATGTCACTAATGATAAAAAGACACTAACCTGTGGGAAACGATTTATGTGGGTGTCTGGAAACTCTGTTAGGATTAACGTAGGTAACAGAGGGTTGTTTTGAATGTGATTTATAATGGATTTCCACTTGGCCACTTCCTCAGGTCTTGTCTTGGAGGACGTTGCTGTCCAGTACATTTGGTTTTTGATGCTGTGCAACCACTTCAGCAGCAACTGGCAATCTTTATTTTGGGCCACTTTCTCCAATTTTTTGGATATACGGTCGAATGGATACATTTGCACATATGGTTATTATTTGCACACGTATCTAACACATAAGTTAATTAGATTTTTTTATAGACAGAGGTATACACACAAATGCAGAAATCGATATGATATAGATGCCAAACGTCATAGTGGAGTATCTCTCGCTCTTTCAGGTATTTCTGAACATGTGTGTGACGGTCAGTGGCAATAGTCCACTTCCAAGTCATTTGATTTTGGAAGGTCCAAGCCTCTTCTGAGTCCTTCTTTTTTCCATTTACACACTGCCACTGACTTTGTTGCTCTAAAACAAAACAAACAAAAAAAAAATTATAATTTACAGAAATGCACATTATAAATGAATAAGCTGCTTGAAGGATTAAATGTGAGGCATACCTGTACAAGTTGTATGTCCAGAATCTTATTTAGCCGAATGCCCTTAAAACAGTAAAGTATTATCACTTCTTAATTCCTAACAATAAATATTTAATTCTGGTGAATCAGCCCTCATGTGGGTTCATTCCTTTAGTTTTATCGTTGCCCACACACTAGCTATCAGAACAAAACAGACAATTTATTCTGTTTTATTTACAGTTTGTGGCTCAGGCTTGGAAATGCTGCCCTTGATTGTAGGAACAGACCCCCCTGTCTGGTCATAAAGACTCATCCAGCAGTCTTTGTTAAAGTGCCGGTCATAAATACAACGTCGGTGCAACTCTGTCTGGTTCTCACAAACTCCATCTATTGCTGTCTAACCGTTGTTTCCTTTGACATTTTGAACAAATATAGTTTTCTGTACGGAAAAAGCATTTCTTGTGTCACATGTTTTTACTGGAAACGTTGCGGTGTCCACCGCATTGTCTTCTGCCTTGCACTGAGCAGTGAAGGTGGGTGTGTCTTTCTTCTCGTGACTGCGCATAATCTGGAGAAGATAACCAATAACATCACCAACCACCTTACCTGCTCCACCTGTTGCATTGCTTGTTTCCAGGTTTCCGGATGGTGCCAGACTGTGAGACCTCACCTGAACAGAGTTGGCCTTTGCAGAGATAATGTTCACACATTGTACTATGATCTGATGGAGGTTTACAGCTACATCATTTCAAAGAGATATTCATATTCATCCTCAAAGTGTTTGTTTCTATTGGCAAGCCTTCTTTTTTTTGTTTGTTTGTTCTTCATTCATTCTTTACAAGTATTCCCAAGAGAATAGTCTAGTATTCCCAATAGATATAAAATAGATTGCAGAGATATACTAATAAGTTTCAGCCATGTTGATCATAAAACAAAGGTGTCAGGATATTATTTGTGACTTCTGTTTTGTCATGTTCTGTATTTTGCTGTTTGTGATTCAGAGATCCTACTGGGCATGGTGGTGATGGTGCTAATGGGAGATTCCACTTACCTGCTGCTGTTTGGCTCCCATAAGAGCCAGTCTGCAGTCCACTTGCCGCCAGATCGATGCCTTACCCTAGTAGTGGTACGACACCGGCCATTCAGAGATTCTTTTGAGTTTTTGTGTACAGTCTGACCTGTAACGTTCCTGTTTTTGTCTTGTCAACCTACCTTTACAGAAGAGTTCCATTTCCCAGTGTGGAAGACCCACCACAAGCCGTCGTCTGGCCTGCTGCACCGCCACCACCTCTGCCTCAGTTTTTGTTACTCCTCCAAGAACTCTGGATTCACTAAGTAAACCTCTGTTACCGCTTTACTGAATCTGCTGTCTGCTCCTTCCTGGTTCCTGCCTGTCTTCCTGCAAACCCTAACAGGAAGTTGGGTCCACTTTTTCAGCCCTGAGTGCAGCCCAGTCATCAAAAATTTGCATATTAATTTGAGTTTCATGTTTAAGTCACTGCAAAGATGATGAATACTCGAGACTGCTGCAGAATCATTTGATGGACTAAATTCAAAAGCCAGATGTTAGCAGGTGCTAGTTTTCTTTTAGATATGGTGGGGTCAAAATCAGCTTGCTAATAAGTACATAAATAATCAGCAAATGAGTTGTTTTCAAAGTTACTGTTGCATAGCAACCAGAATGAATTCCTGGACTTTGTGCTCCCCCAGCAGCTGCAGACACTCATATCTGTGTTTGAACAGATAAACGCATCAGGCACGGTTATCATCTTAAAGCGAAATGATCTTTTAATCACAGAAAGACTCCTACAATCAGCATGAAGGGAGTTATATAACTCTGCGGTTGTTGATGTTTTGTCTTTTTTATTTGCAGGTCAGGTTCAGTTCTTCAGGTGTTTCACAAAACACGAGCTTTGAGCTGTACATCCCTCAGCTGCCTGTCCAGTTATTTCATCTTGAGCTACAAGACAATTATCAACCTCTGTACAAGCCTTAGCTTGATCATGTTTACTCAGAGATTCAGGCTTAGTTAGACTCTTTTCCTCCCTCTCCTTTACACTCTCTGTTTTGTCCTCTTGCTTTCTGTTTGCAGCAGCTCAGCCCATCTGTTAGCTGTGCATGAATTTTTAATGCCTTTGCCCCCGAGCTGTGCAGTGTCAAAAGAACATTGTTGTAGCACGACAAACTAGTAACTTTCTCAGACGGTGCTGTTCAGATGTCTGCACATGAAGTTAAAGTTTGAACTTCAGATGCTGCTGGTGTTTAATTACTCTCATGCACACTAGTTTGTTTTATATGCTTTGTGTATTATTCAAAGCACAGTCATTTTTATCTTTGCTCCCTATAGCTTAGTTTTGTGTCAATATATGGACTGCACAGCCAGTCAATTTGCTTGCTACAGAGCACATACATCTTGAAGCACCGCAGGGACTTGGTTCACGGCCCTGCAGCCTTTTCCTTCTAATTAACATTCAGGTTCAGGCACAATAGAAGACGCAATGTTTAACTGTTGCTGCATCAAGGAAGCAGGTTTAAACACAAGTCTTTATTGCATTGCTGTGTCTTAATAATTTTCCTCTGATGGAAACGAAAGGGATTATCTAATAAATTAGTGAGTATTTGAATAATAAATTAATACTCCAGCTCAGTGACAAGCCCTTTAATGTCGATCTGACAGCACAGTGGAAAACAGGATTGAAACTGCGTGCACATTTGTGTGTCTTTGTGTATGTGTGAGCAAGCTGAAAGCCACTCACAAACATCATACATTCTCAGCTTATGTTTGTTTTTGAGTGTGGAATAAAATCCTCTTAAAGGCCCTCCTGAAGTCTCGGTTAAAAATGGTGTATATGATGGGGTTCAGGCAGCTGTTGCAGTATCCGATCCAGAAAAACAGGTTGAAGAGTGTGTCAGGGATGGTGCAGTTCTCCCTGCAGATAGCATGGAGGCTGTAAGTGAAGAAGAACGGGAACCAGCACAGGACGAAAACCCCCATCACCACAGCCAGAACAAATGTGAAGCGCTTCTCCCGCATTTGTGCCACTTTGTTTTTGGACAGAGACATCTGCCTGCTGCGGAGAGGCAGTGGAGAGGGGAGGAGGTAGTGATTGGAACATTGATCTGATGATGCCCATGATATGGAGGAGCAGGATGGAGGAGGAGGTTTCAGTCTGTTTGCTGTTCCCTCACCGTCCCTTTCCTCCTCTGTTTTCACCCTCCCAACAGCCCTCCTGGGAAGGCGGAGGGATGAGGAAAATTTGGAAGATAGTTTCATGTTAGCTTCGCAGGTCTTCTCCTCGAGGTCGATGTCATCCAGCTCTTCTCTCCTGTGAGTGCTGCTGTTGCTGTCTATGTTGGAAGAGCTGCATCGGTTAGCAGGCCGTGGGCTGTCCAGCTCATACGGAACTTTGCCCTTTCTTTGACAAGTCATGGGAGTGCCAACGAAGCACGTCTCAGACTGCGACGGCTGCCGCTCCAACGCGTTCTTTGCCACGAACACAGTGGAGGCTCGCTGCTTTGCAACACGGTAGATCTTACAGTAAACAAGAATCATAATGACTCCAGGGGCGAAGAAGGACACCAGGCAGGAGGAGAGGATATACCACGTCTGGTTGTTGATGAGACACTCCTGCCTGTGCACGCTTTCCTCGTCCTCCGTCTCCAAATCATTCTCTGCCTGGGACATAAGGAGTGGCGGAAAGGATATGATGATAGATATGAGCCAAACGATGCTGATCATCACTTTTATCCGTTTAGGCGTCCGCTTGCGGTTGTAGCTTACAGCCTTAGTGACAGACCAGTAGCGGTCGAGGCTGATGGCGCATAAATGGACAATGGAGGAAGTGCAAAACAGGACGTCAAGAGCCAGATAGAAGGAACACCAGGTGGAACCGAAATACCAGTAGCCCATGACCTGGAAAGAGAGAGAAAAATAGTCATTGAGACGTGACCTGAAGTTATTTATGCTCGCATTACGTTTTCCAATTGCTTCAGTTGATCAGGGAGGCCTCATGCCGGCACCGACTGGATCATTTCACCTACAAGTAAAAATTCAGTCAATATCTCATTAGTGCTATGTTGGCTGTAGCTTTGTAAATCCTTACTGTACGTTTACAGCTTTCAATCCATCTGCATTGAAAGTGGTTAAATCTGACAATCTTATTCCCAACAAATTTCACCAAAACCTCTGATTTAACCACAGTCCATTTACAGGGAAAGTTAAGTCTAATACAGAAAAATAAAACCCAAAATGTAACTCCACATCATCATTATGTCCAGAAGGTAATGCTGTGCAGTTTAGCCACAAAAACATACATTTAACCAACTGCAAACTGAATATTTTCAGCAATGACTCCACAGGTGACACATCTGGATGATTTCCCCGATAAAGATTGTTAAGCAATAAAGATTGTTAAGCAATTATTCATACATCCTGCCATCGCAGTAAAAATGCTCACAGACACACAAGGACTTTAACGTTCTTGCTCTTTTCTCCAGTTGATGAGTTTGTGGCTGTTTCTAAGGGATGTAAAATTGGGATGTGTATGATCTGTCTCTAAATTCCTCCTAGGAGTAAGCGTGAGCGTATATGAGTGGTTATCTCTCTGTGTCTTGGTCCTGTGGTAGACAGTCCAGGGTGTACCATGCCTCTTTCCTGACAGAAGTTTGGATAGACTCCAGCCCCTCTCCAACCCTGATTTAGAATACTCTCCATGGCATAGCCTGAAGATATATGGATTCCCACATCGCTCTTGTACAATACATGTTTAATTATCAAGAGTATATGTGAATGACGGGCAGCCAGGAACAAGCCAGGAGCTCATCCAGGGCCTCAGGTGGTAAAACAACACTTTAGCCCACATAATTTGCAACCTAATGTAGCAGGACACACATGTGTGTTATTGATGGCCATATGTTTTTGCCAGCCAATTACTGGAGGGGACGCCCATATAAAAGGCAAGCAGGCATACATGCTGCCTCTCGCTTGCTGGTGGCTGAGGGTACGTCATTTCCGTAACTTTCCCTCCTGGATGGTGCAGGTAGGCTTGTTTGTCCGTCTAGTGCTGCTCACTCTGGTTATTGTTTCAGTTCTCCTCATCGAGCTCACGGATCATTTAAGCTGATGCTGCATAACCTGCTGTGGATTGCTTCACCTCACGTGCAGCCCTGAATTGTGTGTCATACACGACGGCGTGATGACACACCGCCTGACGACATGCTGCAGAGGAGGAAGGCCGGTCGGTGACGATATGCCGTGCGGTCCCGGATCATCGGATTGGGCTGCAGGTTGCCATGCAGCGCCGGATCACGACTGATGGAGACCACTGCTGCTTTGCTTATGGAGGACGTCTCTGTGGATAAGTCTCACTCAGCTGTAACAACTATCTTACCATTTTTGGTAACCGACTGTCACCTGAATAACGGCGTGACTTCCACCATTAGCTGCAATCTGCCATATTCAATGTGTGCCCGTGTGTGTGTGTGCGCGCGCGTGCCTGTTTAAAGTGGAGGCAATTTTTGTTTTTTTTTCCCCCACATTTTATTTATCTTGTTTTTATTAAGTGTTTTATAATTCAGTTTCTTTTCTTTTATAAGGTGCTGAGCCGATGGTGATGGATTGGTGTCCTTGGTGGTGGTGGTTCCCTTTTGTGTGTTCTTTTGGATTTAAGATGCTTTGGTTTGTTTAACTTCTTGTGTGGTGTTCTTGGGACCCCCTTCTTTTCCTTTTGTTTGAACAGGGGTGTTTCCTGGACCTGTGAACATTGGGGGCTGAGCCCACACCCTCCTAGAGGAATCTTGGTGAACCATTGCTGTAAAAAAGGCTTTTTATTTAAGCTTTCTTGATCATTGTGGTACCTTGTTTAAAGCCAAATACTGCAATATCTGCTTCAATATGTATTTATTTTTAAACTTATGGGCAAGACACACGGGAGGCGATGTTGTTTATTCTCCATTCATTTCCTATGTAAATGTCATTTATTGGGGGAAAATTGGCTCAATTATATAGTTTTAATTATGAAATATGCTACTCAAGGTTTAAATGTATTCAATTTCTCCTATCTGGATAGTTGGAAATTATGCCTGCATGCAAATATTTGTGTATATGATAAATTTAGAACGCAAACATAATAAAACTATGTTATTTTCCTGAGTAAATCCGTGGAAATGCAGAGACAGGACAGGTCATTCAATTATATTGTAGCTAAGCATTCAAAGTAAATCAAATTATTAAATCAAATGTAGCTAAATTTATATCAGGTAGCCTCATCTAAATCAATAAACAAAAAATAAATCCTCCAGCACTGCAAGGCAGCACCTGTGTCCAACTGGACTCACAGCAGTCTGAGCAGCACTTATCCGTGATGTCCCCTCCTGTTCTCTCAGATGTAAGTCGTTTTGGGAAAAAGCGTCTGCTAAATAACAGTAGTCGTAATAATCACGTTTACACAATCTACATGAATAACTGCTAACATTAAACACAGCGGTCTTTGCACTCAGTCAGAACAAAAGTAAAACTGTACATTTAATCAGCCTAGTTTAGTCTAGTGGTTTACTCTGATTTTTCCTTCCCAGTCTCGAACACCCTGTCCTGGTGCAACACACACATACAACAACCACCAGCCTCATTAATACATAAAGTATACACCCACACAAAGGTGA
>JBAMHW010000001.1:3744246-3779914 GCA_037177495.1 Rhadinocentrus ornatus
GGCAAGTAGGGTAGTGCTACCTGGACACAAGCTGGGGCCTGATCAGCCCTGGCTGGGTCGCCTGGAGGAGGGGGTCTAATTGTTGAAAGACCCGAAACCCCCTGTGATCCCAGGTTACATCACTGATGATGTGTCCAGGGGAACCATAAGGTATATATAAGAACTGAATTAAAAGAATCGGAATCGAGAATCGTTAGGAACCGGAACCGGACAAATTCAAATGATGTTCAACCCTACCCATGTCCAGAGGACCTTTGCCTTTTCCATCTAAGAGAAATGCAGAGTTAAAATGTAGGATTTATTTATTAACACAGGAGAGGAGATTTAGTTGGAATGAGAATTTTTAGTTACTTTACTTTGAGTTATATAAGTTAGTTTACTGGTATGAAAAGGTAGAAATAAATAAAACTACTTAATAAATAAGGAGTGTTTAGGTGATTTTGCACATTATGGTGCTGGGAATTTGATTCACGCATAATAATCGTGATAATCGTAAAATTGTGATTATTTCTTAGAAAATAATCGTACCAAGAAAATCTGTAACATGACATCCCCACTTTTACTCCATGTGCCACGTTCACCCATTTACATACACACTCGTGCAGCTTTTTTTATTGTTATGTGTTTTCTACTAGAATCATACCCTGACAGGCACATCGGGTGGCAACATGGAGTTCAGTGTCTTGCCCAAGAACACTTCGACATCAGGGAAAGCCTGCTCGCCCTCCTGAGCTACAACCGCCCTGTAATTTCCTGTTAAGCCACAGTTAAGACCCTTTCTTTAGTTCACAGCAGCCATTAGTTTTTCTAACAGATTAAGCATGGAAATTTTATAAAATACTCACTTTATCTAAAAAAAAGACTCTTCTGGCTGTTTGAATGAAACCATATACAAATTGCTGCAACAAGTAAATTTAATGCATTTCCTAAAAGGGTCATTATATTTGATTCTGACCTTGTGAATACCTCAGTGATCTCTCAAAGGTGACTCTGTGGGTCATGCCCCCTTTCAATTCATCACCAGTCAGTGAAACAAAAGAATGGCTGTAAAATGACAGAAGTTTAAGAGTCTGAACCCTGTGATCGTGGGACGACATAACTGGCAGAAATGCTCCCCTTGAGTCCTTGTGTCCGGTAAATCCCCTGATTGTACATGTACATGTAAATCTCAAGTCTAATGATCACTTGACTCTGTGTTTCAAGCCATTACGAAGGGGATTTGTGTTGTACTGGATGCATGATGTGACTGCTGGAAAGTTCCTCAGTGTTGTGACCTCCAACCAGACCATCCAAAGCTTTTATATTTTAATTAAGCAGCACAAAATTAAACATTGTTTTGACATATTCAGCAAAATAAGAAGAAAATTAGCTTGAATCCCCAACCTATCTCAGCAAATAACAAGTTAAAGTTAATTAACTGAGATAGAACAAAACTTCATCCCTCATGCCAATAATTGCTTCGTTTTAGTTCTTGTAAAAGCATAATTTAATTCCCCTCTCTTCTAAAAATTAACAAATAACTTATTCAACACTCACTGGACATTTTATTAAGTACACCTTCATCACTGGTATAGATTCAACAATGTTTCAGAAACATTCCTCAGAGGTTTTGCTCCATATTAACAGAACAGCATCACGCAGTTGCTGCAGGTTTGTGGGCTGCATCCGTGATGAGAATCTCCTGTTTCACCACATCCCAACGCTGCTCTACTAGACTGAGATCTGGTGAGCAAGCAGGCCATTGGAGTACAGCGAACATGGAGCATTATCCTGCTGGAAGTAGCAAGACTGTGGTCATAAAGGGATGGACATGGTCAGCAACAATACTCAGGTATGCTGTGGTGGTCAAACCATGCCACGGTGGTACTAAACGGCCCAATGTGGGACAACAAAAAAATCCCCCCACATCAGTCTCACACAAGCAGCCTGAACTGTTTCTGCTGCTGTAGCTTCCTTATTCTGATGTTCTGTTTCAACATCAGCAAGTCATTTTCAACATGTCTACTTGACTAAATGCATTGAGTTGCTTACACGTGAATGGCTGATTAGATATATGTGTTAACAAGCGATTGAACAGATAGACCTAATAAAGTGTGTAGTGTGTAGCTCACACTGTAATGACTTTACATATTTGCCTCAATGTTTTTCAAACATGTCCTGGTATTTGTTGCCATGCACAGTCTCACCTAAACAGCACGCTAGTCTCATTACAGTTGCCTTCTCGTGCATGTGCAGATCAAACAGCTTAAAGACAAAATTTTATCTTTACATTGAAAAGAAAATCACTTTTCACTCCACAACTACTGACTTAACCCAATAATGTAGTATGGATAATATTTGATATACAGTTCCTGAGACCTACTGCATCACTTTATGGTTAAAAAAAAAAAAAAAACTTTGTTCAAACCCCTGTTGTGTTTGTCTTCTGCCCCCTGGTGGATACTCTTTGTTAAAGGGTCAAATAAAGACTTCACATTTAAATAATTGAATTTTCTCACTATTTTTTCTTGAGTCTGGCTTTAAAGGGTTAAATTAAATTGTCCCACTAACCTGAAATCTGACCAGGACAATGCAGGCTGCTGATTCTGTGTTAGAATACTGTTAGTTGTGAGATCCAGAGAGCCTTCTGATACCTACGTTCCTCAGTTTAGAGAGACAATAATTATCCATTTCAGTCAATTTTGTAAAATATTTAAATCCTACCAAAGAGATTTGCACCGACAAGATCTGGACTACATCTGGCATGTCCTACTACGTGAGGACTAATACCTGTTTATGTGTGAATAAGGTGTGAAAGTCACAATGTCATTATTGAATAACTCCTGTAACAGGTTGGATGAACTTTGGTTATTACAGAAAATCACAGTATTGCTCTTTTTACACACAAAAAAACTATTTCCATTCATTTAGTTTTTCCACAAAAATCTGTACATGTCTACTTGCATCAGAGTTTCAGTTATTTCACTGTAATATACAGCTGAGATCGATCGATGTTGGAAAAGAGATTTTTCACTAATAAGGTAGGTTGAGTAACATATCTTGTAAGAGCAAAATTTCTGTTGAGAAAACCTGCATCCTGGCATTCATGTGAATGTTATTTTAACACTCGTTCCCTACGGTACTGAAATATTTTAGCAGAACAAGATAGAAGCAGAAGCTGCCTCCTTTAAATGTGACAAAATCTAAATTAAGTGATGAAGGGGTAGTCATGTAGTAAATCGCAGATCTTTTAGCTCAGGGACTCAGATTTGTTTCCCCACCCACATAAGTTCATCAACAAACCTCTTATTCAGAAAAGTTGGGAAATCTTTCACAAACACTGATTTAAGCTAAAGCTTTATTTTAAACACACAGTCCTACAAAATATACAATTTTAAAAATACAAAAAAAAATAATAATATAAAAATAATCATTTAGCCACTTTAAAATGTTTAAAATGTGATGCCAGTAACACATAAAAAAAAGAAAAAAAAGAAATCCATAAAACAGCTGATATATTGATGATAGGTGAGGGCGTCAGGATTAGGTATAAAAGGAACTTCCACTAAAGGTTTAGTCTTTTCAAGCATGTGTGGTTGTGGCTCATCAATTAGCTCCAAAAATATATTTCTCAAGGAAAAATTGTAAAGAACTTTGGTCTTGAATCTTTTAGAGAAGAATATTTTGCCCAGATTCAGGGAGTTTAGGGAATTCTGTGTTAAAGCCAAGGACAGAAACCTCTGTTGTATATTCATGATGTTTAAGCCCTCAGGCAGCACTGCAGGAGAAACCTGGAGAACCTTGGAAAACCATTAGTACCAAAAGGAAGAAGCCATATATCAACTCGGTGGGAAAACAGCAGCAAGTTCTGTGGACTTGAGTTCAGTTAAACAGAAAAACATTAGACAAGAGTTCTTTGGTCAGATGAGTCCATGTTTTAGCTGCTCTTTAGATAAACTAACATCAGGTACCAAAGATGAGAAACAGAATTTAAAGTTTTATCATAGAAAAATGCAAAATTCAGAATCTGTGGTAAAATGGGGCGGCTGTAGCTCAGGAGGAAGCGCAGTCGTCTTCCAACCGGATGGTTGGTGGATTGATTCCAGGCTTACCCTGACTACATGTTGAAGTGTCCTTGGGCATGTTGCCTCCCGATGTGCCTATTAGGGTGTGAGTGTGTATGGGTGATGTGATATGTAGGTTAAAGCGCTTTGAGTGATCAAGAAGACTGGAAAAGCGCTATATAAGTACAAGTCCGTTTACCATATAGGGGACCATCAGTGTCCGTTGCATGGATTGTATGGAGTAGATGGTTGTTGCTACCGAAAAGGTGAAAGCTTTTTCCGGGAGGTCTGTTTTGATTCTATTACCTCATTGTGCATGACTTCAAACACGCATCGTGTTTTATTGGCCTGCCTGAGTCCATAACTGTTTCCTATTGAAAATGTATGGAGCACTGTGAAGAGGAGAATCAGTGAATTATTGGAAATTTACCAACATTTTCTAAAATTAAGTTTGTAGGTAAGGGGGACTCAGTAACCTTGTGATTCCTGTGGAAGATGTTGCTTCATCTGTCTCATGTTTACCCTTTGCTCTCTTAAAAGTGGTAACGTAATGCCTGGAAGGGAAACTGCTGGTCGAATCACAGTGTGCACCTGTTTCTAGGCCATGCTAAAACCCAGATGTACAGTATTTGGAATTTCATTGCAGAATAATCAAAGATAAAGAAATAAAGACGCCTCACCTCATTAGCCAGAGAGAAGGGGATGACCAGTGTTGCTACCAGGATGTCAGCTGAAGCCAGAGACACCAGGAAGAGATTCTGAGGTGCCCTCAGGGCTCGGCTGGTGAAAACTGCCACCACAACCAGCACATTTCCCACCACAGTCCCCAAAATGATGACCGTGACCACCAGCACGATGAACACTGAGGCCATCTGGGAGTGAGGAGCTAGAGTAGGGGACCTCGACAAGGAAGAAGATGTCTGGCTGACGTTCTCCAAAGAAGAGTTTGGTGGTAAAGTAGCCGGAAATGTGGCCATGACAGGAGTGGATATAACTGAGAAGTCCATCCTGGTTAAATGACTGACATTATGATCCCGGAGTTTTAACTGTCTTTGCATTTGATGCAGAGAGACAGACTTTGTTCCACTCCGGAATAAAATTATAAAGAAAAAAGCTTTCAGGAGCCCAAAATAACATCCAGTAATATCCAATAAATATTTGATTTGTAAAAAATATATGATCTGTCTTACAGAATATCAATTACACCTTCATTTCTTTAGTCTTTTTTGCACAACATCCTTATTATAAACCCAGAAACGAGGTGCTGAATGTCAGTCTTTATGATCCAACAGACTGTCACCGCATGAAGGATTTGCATGATATCTTTTTTTTAAAAAAAGTCATACCTTGAAATATTCGTTCAGATCCATGCACATCGGGAATCAGAAGTTGATATGCGGTATGAAAGCCACAAGACTGGCCTAGTTATTTCCAATGAGAGAAAAAAATAAAAAAATAAGCATATGGCTACATGCTCTAGTTGGAGCAAGGACAGAAACCCTATTTGGGATGCACGGTACCCTCATACTGCTGCACTCCAAGATAGATCAATATAGGAGAAAAAAAGGATTAAAAAGTACAGAAGAAATTACAGAAAACATTGAATAGGAAGAAAAAAGGTTAAAAGGAGGATGTCATTTAAAAAGGAGAGTTAAAAAAGAAAAGCAGGGGTCCTCACTTTGGTGCGAGTTGTTGCCGAGCTGAGTGATAGAGGTGCTGCTGCCTCCGCTGTTCAGTGGTTCTCTACCGCTGAAACAGAGAGGAGGAGGAGGAGGAGGTAGAGGAGAGACTAACAGAGGAGAGATGAAAGAAAAGGGAGAGAGATCCGTGAAGAGGAGGGGGAGCAAGGACAAGATCTTTAAAAGAAAGGAGGAAGACCAGCGGGATTTGAGCAGGAAAAAAGGAGGGAGGAGAAAGGTGGATGGAGTGAGAGATGAGTGGAAGGTATTAGACAGGAGAGTGTGCGTGGGAGGATATGGAGAGGGGTGAAAAGGAGATGGGGGAGGACAGAAAAACAATGAGAGAACGATGGGGAGAGAAGTAGGAAAGAGGAGAGGAGAGAGAGGCAAGATGACTGAAAAGTAGAGATTAGAGAAAGGGAAAAAATAAGAGGGAAAGGAAAAAGAAATGGAAGATGGAGAGAGTAAAGAGGGGGAAGGAGTGGTAGAACATGAAAGTAATGGAGAGAAGAGGGCAAAAGAAGAGAAGATGAAGCTTAAAGGAGCAGTGAAGAAAATTAAAAAGAAACATCAGATGGAGAGGAGAGTGTTGAAAATATAAAAGAAAGAAGAGAGGATGAATGAAAAAAGAAGGGGTGTTACGGAGAAGAGAGTGTAATTAGACTGGAATAAAAAAGTTGACAGAGGACATAAGAGGATGGAGAGGGGATGAGGAAGAAGAGGAGGACTGAGAGCAATAAAAGAAAGAACTACATTCATTTAAACTTTTGAGTGGTCATCAATCAATTTTAATTTTCACGAGATGAGCCGAGCGAGTGTGAGAAGCCTTTTATTTAATCACTCGCTAGAGCTTAATTTAGCCGCCTGGCACTGAGCGCTGACATGTGGGCAGTTCAACCAGAATCCGCCTGCTGTGCGGTTTCTTTGCTTTGAGCGGTCAAGCTGACTGGAAAAGCGCTATATAAGTACAAGTCCATTTCCATTTCCATTGTGGATCTCCTGGTTCTCAATTCAGCCCACAACAGTCACAATAATGACACACCGTTTTATACCAGAGCTTTAGCTTCTGAAGTGGACGAGCTCACAAAAACCCAACGTCACGAGTCCAGGCGGGGATGTAATTCAATGATGCCGCCGCCTGCAGGCATACTTAGCAGCAGATCAGTGGATGCATCCAGTTTGTCTTCTCACTGCTTCTGCCAGGTCGGATCAGAATCAACAAGCCTCCTCAGGGAGTATTCACATCAGGCATGTCTGCAGCCGTTTACTCAAATTAAAGTGCCTCCAGGGCTGTGGGTCACTGGGAATAATGTCCTTTGATGCCTGCAAAATTTCAAATGTCTCCACTGATAAATATGTAGGCATTTAACTGTAAGTGATTTTATAGAAGAGGGGCTAATTGCCGTGTTTTACAGGCTCAAAAAAGAACAAAAAAGTCTGAGACATTGTTTCTGTGAGAGCAAGATGTTTACTGAGCATTTACTCTAATACCTTTACCAATGAAAGGATGCTAACACCCCATTAAAGTAGATAACAAAGCAAGTTCAGAACAGACAGAGTTTCTTTGCTGGCTCAACAGACAATAAAGGGTATGATGATGATGGATATGAACTATCTTTGAGTGTGTTCTGATGCCAAATAGTTTTTCTTTGAAGCACTTTCCACAGGGTGTTCAGCCATGTAAATTCAGACTCTAAGCTGTAGGAAGCAAATGCTCAGCTCAAAGGGAACTTTAAATTGTCTAGGTAAGAACTGAACAATGGTTCATCACGTCATGCTAAAACAAATAGCAAGATTAGCAGTCATTGCAACCTTAGTGGTTGCTAAAAAATTACGCATGTATTGTAATAGTATTTTTTGGCTTTAATTATGTTTTTTAGCTTAAGTTCCTTCCTTAAGTTCCTTCAAAACCATATTTAAAACTCTTAAGTAATTATTACTATTAAGAATAGTCCATTAGTGAGCTACGCTAATGTTGGTTTTGCTAGCATATGTGATGGGTTTATATAACATAGGTATACCTATAACATAGGTATACCCTCCCGATAACCATGTTTTGTAGCTTAAGATAAAGTAATTCATAAGGTGATTTCATTTTAAAAGAGGTTAAATGTTTAAAAACAGTGACAAGGTTTACAATAAATAGTAGATCATAACAGTTCATTACAGAGTTGAATAGTGGTTAAAATATGTTATTTTCATACTTTGTTTATAAGGATTTTGTCATTCTGTTCATCATAATCCATAATGCACAGGTGAGTAGCTAATAAGCCTTAAATCCTGTTGCTCTGGGATCAATTGGTTCCCCCACCACTAGGTGGAATTGCGGCGCTGTTTCCTCATTGCAATAAACCTACCGCATGAGGGAAGCAGTATTAATCACTCTCGTGATTCCTTCTACCCTAATTCAGGTAATGGTAAACAATATGAATGTCTTAACAGTAATTACAGTGTTTAAACATATTATAGTTTGTTTCGTGTTAGTTTGTTGAAGTCAAATCAAGGTTTTATACTGTTTTGACACATTATTGCTTTACCTCGACATGTGCCTTTGCCTCGAGGAAAAAAAGCCTACTTTTTTTTGCTCACAACTTTATTTGTAGTTTTTGTACAGCATATCTTGTTTTTTCAATATTCTCTTCCATTGATTGCCATAGCAGGAGAACAACAATGTATATTTGTTCAGTATTGTTTACTTGTACTGCCATTGCAGTAAACCTACCGCATGAGGGAAGCAGTATTAATCACTCTTGTGATTCTTTCTACCTTATTTCAGGGGTACAACACATACATAACTTTTACAGTTAGCTTTGGTACTAAAGACAGTAGAGATGTTTGACTGGGTAACCAGTGTTATACACGGACAAGAGATCTATCTTTTTTGACATTGCAGGGTGTTACAAACTTTTGCTAATAAGCTACCTTAGCTAACATAATGATGTAGTGCTGTTTATGGAGAGCATTTGTTACTCTCCCCATTTTTCCTATGCATGCTCATATAAAAGTAAATTTGTACATTAATTCTACTAAAAATAACAAATTGATTATTATTTTTATTTAAGCTTTATTATAGTGCTATTTCACAACACAGTCATCTCAAGGTACTTTTACAGACACAGTCCAGTCAAGTCCAACTCACTGTAGTCCAATTATAATCCAGTAGAAATAAAGCCATTATATGTTTCCACACTAAGCTCATTTTTAGGGTAACCAGCTAACTGTTTTCACCTAGTAGGGATAGACTGGAGCCTATCCCAGCAGCTAATGGGTGAGAAGCAGGGTACACCCTGGACAGGTCACTAGTCCATCGCAGAGCTCTGATGTTTATCCAGCATCAGGCAAAACCAGCATTCTCTATTTCATTTCGGTGAGGAATTGAAGACATTTAACCCCTTACGCCTGGTGTCACAAATTTGCACCAAATTACATTTGGTCTTTTTAATTTTATTTCTGTGTTTGTACTTATTCTATATTATTTATTTATTTGCTTTTATAGACTCCTATTTACGTATTTATTTCTATATCATTTATTTATTTTCAATGGTTATTTATCGGTATTCAGTCATTTATTTGATATTAAATTGTACTTTTTGTTTTTTCAACTTGTTTGTTCAACCTGTTCGAACAAAGACCAGAACAACTAACAAGCAATCCGGTGGACAATAAATTGATAGCATGATTTACAGACAGATGTACAGCTCTGTATATTTTGTATGTGTTTAATGATTCACTTAAAAAAAAAAAAAACTAAAAGACTGAAATGTTTGAGACTATGTCCACACGACGCCGAAGCTGGTTCAGGTGTGAAAACCATCCTCATGAAACCACTGTAGTACATACTACAAGGCTGTGGGGGGCGCTATGAAGAATACAGAGTACCACTCCAAAGCTAAAACAAGATGTAGCGCATGAGCAGATACATATCCACTGACGGTACAGTAGCGCAATACTATGTTGTAAAAGCAGTGCTTTTTGGTGCAAAAGCTGTGCACAAGCCAGGGTTATCTGGAGCGGCATCACAGCACAGTTGGTCACCGACGCCATTGTTGTTATTGTGTTTGGTGGCGTTCGTCACGTTGACGTCACATCCTCCAGTTATGTGGTTACGCTGTCCTGACAGAGGTAGACGTTTCAGACCTATCCACCTTGGTACCTGGTCTCAGACATGATCTGTTTCATGGAGGCTAATCCCTGGTTTCGTGGGGATGAAAGGGTGGATTGCTAAAATACTTTTGTGGTTTAACTGCAATCACATTACATTACATTACATAACATTCATTTTTCCTTTTCTTTTACAATTGATAAAAATCTGAAAGTCTAATTTGAATATTCTCTTAAGCATGTAATGTATTCAGCATCTGTTACCATGGTGATGCAGTCAGGTTAAATAAGAGCAGCCTTTTTGACACTGAATAATGGGTTATTCCCTTTTATTCTTTATCTCTCCCTTAAAAACTACTTAATATTTATCTAGAATTATGAAATGAACTATGAATGATTCAGGGACGATGCATTTTACACAGATCAGATTCGATTATATTAAATCAGAAGTCTACAGTTCTAAAATATTTTACCAGATTATTATTTTTATTTGTAAAAGAGCACAAGTTGTTCTAAAAAGGTGACTTTTTTATTTACTTAGATTAGATATTTTCAAATAAAGGTCAGGGAATCACAAGAAAAAGTACATTTGATAGTTCTGATTTGACAAATTTGTGCCTCATATTTATAAGTATGGTGCAAATTTGTCAAATACATTGTAGTTCTTGTCTTTGACTACAACTCGTGTCACTAAAGCTGTCAGCCACAGTGAAACAATAAATCAGCCAATAGATGCTACATTTATCTGTGACCTTGCAGAATTTGTGAGTGGAAAAAAATACTCATTAGTATCTGTGTCTTTATCTTAGGTATGTTGTTGCTTGCTGTATTAGCCTCCAGGAATTCATTGAGTGGAAACAGAATTAGATTAAGCCTGTAAACTTTTGTCCAATGTTCTTTCCTTCATATGAAATCCAAATGATTTCTAGTTCACGAGCCAGGACTGCAACAAGGTGAGTTTAATGATTTGATGAAGATCTATGGCAGACTGAAAATGATTAGGTTTATGGGGTGAATCCTCTGGGGTGTTGTAATGATGTGCTGGATGGAGGAGACTCAGGATGAGGGTACCATCTTAGGATGCCAGCGACCCCCCCCCCCGAAGATGGTACCTGAAAACGAAGGATCATACAAGGGACAGAGACTAATGACACAAAGAGGAATGGGATAGGTTAAAGAGGCTGTACGGGACAAACAGGAAGAGGGAGGATGGATGAAGAGATGAGGAAAGGGGAAGATGGTGATAGATGGGGAGGATGGATGAATGGAAAAGAGAGAGGGAAGGGGGTAGGGGACGATTGATGAATGGATGATAACACAGAGGGGTAAGGGTGGGATCAAGAGACCTGATGGTGTGTTGCAAACCCTGTCACACACTTGGATAATAATAATAATGATATTGATAATAAACTTTTTTGTCTCTTAAAGAAATTTTTTTGCCACACAAGCAAAGATGGACTCGTACACCCATGCACCTGTAATTTAATCTTTTAAGGTAAAATTTGGTACTGATTCATATTAATTAATCTTTACAGCCCTAGACATTTTATTCAAACACTTTTTTACATTAAAATAGGTCAATTTCTTCTAGAAGATCTAAAAATATACAAATATGAACTTGTTAATTAGTATATTTTAAGTTTAAGTAACGCTTTGTAAAATACAGCAAACAGTTTAACAAAAAGTTTAGTCTTTAAAAATGGGACATCACCAGCCACTTTTTAGTGACACCTTTTCATTTGCTTGGTAACACTAATAGCTAATCGGCCAATCACATGGCAGCAGCTCAATTCCGGCTAATGTACCGTGTCATAAAGCTAAAATCATCCCAAACTGGTTTCTTGAACATGCTGATGACTTTACTGTGGACTTTAAAATAACTGTACATCTGCATGTACAGCAAAACACCTGATCTGATCCCATCCACAGTGAAATTGGGCTGTTTGTAATGGAATACAAAGCAAGGAAGTAATGTACCAGTACCATGTAATTGAGAAACACCATAAACCCTCCAGTTAGCTGTCACGTTCTGCAGAGCAGTGTTTCAACAATCAGGGCAAGTTTAATATGACTCCGGATGAGATTGTGTCTAAAAGAGACATCACTACCACTGTTGTCTGGTCTGTAAGGGAGAATTATGATTATTTGAGAACAAAACTGTGGGTCAGCAAATTTTTCTTTCAGCTATTTTTCTTTAAGTTTGATGTGTTGTAGTTTGAGTTTGGTTTGCGGGTTGTGCTAGTGTGAGCGCTTCAAGGATTATGGAGTACAACAGCAAACAAACCCTGTAGATGAAACCAGAGGAGTCGCATGCGGGGACCTTGTGGTACTGTTTAGACATCAGTTGTATTATATTGTTTTATCTCTTTTTGTATGGTGTTTTTATTCCATCTTCTTATCTGCTTTGGGACCACGGATGGAAATATTAGCATTCTTTGCTGTAATCTGGCATGTTCAAATCATACATTATGGTACTGATGTTCATTAATCTGCACCTACCTAATTAAAATAAACAATACATTAATAAAAAGAAACACAGGAACTTGCTAACCAATGGACATTAATGTATTCTGTTGAAGACTGAGACATAGCCAACATAAAACTGCTTGATTTCTTTCTTTTCTTGGAGATTTCATCACCATGATGAACAAGAAAAAATTATATTTCACCAAAATCTGCGGTTATATTACAGCACAGAGTATTCTCTGAAACTTCAAGGCTGGAGCTTTTTGAGCAGGCGGTTCTCAGCTCAGTCCTCGGGGCTGGAGAGACAGCTCAGTCCTTTCCGTCTCCTTACAATGAGACTCGCATGCACCCTTTAACAAGAGTCTTTCCTTGTGTGTTTGCTCCAAACAAACAAAAGCAAACTGGATATGTGTTACATTATCTGAAGTTGAATATGTAGCTGCTATTAAATAAAAACATGTTTTGTAGTTGGACTGTAACAAGTAACTTGGCTTTAGTTTGCAAATTTCTTACAGAACAGCAGGTGGCAGTAGTGAGCAGATTCTTAAGTAGGAATGCTCTACACGGTGGTCAATCGTAACCCTGGCAACGAGACCATTTTTAGATGTTTGTTCGCAAATATTTATCTTAACAGTCGGTTTTCTGGACCACGTTTTGCACATTAGTTTGTCACCAGCTTTGATTTGTATTTTGGTCCTCAGAACCTGATTATTTAGACATTAAATTATGCGCTCCGCTAAATTTATGCGGCGAGTCTATTTTTGATGCTTCACACACCCACTTGTGCAGTTCAGATAGGACCGGAAATCAGACAGTGTAAAAGCTTCTGGAATTTTTTTAAATAAAAGACCCAGTGCAGATTTGCGCTGCTGAACCATGTAAGCATTGCGTGTTTAACCAGTCAGGGGATGTCTTTTTTTTGTCATCATAGACGAGACATTGATCCTGGAGGTAGACAATCACAAGATTCTCCACTTCTCCTATGATTTCGTGATCTCGCGGATCCTGCTAGGTGGATTGCACTTGCAGGCGCTCCACACCTGACACGCTCCCAGTAAAAGTTGGAACAAAACCGTGTTGCAGCCATAACATGGGGCACACGCACCCGGTGTAACGGAGGGGTCATTCGCCATCGTCTTGTGCGTAAGGAATTCTGGGAGAAGAGGCTGCGAAGGATGCATCCCCAGCAGCTTTTGTTTGAGGCCAAACGAAGTACGGATTTTCAGAATTGGGACAGTGCTTGGCGCACCACGATGACTAATGTAGCCAACGAAACTGCACTTTGAAGTGTTCAGACCCTGAATTGGGACACAGCTCATGTTTGTGCCACCATTCTTGCTACGGTGTCTTTGAATGTACAAACAACTCTGCCTTGTACCTGTGACATGTGCAATGACAATAAAGTTGAATCTGAATCTGAACTATCTAGTGAGAACCCTGTGAGCTTAAAACTGCAGTAAAAGCTGTGTTTGATAGGTACTACAGCAGGGATCCCCAAGGCCCACTGACCTGTAGAACTTTGATGTTTCCCTGCTGCGACACACCTGACTCAAATTAATGGCTCCATAGCAGACTTGTGCAAAGCTTTTCAGAGATCCATTTAATTTAAATCAGGTGTATTTCAGCAGGCAGACATCTAATACCTGCAAGATGTCAGTAATTCTTACACACCATAACTTTTAAAATGAAGAAATATTCACTGGTCTCTACCAAGATGTTTGCCTGAGTTTCCATAGATTTGCTTTACTGAAATATTAATATTTAATATGTTGATGCCGAATATGAATAATATTTTAACTGGGGGCTAAAACAATAGGCTACAATTTTCTAACGCAAATAGACGAGCAAAAATTAGAACAGCTGTTTTTGTGTTTGTTTTTTAAAGATATGACTTAATGCATGATGCCTATTGGCCTTTAAAGTCTTAGGTTGTCTGCTTGTTGAGTTTTCACAGCAACATGTCTTTTCTGGTATAAAGTTGCTTTGTGTTTTCCTTTTCTAAATTTCACAAAAGTAGAGGTTAGTGTTTACATACTGTAGTGGTTGCTGTGGTCAGTCCTTTGGGGATGGACTCATTGTTTTGTTTCCCATGGTGCTTTGCAGCACCCTCATTCTGTGTTGCACCATGTGTGAGATAAACATGTGTAGCCAGTGCCTCAATCTCCTATCATTCAAGTTCAAATGGCACAAAAAAATCAAGTGAAATCATAGTTAAAATGTTATGTTTACCCTTACAGTTCTAGTTTAACTGAATACAGGTTATTAACCATAGACTGTATGGTTGGAGCCTCCATTTCGTCACCCGTAGGTTTTTGAAGAGCTGAATCGAAGCTCATTGGGCAGTTCCCACCGTCACCATCTTGGCAGCGTAACGCGTCGTCATTCCCAGAAAACCCAAAAATGGTCAAAGAGGTAGATTTGAGAGGGGGACTGTGAGCGTGGGGTTGGATGATAGAGACCCGTCTAACTCCGAGTTGCCTGTAGCTAAGAGCTAACAGTAGCTAACCCGCTAACGGAAGTAGGCAGGCTAAAGCTAAGGCGCGCTAAAAACCGTGGTTGTGCTGCACTCTCCCTTTGTGCCGCTGATGTTGGATACATGTCAATCAAAAGGACACGCCCCTAATTATGTCGAATTTCAAGATTAAATAACATCCAAAATGGATGAGTTAGAAAGCAATTCACCCCCACACAGTTGTCATGGAGGCAAACTCAACCTTTTAATCCTAAGATTTTTTTTTGTATTAGGCTTTAAACATGTTTATTTCTGCTGTGAAGTTGGTCTTTTTAACATGGGAGTCTATGGGAATTTGCTCTGTTTTGGAGCCAGCCCCTAGTGGATGAGGGGTGAACTGCAATTTTTTGCACTTCTGCATAGGCTTCACATTTTACCACCCGAGGTTGCGTCTTGGTTGCACCATGTGTGAGATATGTGTAGCAAGTACACTCCTATCATACAAGTTTAAATGGCACAAGAAAAGCAAGCGAATTACTAGTTAAAATGTTACCTTTGCCCTTACAGTTGTAGTTTAACTGTATCTTGATTATTAACTCAAAATACTTCAAGTTGACCCAGAATATTAACATTTAGTTCAGTTAATGCATTTCTTTATAGCTAAATTTAAGAATTTAATTTAGGTGAAAATACACTCCATATTTTATTATTTTGTTTTTAGGGCGAGGCTCATTTCTCTGCAGGGAAGTGTTGGATTTACTCCTCCACAGCACCACTGAGTGCAGAACCTGATCATTTAATTATTCATATAGTGGCATCAACAAAGAGTTTAAAATTAGAGGACATGAGCAACATACATTTGTTAAGAATCTGGGATTTATGGTACCACTATATCTATGTTTGGATGCATTAAGTGAGAAAAAGAAGACATTTCACAAGCTTTTATAACCAATGAATACCACTGATAATAAATAAATTCTATTATGTGAAATGGACTATTGAAACCACAGATCAGATATTAATTAACCCTTTTTAATCAGCACCAAACAGAAGAACAAAGCGTCAACTGGGAGCCAAATCAGACTAAAAATAGGTAGTGAAAATTGCATTGTGATTGATCTCTAAAGGGATGCTCATGATGTCTACTTTCTGTGTAAATAGACGACTGTTTTTCAACACATTCATCATTATATGGTAATTGAGGATGATAAATCAGAGTGGTATGTCAGTCAGCAGCTGTGAAAGCAACATTAAACATACTGTACAAAGGGAAAATCTCGAGATTGCTAACAAATCCCATTACAACACAAAAAAACCTCTAATAAATTATTCATGATGATAAGTGTGTGTGTTTAGAGGTGTGATGGATCATATTCCTGCATCATCCAAAAGCTATTAAAACGCATGAGTGAGCCACGCTGTTGCAGTGGGTGACATGATGCTCTATTACCACAAACACACACAGTCTAGCCTATACCAGTATGACGCCTGAAATGCCCATCATCCCTCACTGAAAACTGCCCAAACAAATTCCGTATTTCACCCTGTTCCATAGCTATTTTCTGTTATCTCTTTGACAACAGAGAATATACTGGGGTGAGTTTTGAATGCCAGCCTGGGGGAATGGCATCCTCTGAGAGTTTATGTTATACTGCATCTAAAACATGCATGTCTGTATGTTGAGATTTTATGAACAAAAACTGGAGTAGAGATGCTTAAAGAGTTTTCCAGCAACTGAACTGACCTGAAAACGGTTAGAAGGTACATATATCCAAAACAGGAGTTTATTTCCCAGCCTGATTTTTGTACACGGGAGTCATTTTAGTTAAGAGGAAAACAATTTATCAAATTGGCAGCTGTGAAATTTTCATTATGATAACTCAATACAAATCTGCATAATTAAAGACACTCACTGGACAGAGTATCATTTACACCTTCCTAGTTCTAGGTAAGACCCCCATCTTCCTTTAGAGCTGCCCTTATTCATTGGTGTCAACATGGTGTTGGAAACATTCCTCAGAGATTTTGCTTTATATTAACATATGAGCCAAATGTGTTATTTGGCTATGTAGTTCATTTTGTCTCCATTGAGTGGCGTTGCATTGTCACCTGAGGAAGCACGATATATAAAACGGATGACAGAGGAAATGGTTTTTGACCTCTATCTCTTTGTATGTATAGGCTGTAGTTTTTTGGTACACAATTTATGGGCTAAATATTAAGTTATAAAGATTTTGCAGCTGTAACTGAATGTTTGTATTTGCAAATAAAGTTTGTCTTCCTGCAAAAATAATCTGCCCGAAAAATTCAAGTTAGCGAATGTGCAGAAAAGGATTTGCATGGTTGTAAAATAGGTTTGTATTTGTGGAAAATAATAGAAGTTCTTTTGCAAACATCATGTCTACAGATGCAAATCGCAAAACTGCGTGCAAGACTGAAGCTGCGATTGCGAATTTTTACCCTGTCTTTTTAATTCAATGTGATTGGATGGTGACTATTCAAACTGTCCAATCAGAGAGCGGACAGCTTCCTGTTTCTCCCATAGACTGTATATAAAAGATGGACAGAGCCTCCGTGACGTCACCCGTAGGTTTCAGAAGAGCAAAAGTGAAGCTCGTTGGGCGTTCCTACCATCGCCATCTTGGCAGCGTCACGCCTGTTGTAGCTCCCAGAAAATACAAAAATGGGCAAAGTGGCGGAACTGAAAGGGGGGGCTGTGAGCGTGGGGGTGGATGATTGACGTCTATCAAACTCCGAGCTGCCTGTAGCTAAAAGCTAACTGAGCCAACTTAGATCTAATGTGAGCTAACCGGCCACTTGGTTCTTCCGCACCGCTTTAGGCT
Source organism: Rhadinocentrus ornatus (assembly GCA_037177495.1). Taxonomy (NCBI): domain Eukaryota; kingdom Metazoa; phylum Chordata; class Actinopteri; order Atheriniformes; family Melanotaeniidae; genus Rhadinocentrus; species Rhadinocentrus ornatus. The sequence continues at coordinate 3,761,831 of JBAMHW010000001.1, forward strand.
CTTAAAGAAGAGTAGATATATTTTAAAGACCAGAGCGACCTGAGCGGTTTATTAAATAAAAATTGGTGCGACAGTGTAAAAAAATGATGAAGTTTGTCACATTCAGACAAAACTAAATGATTTAGTCCAAATGTGGAGCTTCAACATGATAAACTGTTGGCTCTCTTAACAATACAGGAGCTCCCTCCCAACATCTGCCAATGTTAAGATCCCTCACACGCATAGAGTAAACCTTACTAATAACCTAAAGAACACACACCGGAGACCATGGAGGCCATTGGAGTACAGTGAACTCATTGTCATGTTCAAGAAACCATAAAGAACCATACAGTTCTTGATACAATCAAAAGTCCCCCCCCAACAAAGGCAGCGGGCCCGCCCCATGCCAAGGAGAACCGGGCCCCCTAAACATCCGCCCGGCGCGGGCCAGCACCCACCCCGATGCTCCAGCCGCCCACCCCGGGAACCAGGGCGTTACCGACGACCCTCCCCCACTCCAACCTCCGCCCCACACAACCCCCCACTCACACCCACTATCACACAGCCACACCACACACGACCCTCCCACCAAGCCCCATGGGGGACGCCCCAGGCGGACCAGAGGACAGTGAGCCCCAAGGCCGGCCCACCCCAACCCCTCCAGCCACCACTCCACCCCACCCAGATGCGGCAGATCGGGCACCCCCCTGAGCCAGAAGCCCATCCGCGCAGCCAAGCCTGGTCCCGGCCCTTGGGGCAACCGCCTCCCCCAGCCACCCAGGGGGAACAGGGGTGCGAGAGGTCCCAATTAACCTCACCCTCCCCCACTCCTGCCTGTTTATGAAGTGTATGTTGTTTGCAATTAAAATTGACCTGTAGGAAAACTTAATGGTCTCTGTAAGAAAGCAAATTGAAAAAACAAGGAGAACCTATGAAAAGTCAAACTCAGATAAAATGTAAATAACAGCCCACTACAGGGATAGTGTGCCCACCCAGTAGATGGCAGAGGAAGACCTGCACAGCCATGGAGCACAGGCCATTGGAGGCCAGAGATGACGGACCCGGCCCCGATGGTCACCAGCTACCCAGGGGCAAACAGGGATAAGCTGTTTCTGAAATACTCAGACCAGTCCATCCTGACCAGCAACTATCAGCTCATTCTAAAGCTTAGTTTTACCTTCAGTAAGTCGTCTTCACCATGTCTACATGACTGAAAGCATTGAGTTGCTGCCACGTGATTGGCTAATAAGCTATTTGTGCTAACACGCAGTTGAACCGTGTACCAAATGAAGTGGCTGGTAAGTGTAAACTTTTTTAATAGGCTACTGGAACTGACTAATCAAAGCAGACTGGAATTTTTTGGGGGGACTGAGTCTTAATAAACCACATTTTTACAGGTGAAATGTAGATTTGTGGAGGCAAACAGCACGGAGTGAGATGTTTGACCATGAGGAAGTAAAAAAGACTTTAAAGAAAAAAATTCTCTATCTTTACCCTCTGGTGTCTTAGCTGCTGATTTTTTACAATCTGAGCTATCTGAATATGTTCAGCACATGTTGTACAAAATACAAATAATTAAACTACAAAATATAATTTGCTTTGAAACTTATCACATTTTCATGCAGCCTCAGGTAACAGCTGGTGACAACCTCCCTGGGGGTTAAGTAGCTGTTAATAGTTATTTGTAATTCACAGTAAAAAAAAAAAAAAAAAGCCCAACACAGCCTTCTGTGTGAGTATAACCATCACCTCCATTCTAGAAATACACATGAATTCTGAATCACAGCATTAAATTCTGCATTTTTTCATTGCACTTAAATGAAGGACATAATGAAACTGAGGGCTGAAAGTGCAAGCGGAGTCAGAGAAACTGGTGAAAAAGACAGCTCAGTGTCACCTCTGCAGGTAGGTGTTCAGCCCCAATCAGAAATGCTTCTTCCTCAAGATGTGTTGATGCATTGCAGCAGGAAGCCTGAAGCCACTGCACTGTTAAATCACCCTACAGCCTCACTGAGCCACAGCAGCAGTTTCAGAAAACAGCCCAAATGCTGCTTGACAGCTCTGTGGCAACTACTTAAAAAGAACAGCACCAAACATGAAAAAGACACTTCATTTTCTTCCTTTTTTTCTTTGTTTTTGGTTAACAGCCTGGAGAGGCTGTGCACCCTCAGGGTAACTCATATCTCCAATTGTGATAGAAAGATAGCAGCTGAGAGAGAAGACGGACGGCACTATGGGGAGAAGAAACACAAAGAGCGAACAGAAACACATCTGAGTTTGGGCTATTGCAATTTCTCTAGAGCTATCAGTTGAAAAAATGTGTGAAAACTCCCAAAAGGAGCTTTAAATCCCTATTTTTCCCAGTCCAGAAGCCAGAAAGGGGAATTAATCCTCTAAAGGGAACAGAGCTTAAAAAACATCTTGGGGACACTGTTTATGAATCTCACTGAACACAAACAGGAAACCCAGTGACAGAGCAGGGAGGACAGCTTTTCTTCATGTTATCTTTTAAGTTAAACTTCCAGCTGAGTGAGTCCCAAACAGTGTGCAGAGGATTTATAACTGTTGCTCCTCTCATCGAAAGCAGCATAGAAAGGACAGAAAATACAAACACACTATTTAGTTATGTGTGTTTTTACAGTCTACAGTATTTATTTCTCTGTGGATAATTAGCCAATTAGAAATTCATACACACAAGCATAAAAAATGCTTCTAACTCCAGAACCCAATTTTAAATGGGATCATTATCAGCAGCCTCGTTTGTTCCTATTTCTTTAGTTGCAGCTCTTATAAACACCAAAAATTACAGAGTTTGAGAGACAGGAAATAGTATTTATGTAACTAGGTGGTTCCCAAAGAGCTGTTAGCTGAGACCTTGGTGTGCAATGTGTCCTTAAAACATTTGAGGAAACTGGACAAGTAGAGGACAAAAGACGTGTCAGGACTAAAACATTAACAATAAGCCTCATACATCACTTTCTGTCTTTGGTCCACTAGATGGTCCGTTTGCTTTTACGCTGTCAGTGCACCAGACCGGAAGTCAACACCAAGACCTCCGGTTTTACAGCGGAACAGAGTTTGCTTTTTATCAGAGCAGCAGAGCAGTTCATGGAGCAGCTTGAACATGCAATGGGACCAGAGTCCGAATGCATGCTCATGCTGCTGCAAACGGACCGGACCAGCATCCTCTTAAAGCGGACCAAACCGCCCTAAAAGCTTTTATGTGTGTGTTGTTCTGTACTTTTTTTTTTAGCTCATTTCTAACAAGGAAACAACCTCTCAGTTAATATTTCCCTTTACAATCGCTGAAGAAGTGTTAAACATTCCAAGCTTCTGTTTCTAGGCCTTCCTTCACGCGCCTGCGTCTGGATAAAGGACTTTCTAACAAATCGCCCCCAGACAAATCACCTCTCACTTCTCCTACCCTCGCCCATTCAGTGCACACATTTGTAGACAACACCACTGTCATGGGGCGGATCTGAGGAAGTGCAAAGCGTCCAATGTAGTAAAAGGCTGTTTTTACTCTTGCTATCATTTGTCTGAATTGCTGCTCTCAAGATGTTCCCGTGCATCAAGTCCAGAACAAACAGACTTAAGAACAGATTTATCCCCTCAGCCATTACACTGCTGAATGCTAACAAGCACTAATTACAATTTTTTAATTATTAGTCATTATACCTATTTATTCTACCATCTGTAACATGCATTTTAGATGATGGTTTACACATTTTAATTTACTCTTGTGTTTTTCACTGCATGTTGTGCAAGTTGTGTGTGGTTTGTGAGTAAATGATCTGTGTGTGCGAGTGGGCTTGACTTCTTTAACATTGTTCACTCTAAGTCGGGCTTTTGAGTTTGGTTGTACTGGCACTTCAATGACAATGCTTCTGATTCTGAAGCAGCTTTGTTTGTAATTAACTAGATCTTTGTAATATTTGGTCTGATGAACAGTCTGTTTTTATCCAGTTAAGGGAGTGTGACTGCAACCTTTGCAGTAACTAACTGCAGTAACTAATTAAATATAACCTGTGGCGGATTCTAAAAAATTCTGTTAGTCTTTACTAACTTAGTTAAAGCTTATGATACTCTTGATCATTCTGTCCTTTCTCAGTAGGCTGGGCAGCATTATGTTGGTTCTCAAATGACCTTTCTAATACAGTGCAACCTGTTCAAATAGAGCTTTCTCAGCCTCTTTCTTAGGCTGAGAATATACTTGCTGTTTAACTTTGTTTGTGTCTGCAAACACTGGTTTGGAACATAATTGTTCACATATTTGGTTGTGTATAAAAAGAACAATGGAACAATGCTCTATATTAAATAATATCAAATCCAATTTTATTTATAAAGCGCTTTAAAACAACCACAGTGGGTCAAAGTACTGTACAACAAAATAAAAGCACAGAGAATAAAATCAATTAAAGCATTAAAAACAATAAAATCAAATAAATATGTTAAAATATCGAAACAGAAGTAAAATGTCAACAACAGGCTGGATTACTGTAACAGTCTTTTAACAGGGCTTCCTAACACATCACACCAGTTTTAAAAGATTTAACCTGGTTTCCAGTCAGTCACAGAATAGTTTTAGAACCCTTCTGATCGTTTTCAAATCCCAGAACGGTCCAGACTAAACATGGAGAAGCAGCATTTAGCTGTCATGCTGCAAACAAGTGGAACAAACTGCCACTGGAGATGAAACTTTCACCAAATGTAGACATTTTTTAATTCCTGGTTAAAAATTGTGCATTAAATCGCATGCTCACTTTTAACTTATCTTACTTTTAATCGTTGTAACGTAATTTATGATTTGTTTCTGAATTTATTGTGATTTTTGCTATCTGTTGTTGCCTTTTGCTACTTTTTAAGCCTTTTTTTGCACCACTCGTAATGCTTTTAATGTTTTATGTAAAGCACTTGTATGTGAAACGTGCTATGAAAATAAATTTGCCTTTGAAATAGTTCTGATCTCTATCCAGCTTTTGTGACAAGCATATTTTTACTGTGCATTGGCAGTGATACATCATACGTTTGGTCAAATCGATTCCTACACTGCCCCTTGCGATTGCTCGTTGGCAACATTAATTTCAGAGAATACATCAAACAGATGCACAGCAAGTATATTTTAGACTGAAGGTGTACCTCAGGGTTCAGTTCTTGGTTCAGTGTTATTTTTAGGAACATGAATTGTTCATTCTGTAGGTGATTCTTTCATTTCTCTCTATGCTGATGACATAGTCATTGCTTAGTGTTAACTAGTCATTACAAAATATTCAAAATAATATTATACTCAGACTCAAAATATTCAGACTCAAACTCAAACATTAGTACAGTTGATCAGGGGATCCTCTATGGAACATGAGTATCTGACTTGACAGCACCTTGTCATTTTCACATTGCATTAGTAGATTATTGGCTAAGGTTAAAAGTAAAGTTGGATTCTTCGATAGAATGGGTTCTACCTTTGCCTGCTCTGTCAGACTGGACCTGCTTGAGAAGAGTAGAGAAGAAGTCCTTGCAACGTTATATGTTAATTATCATCAATATATCAGTCAGAAGGAAAGCTACTCTCCAGAAGATTGATGTCTTTTATCATTCTGCAACCGGTTTGGTGTTTACGCTCCACTTAAAACACACTACTGCACTTTAAATGTTTTTGCTAATTGGCCAACCCTGCACACTCATAATATTCATTGGTTCATGCTTGTTAACAAAACCTTCCTTGGTATGTTCTTTCATACTCGTGTCACTTACAGTTTCCTCTACAACACTTGTGCTGCCTCCAAGAAATACTGTGTTTGGTGGGTCTGCTGCAAAGGACTGGAATGACCTAGAAAAACCACTGAAACTGAACAGATTTATTTCTAGGTCTGATTTTAGGGCCATTATTATGAGCACACTCCCTGACCCACTGGCAGCTGGTGTCCAGCTCACTGATATTTCCTATGTTGTTGGTTTTTTTTTTGTTTTTTTAAGCTATTTTTAAATTTATTTTCATACTATATTATATTATATAATATTAATTATCATATAATATATTATAATATATAATATAATATTATATTATAATATTATTATATATAATAATCATTCATGTTAAAATGAGATTTTTCTAACACATTGATTGATTACTCTGATAGGTTAATTATTTCCCAACAGAAAAGGAAGAAGACACCAGGTCAAAATCCAATCAAAAAAACACTAAATAAACCCAAAAAATGCTTTATTTTCATCAGTCTTCTTTAATCCTATGAAAATTTAAAGCAACACAATATAACTCCTGACTCATTTTGATGGTTCACTGATATTCACCATGCACATAACTGACGCCATCATCGCCCTGCAGCTTCCTGAGGCTGTAAAAAACTGCATTTCACAAAATTTTTTTAGCCCATTACAGCTGCGCTTTACTTTACGACACCGCTTCACCCTCCTGCAGCTGGACATCAACACACCAGCCGTTTTGAATGTGCACCATGGCTTATTCAGCAAAGAAATGCAAGAGGACATCATCAAAGGAAGCAAGAAAAATGGACAGAGCAAGAGATAAAACAAGAGTCAACATCAGACTGACTTTTACTGGCTTGAGAGAGCTCAGAGAAGAGACAGCTTCAGCAGTGTTGACAAGCTGCTGCTGACAGATGAAGATGCATCTCTTGAAAGTCCAATTACTGACCCTGATTCTAACAGAATTCTAAAAGCTTTGAGCATTAAACATGTGGACAACAACTTGATTATTCTGGGAACTCATAACTGGAAAAAGTTGAAAAACAGTCAGCTAAAGCATAGTAATTATGTATCTCAATTATTTGCAACTCTTCTGGAAACAGTTGAGTTATGCTGCCGGTCCAGTTATTCATGGCATTACTTTGTGAGCTGGAAGATTGTTTAAAAAGGACATATTAAAAGTTAAAGTAGACCATGGACTGAAACATTTTACTGTGAAGTATATAAAAAATATTTACATTTCTTAGAACTAAACAAGGCCTAAGTACTTTAATATCACATCAGTAAACAAAAACCTGCTGGCTGAGTGACCCTCCTGATATTGTAGTGATGAGAAAATGCTTTTTTTTTCAGTGTGTGCAGTATCCCTTCCTTTTGTGTGTCAGACTTCCATTAGCTGCTGCAACCTGGTTGTTTTTACAGATGTTAGCACGCCGAGGCTGTCCAGTGGCTCATCTCCACTTTTAGCACCATGACTAAGACTTTGCATTATCACCATCAAAGCAATAAGATGAGACTGATGGAGTTTCGTGTCTCTGTGTGATGATGTTGCTGAGGCAGAACAAGCAGCTGCCTGTGGTACAGCCTCACCAGATGTAGTTTATGGTCATTTCGGACAAAACTGGGCTGACGTTTCCAGCTGCTTTTCTTTTCTTTTCTTTAAGAGATAGCAAAGAATTGGTTATGATGCCAACGGTTAATCTTACAGCTGGAGAACATCACTGATGTTGCAACTACAGAAATAATTTAGCCCTGCCTCCTCCTCACCTCTGTCCTCCATCGCTGTGCAACTCTGCAAATACAATATGCTTTTTCATAAATGCAGAGGTGCTGAAATTGGTATATTCTGACTGGGTCGCCTGTCTCTACGGGGAAAATTCTGATCCTTTGTGGCGCGACTTGTAGTCATTTTCTTAAGAAAGAACCTTAAGCATTATCAATGCAAACACAAAAATCATCAGCACACCTTTTCATAGACACACAAGCTGGTAATTACAAAAGAGAAATGTGTGTAAATGCAACAGACAACTTAGCACTAAAAGTAAGGACATTATGTTTAATTATTTCTCCCCTTTAATAACATCAATTGGTGTCATAACCCTGTCACCTTTACAACGAGGTCTAACTTAAAAGGATCATCCTTCTGTGGAATGAGCAACACAGCTAAACATGTAGGCAGTTCCCCCCAAAAATGTGCCATAATCCCCTGCAAAATGTTCAAAATGTATTAGTAGGACAACCCCTTGAGATCCATCATCTAATTTTCGAGGCGGTCCTCAACGCAGGCAAACAGTTAAACAAACAACCAAAATACAATAAATAAAAACAATCCCAATTTGGACCACTCACACCAACAGACAAAAGGCTTTCCGAGTCTGTTCGCCCCCCTGTAAACCAGACTCTTCTGTACAGATAGAATACATGTACCAATAAATACAGTGTATGTGTGCACATAAACACGCTTGAATAACAGCCATGCGGGAGCGTTACCGAACAACATCTCATTCAGGTTAAAGCAAACATTTAGTGAAATACAGCATTATTAAAAACAGGAGCAGCCATTTGTAGGTAAGTACAGATGCATTAAAGATATGTTCAGAGGTAATAGATATAACTGAGTTAGCTGAATTGTTCCAGTCTGACAGAGCTCTGAATTTTAATGCTCGGTGACCGATTTCTTTGTTGTTTTTGGGAACCTCAGTTATACGTTGACCTAAATGGAAGAAGAAATGGTTTTAAATAGGATGGATAGTCAGTTAAAAATAAATTGGAGCCAATGGAAATGTCTTCTTGATTTTAATGCTTAGAGATTTAATGATGTGCATATCTGACAGCGATGGACACCTCAGTTCAGAGACTATGATGAAAAAAAACAAGAGGATGAAGATCTCAACAAAAATAACACAAAATATAAATATTCTCCTGTCGGTGTGGTTTGATGCTCCTCCCGACACATTATAGTCATTTTTCAGTTAAAAAGGGTGTTGATGTTAGAGTGTTTTTCTAATTTAAGTCTCACTTTTTAAATTCTATCCAATCAGTTTATTTTACTGCAGGTGAAATTACCCTCGCAGCATTTTAAAGCCCAAATAGATGCACCTGAACTTAATACCATAGATTACGGTCTACATACTACACTAGAAAGCATGGTTCCATTACATGTTTATTATAAGAAATGTCAATTTATTCACTTGGCATTAAATCTACAACCAATCCTTTAGAGTCAGATTCAGTTTTGTGCAGCTAATACTTCCATCACGTCCAGTACAAGGCTGGGTGATCCCAGATGAGGCTATTCTCAGTACTTTAAATTTCTGCTTTACTGCTTCTTAACTTAGTTTAGTTTAGTGAAACATGTATTCCCTGCATGAGCAGACAGCAGATCGGTGGCAGGAAGTAGGAATGAGATGCAGGATGACACACAACATGAGTCTCCTGGCCAGTCTCCAAACTGCGGCGCTGCAATTACATGGTGGATGCTTTAAAACCTGAGTCCCCGTGCGCCCTGAAATCAGCTCAACCTTTATATAACCCTTCTTTGCAACAGCTCTTACCCATTTACTCTGCAGGAAACACAGCACTCAGTGGATTCTGCTAGTTGTTATTCTGCACTCGGTGTGTTTTGTAACCTGTGCTTCTATTTCCGGTAAATAAAACATCTGCACGCATTCCCGACAGTTATTTAATGATAAACCTATAACTGTCCCAAACTGAAAATTTATATTCTTGTTCATCTGTGATGCGACATCCGGCACAAAAGCCTTTAGTCCATGAAGAGTTTGACTGACGTTGATTTGTTTTGCTATGCGGCCCGTTTACATAACTCGGCGACCACGTGACTGCTCGCCCTGATGGGTCCGAGCTGTTTTAGATGGATGAAGACAACATAAATAATCTTAGTCAGTTGGTTTTAATGTCATTTATATTTGATGTACAGTACCACACAGAGGTAATAAAAGGTGAAGGTGCACTTCAAGGACCTGGGTGGTAAATCCTGTAGCGCCTCAGACACGCACTGCTTTCCATTCATCGAACTGCAAGCTACATTATTGCTTTATTTTAGAGGGAATGAACAGATTGTGTTGTTAAACAAATGAACTAAAGCAGCCTGAACTTTCCTGCTGCATGAGTTTCGCTAACACTATTGTGTACATTTGCACTTTCTTCTCCATCTGATCCAGAACACAGACCAGTGAGTGAAGATGCTGGGAGGAGGAAGATAAAGAAAATTTGTAGAGCTGACATATATGCTTGTTTTGGTACCTTCTGAGACAAAAACCCTTCTATTGATCCCAGGTGTATCACACAACCAGATTGATGAAACCATCGATGTCACAGCGTGTTTTCTAATCCTGAAAGGTTTTATAATGCAAGTAAAGGTGAAGCCTCCTGGTGGTTTGATGCTGCATGTTTTATAAACTCCCCCCATGTTGGCCAATGATCATGAGATCCCCTGAATTTGAATTGAAAAAGGTTATTTTGTTTTTTCTTGAGCTAAAAACAGACAACCCAGACAGAAGAGGAGGGATAAGAATAAAGGAAAAGACAAGAATGTGGAACCAGGAGTAATTAAATTGTGCTGATCTGGTAAAAAACAAGCTGCTGTTGTGTAGAAATCTGTTCCCTAACAGATCTGCGTCTTCAATTTATTAAAGTGAATTATTTAAAATATTTCAAAGTCACTATTGGTCATCCTCTCACATACACACAGTAGGTTCCTCCTCCCTCCCCTAACCCATTAATCCATCCATCATCTTTATTCTCCCACATTCATTCTACCCTTCATCATCCATCCATTATTACTCTTACATTTATTCATCATCCTTAATTTTACTCACCATTCATACTTCCATCATCATTCTGCTCTCCTTCATCCATCTATCCATCACCCTGTCATTCATCCACCTTTACTCTTTTACATTCTTTCATCATCCTTCCCTTTTCTCACCAGTTATCGTCTCTCTTATCTATCAATTCCTTCCCTTACCAATTCATCCTTTATTACCCTCCCTAATTCATTCATCCTTCCATCCTCATTTCATTCTACCCCCCTCCACCCATCCATTCCTTCCCTCACCCTTTTTCATCTTTTCACTCCTCCCTCTATTCTTCCCTCAATCATTTGCTTATCCATCAATTTATCCTTATTCTTTAATATGTTTTCATTCTTTCATCACCCCTCCATCCTCATTCATTCCACCCTTTCATCCATCCATTGTCAGAAAACTTTAAATTTGTCCATATTTTCATTAAACCAGTAAACACCTTCCTGGTGAAACTGATAATAAAGATGTTTTAATCTACAAAGCCTTGTTCTTTAGTAGCTTACAGCGGACAGACGCAGTGTGTGTAGAATTTGGTTACGAAGAAATTGATTTTGCCGTTTGAGCATAAAACCATGAAATGAAAAATACTTTATCTCCAGAGGGAAACTGTAAAATAAAAGAGAAAAACATCATTTTAAAGTTCAAGGAAATCAAGGGTCTGTGCAAACAAAACAAAAAAAAACAACCTCAGACAGAAAGAAAATACATCTAAGCAAGCCAATGTTGTAACATCAACCTGTTCTAGGTCCTGTTTCCAAAAACCAGTCCCCACCACATGCTGGGTCTGATTGTGCCAAAGTTTCAGGACATTTTATATCAGATGATGCAAGATTGTCAGATTTTACAGCCATGAGCCAAAAGGAGAAACATTTGAGGGACAGCTGCCTTTTTCTCTGCTGAAACCTGCCTGCAGAGAAAGAAGTGGATGTGTCAGTAATAAACCTGCAGGTAACTGTAACTATTCTGGTTTACTGTACCACTATTACCTCCTAATGTAGGAGTAAACGGATTCTATTTAATTGTTTCCCGTGTTAGGAGGACAAATTATACTCATGTTAACACATAGTCTGTTGACTCACATATAGTGGCAGCTAGGATTTGGCTGTATTTAGCAGTTTTATTTTATTTTTTTATTTTTTTTTACTCCAGGGAACAACCGGCTCAATGTGGAAGATGAGATATTTTCAGAGCAATTTCAATGTAACCTGACAGCACAAGTGTTTCGCATCAACATTAAATGTCAGTGTCGGATGTCAGCAGCTCAAAAGCAAACAGCCCACTGGTGTTTTATAATCAGGAAACAGTTTCTGCACACACACAAGCAGAAAATGCACCATTTTTTTTAGAGACGTGGGACTTTTTCCCTCTAGTTATTGGTATTTCTCCCCATTCCTTTATTCATAACAAGCAGCTAATCACCTCTAATTGGTTCACATCTGCTCTATGAAGGTTGCTGAAAGGCAATCAATGAAAACAAATAAACCGGGTAAAAATGTCGATGAGGTGGGATGAAGAAGGCGGGCTCATCTGAAAACGTCCTGAGGTGACGTTTTGGGTTACACAGTGTTTATCTCAACAGTCTGAGCCACAGAGCAGAAGCCGTTCCCCCCATCCTGCAAAATCAGCAGCTCTCCCACCGTCTCCTCCCCCTGGACCACAATGCACTGCTCTGCTCCTTCTGATATCACCACCTCCATTAGCTCGGGCTCCATCTCAGAGGGTAGCGAGCCTCCTGCGGTGAGGAGCAGGGCGGTGGAGGTTGGTGCAGACAGATCATCTGCATGGACGTATACGACGGTGTGTTGAATGTCACCTAAAGCTTCTCCGTCTCCTCCGGTCAAAGTTTCAGCTCCCTTCTCCTCCCCTGTTGCTTTTCCTCGTCCTCTTCTTCGTTTCACTTGACCCCCCTTCTTTGCCCCTGCCTCCTGATGGAGGAGGCTCTTCTTGGGTCTGCCTCTGGCTGGCTTCTGGTGACCAAAGCCTAAAGCCGCCAACTCCTGCACAGCCTCTTCCTTGCTGTAATTTCCTCCCGCCTCCTTCGGAGCTCCTGCCTCAGTCTTGTGCTGGGCCTGATGCCTGAGCAGACTTTGTCTCACGCTGAAAGAGGTGCCGCAGTGGCAGCTGTACGGTTTCTCCTTTAGGTGGGCCGACCTCGTGTGCCTCCTCAGTTTGGTGGCCAACGTGTAGCCTAAAGAGAAATAGCACAAAGATGAACATTTATAAAGTATAATACTGTATTTGTACTGGTTCCACACTCCCCACCAGCCGCTAGCAGTAATGCACTTCATCGCTGTGTGCCCACCGCCAGGTAGTAGTAGTCGTTGTAGTGGTAGTAGTAGTGGTAGTAGTCATAGCAGAAGTAGTGTTAAAGTAGTAGCAATAGTTGTAGTAGTCGCAGTAGTAGAAGTAATAGTAGTAGTCACAGTAGTAGTAATAGTAGTCATATTACTACTAGTACTAATAGTAGTAGTAGCAGAGGTAGTAGTAATAGTAGTTGTATTAGAAGTAGTAGTAATAGTTGTAGTAGTTGCAGTATTAGTCGTAGTAGCAGTAGTTGTAGTAATAGTAGTCATATTACTACTAGTACTAGTAGTATTAGTAGTAGTAGTTGTAGTAGTAGTAATAGTGGGAGGCAGCTGGTTCCAGAGGTACTCGGGCTGCTGCACCTTTGGGGGGGTGGGGCCGTGGGTTGTTTTGGGGTTTGGAACCGGGACCTGCTGCTCTCCTGCCCTCCGGGGTGGGTGGCTGGGGGAAACAGGGGTATGATGAGTGCTAGCTAGCAATGTTTGTTAATGTGGGTTACTCTTGGACTCCTGGGATCTTCTAGGTGCTTTTGATGATTATTAGTTTTGTTTTCTTGAAGATGTTGCATGTATTTATACCTTTCAGGTGTTGCAGCTGGTTGTCTGTTTTGTTTCTGTTAAGACTGAACAGCTGATGACGTTACCTTCTATCTGGTGTATCCTTGTCTCTTTTTTCTTTGATAATGAAGAAAAAAAATGATGATGAAAAGAAAATGATGAAGATGATGGAAAAGAAAATGATGATGAGGATAGGGTTACTTTGAAAGCAACTTGGCTACTTCTGGCCACGCCCCTTTCAGGAAGCGAGATGAATGCACATTTTAACCGTTTCAACGAGTCTGAGTCGGTATGTTTAAAATAAGGAATTAATAAATAGTTGCAAGTTAGATTGCAATATTTGATGAAAAATATCCTAATTAAACAATTTTTCCCAAATCATTCAGCCCTTTTTGTTATAGTAGAGACAGAAAAACAGCAAAATAAAAATGAAAGAAAAACTTTTTCTAAATTAAGATGAGATAGCTGTGAATAAAAGGAATCTAAAAAAACGACATATTTGGAAATCAACTGTGAAAGCTGAACCCTGAGCAGAAGATATAAGAACAGAAATAATCACGACGTCTGGACAAGAGAAGAAGATGAGACAACACTGACACGGTTCATCGGAATTTCATGCAGTAGGAGAAACTCTGAGCTGGTGAATGAAAAAAATATCTTTCAATAGCAAATGACCATCATCAAGTCAAGGCTTTATTTCTGCTGCTTATGTAAAGATTAACAAAAACTCAGCTTGTCTCTTCTTTCATGTTGTAAAAGTCAGCCTCTAAAAAACTAAGAAAACACGTCCAAAATTCATTTTATTCTTAAATAACTTGAAATGATGCAGCTGTGGTATGAAAATCCTAAGACTTCTGGTCTGAGTCCTGACTGTTTCAAAAACCCTAAAAACACCTCTGATCTATTCTCTCTAAAATGCCTCCATCAGCTGTCTTCCACTTCATCAATAATGAAAACAGTGAACCAAACAAGTTTTTACTTCAATGCTCCATAAAAAGAACATGTGGACATCTGCAGAATTAGCAGCTGGTGCTTTTTCATGTTTGCAGGACAGCGCAGGCTGCAGACTGCTAAGAGATAAACAGACCTGGTTGGAGGAAACGGACCAGTTTGAGCTTCAGGCCTCTGAACTCATCTTAAACTGTTTCATCTGCTCCCGTTTTGCCATGCTGAAACTCTACTAATGCTTTGATGGAAGAACAATGTTTGAGCATAAAATGTATGTAAATAACTGTCGGAGCATTTTCCACATCTGCCTACCCTCATTTTAATATTGACTGTATAATACACTGGCTAAAAAAGAATCTAGCAACTTTTTTTGGTGTTATTACTGATGTAAAAGCATGTTTACTTCTTCTCAATGAGCATATATATATTTATTTATTTATTAGGGCTGGGAGATTTATCGATAAAATCAATAAATCGGATTTTCTATTTTTAGCGATTTATTTTTATGAAAAACGGGATTTTCTTTCCTTAGTTACCAGCGGACTTAGTCCTCCCTCCACACCAGAACTGTGTTTGTCTGACAGATTTACAGTGAAATTAGCCGTCACTCATGCCTGGGATTTAGCTGTACGTATAACTGCAGGGAGAAACGCTGCTCTCTACGAGATGCAGATGTCACCCACAAACTCTCGTTAAGAGACGACCAACATCAGGGGTGGAAAAGTTATAACATTATTAGTTTTCTTTTAGCTAGCGTTCATTCATATAAATTATATGAATGAATGCTAGCTAAAAGAAAACTAATATTGTCAGTGATCTGGAAAGCAGGACTGGAATGGCAGTACAAAATAAATAAATGTTTATAATAAGTTTAATTTTGTTATGTTATCGCTCTCTGTCTGTCAGAGAGAGCGAGAGTATCCTTGCATTGTTTGCATTGGTTTGGTGCCACAACTGAAGTCATGAGGGAGTTGGTCTTTCTGGGGGGAGCCCATTTGGCCAAAACTGACTTTAATATTTTCATGTTTTTACCTTTTCCGCAGATGTAGCAGCGATGGGGTCTCTCTCCAGTGTGCAGTCTCTCATGTGACTTTAGACTGTGGGGGTCCCTCAGCGATTTTCCACAGTGGCTGCAGAGGAAGCCCCCTCCAGTGTGGGAGAACATGTGCCGGCGGAGATCTGTTTTCTGGGAGAAGGTCTGGTTGCACTCAGGGCAGGAAAACGGCCTCTCTCCGCTGTGAATTCTCAAATGGCACTCCAGGTTCCCTGAGACGAAGAGAGAGATTTGGTTGTTGTTAAACAGAAGGGAGGGGGGGGGTCATAGCGTGAGGGAGACAGGATGCATATCCATCTGTCCAATAATGTTTGAAGATTAACCTCTCAATGGTAAATTAATGCTGTCACACTGATGGATGATGGCACGAATTGCAGGAATTGATCACAGCTGGAAGCATCCTCTCAGCAGACTGAAAACAACAACAGGGAAGCAGCCTCTTGTGGGACAATAAATGAGTGCAGTTAACTCAGCAATGAGAACACCTACAAATTCACAATTAAAGGAAGGCTTAAAAGGATTATAATGGTTTTAGTGTGTTGGAAAAAGAGTACACTGGAAGATTTCTTTCATCGTTACAACTCTGATTCTGTTTTACGTAATACACTCTCGTTGACGCGAGATAACGTGTCACAGGTGCTCAGGCAAACAAGAGCATAAACACGAGGTCGGAGGAAAACACAATGGTTTTAAAGCATGACTCTCAGACCTTGTCTGCGACTACCGGCATCTTTGTGGTTTTTCTTCCCCTTCGCACAGTGACAAACATTTGTGTCTTAGCAACAGATTGGAAATTATTTTGGGAGTTGATGGCGTCAAGCTGTGTCACTGTGTGACCACTGGCCAGCTAACACCTAAAAGTTACGTGCTTCCCTTCTCGATGGATTAAAGAACCAAGTAAACAATCCTCTTTGGCAGTTTTTAAAGGAATGCATGTGAATATCATGGAGTTACAGATAGGCCTGTCACGATAACTAATTTAGCTGTGCAATAAATTTTCTCAGAAATTATCTCGATAAGCGATAATATTGCACAAAGCGATAATGTCGTCATTTTCAGACCATTTTCAACTAATATAATACTATTGCCATAATAATGCAAGTACACCATATGTAAGTATGATGGATAATAAAGTCTTTGTTCTGTAAACAAAATTGCCCTTCAAAAAAACATATTAAAAAAAATATTAAACATGGGGCTCAGACAGGAAAAACTGTAAAACAAATGCGGCATGGCGGCTCGCACAGGTGCTTCACCACGGTCTCGTGCTGCAACATGCTGCTGTCAAGTACGACACTAGAGAGATCACTATGCAAGAAACCAGAGCATTCAGTCGAGATACTCCATAGTGAAACCTGTTGTCATACACAGTCTAGGGTAAAGTAAGATAGAAAAAAAGAAAAAAAAAAAAAAAACTAATGAAAATTATCGCGGCCAGCAAACTTATCTCGCTCATTTTTTCTTACCATGCAGTTAACAGAAGTCAGAGTGCAGAACCAAAGCTACAGGAGTAGCTACAGTAACAGGAGTCATGCTAATAGAGAGCGGAGGATTCCTGCCAACATCAGCCCCAATTTCACCTTTAAATTTTACAAACTTTTATCAGAGACAGATGGGAACTGTAGCAATCCCAGAATATATGCTGCATAATTTATCAATGTTGGTAAGTTAAATGGCGTCCACAGCTAGAAGATACCCAGAATATTTTATATCTTGAGTGTGCATTTGCGATTTGCATCTAATAAGTTTTTTTCTGCTGAGAACTGCTCTGCTTCCTCGTTAGTGGATTTAATTTGAGCTGATGTGAGATCTGTAAGTTTAGAGTTTCAGTGTCATGCCTGCAGCGTCTGAGGGCACAGAACACTGCTCATTTCATAAAACCTAAAATCATTTTTACATCATTAATGTATGGTTCAGTGGTTAAAACCACATTATTCTGTGATGAACTCAGAAAGAATATGTCTGCTTTGCTTGAACTGTAATAAATCATAAGCTGTGTAAAAACTGAGTCTATTAGGATCAGACAAAGAAAAAAGGCTTAGAAAATGGAAAAGATGACACAGATCATTTAAAGTAAGTGTGGATCTCTAAATATTAGTGACAAGTGTCTGTTCAAGACTACAAATGCGTCGCAACAGCATGAAGAATTTGGCCCGTCGCTGTCGGTAGGCGTCCCTCCAGTGTCGAGCCCATAAGACCGTTTCTCTACTTCACTGCCCAGGAGAATATTTTCACAAAGCAGTTAAACATCCACAAATCAGCAATAAGAGTCAAATTTATCATGTAAACAAAACAAAGTGTTCTGTGATGGTAAATATTTTAAAGGCTATGATAGAAACAGACAGCATTCATATTTGAATTATTTCACCTGGTTTTCAATTATTCATTCTGTCCATGTGGCCTTCCAGAGAAACAAATGTGTTTTCCCCTCCTGGGCTAAAGCAAAACTTTTAGAGAGGGCATGTTCTTTATTTTTTTTCTTTCTACAGGAGTAATGTCAATGTAATTGCCGGGAGGGTGAAAAGAAAGTAAACAAAGATCCATCCATCCATCTATCCATTATCTGCCGCTTATCGGGAGTCGGGTCGCGGGGGCAGCTGCCTAAGCAGGGAAAACCAGACTTCCTTCTCTCCGGCCACATTCACCAGCTCATCCGGAGGGATCCCGAGGCGTTCCCAGGCCAGCCGAGAGA
>JBAMHW010000001.1:3796702-3819689 GCA_037177495.1 Rhadinocentrus ornatus
TTCTTTGACAGACAGGAAGCCAGTGTAAAGATCTGAGGACTGGAGTTTTATGATCCACTTTCTTGGTCTTAGTGAGGACTCGAGCAGCAGCGTTCTGGACTAACTGCAGCTGTCTGATGGACTTTTAAGGGAGACCTGTGAAGACAGCATTACAGTAGTCCAGTACTACTATGATAAATGCATGGACAAGTTTTTCTAAATCCTGCTGAGTCATCAGTTCTTTAATCCTCGATATGGTCTTTAAATGATAATAGGCCAACTTCACAACTGCTCTATATAACAGGTAAAATCCAGGTCTGAGTCTAGAACTACTACTTAGTTCTGAATTTAGATGTTTGAAGCAGAGAACTGACTTTTAATCTTCCCTCCTTGTTTTTTTGCACAGTTAATTGCTCCTGATGGGTCGTGGTTGAGCGCCTTGCACGGCAGCTTCCGCCATCAGTGCGTGAATTTGTGTGTGAATGCGTGAATGTGATGTATAATGTAAAGCGCTTTTGGGTATACTTTAATAATTTATTGTTGAATGTGGAAAACATTTTATGTAGCACACGGCACATTTATCTACATAGATTACTTTACTTACTCAGTTTTTTTATCTTATCTTTATCTTCTATCTAGTTATTTATTTATTTTTTATTTTATAGTCTTTTATGGCATTCAGTGTGGACGGCAAAGTAAGAATTTCATTGTTCAGGGAAACATGTTTCCTTACTGTGCAAATGACAATAAACACTTTGAATCTTGGTTCCAAAATCTATTATTTCAGTTAAGTCATCATTTAACTGAAGGAAGCTCTGACACATTTAATGTTTATTTTGATCGATGCAGTCAATCAGAGTTTGGATCGGACTGTAGTCTCCTGGTAAGATGGTTATTTTGATTTGTGTGTCATCAGCATAACTGTGGTAACATATTTTGTTGTTTTTCATAATTTAGTCGAGTGGCAGCATGTAGATGTTCAACAGCAAAGACCCCAGGATGGAGCCTTGGGGAACCCCACACATTATTTTAGTTTGCTCAGATTTATAGTTACCTATAGACACAAAGTAGTCCCTGTCTTTTAAATAGGACTCAAACCAATTATTTGCAGTGCCAGAAGGCCCAACACAGTTTTTCCAGCCATTCTAGTAAGATGTTCTGGTTGACCGTGTCAAATGTAGCACTGAGATCCAGTAGCACCAGGACTGAAATGTTTTCGCTATCTGTGCTAAAGCGGATGTCATTAAAGATCTTAACTAGAGCAGTCTCAGTGTTGTGGTGTGGCCAAAAACCTGACTGATTGATATCACAACAGTTATTTGTACTGGTACTTTTACACAAGTAAATAACTCAAATACTTTTTCCACTTGTTTCTTGCACTCTTGTGTGAATCACTGTGTCTACTTACTTGATCCAGATGGCTCTTTGGACTGGAGCTACTTCATTTGCTGATTTTCCTATCAGTGCCTAAAAATCCAGAACAAATTTTAATTGAATATATCTTTGCCAATCTAAAAATGCAATGAGTTCTGTACCTGAAAACAATATGTAATTTTACATTAATGGTAGTAATTAATGTCCATGGTGGGCTCAGACATGCAAGACAGAGCTTTGAATGTGCACTGATTGCGGAGCTCGTGTAAATTATCATTGATACATCTTTTCATCTGTATAAAGCCGCTGACTGCTCCTCCTCAAGCTTTCCTCAGTTAAACACTTGGTGGAAACTGTGACGACCAACTCATTATCCTCCCACGGGGTTGGAATTTAATTAAGCAGAGCGACTCGCAGTTGCTGCATGTCTGCAGTCGACACAAAACCGCATCAGACCAAGACGTCATTATGAAACAAACTCAAGGCTGACTTAACAACCTAATGTCTCTAAATCTGTCAGACAGAATGGATTCAGATTGTTTGACAGGTGGACTGTGATCTTTATGATAAGCTCTGCCTGAAATGTTGGAGTGCTGTTCATTTATATTGTCTCATGAATTAATATTTTTTAAACTCACAAAGTTACACTTTAACAGTCTGCAATTTTTTGCCAACATTCCTTCCTGGCAACAGTGTTGCTTTTGGCCTGGATGATGTATTTCAATTCTTCATATTTCTGAAGAATAATTGTTTGCTCCTCCATAGTGAAGTATGCAGTTCTGCAGGGTTGCTCCATCTATGTGATTGGTCAGACACGGCAAACTCCACCCCCTTTTATATGAGCCTGCACTGATCAAGATGGTAAAACCCTGGGTTGATTAACGAGCTGATAACCAGCTGCAAAGTGCCTTTATTAGGATTGTGTATGTCTGGGTAAGTCAACCTAAGTAACGGAGAGTTCTATTTCGTATAAGACTATCGCTATTGGGTATATCCCTCCGCACGCACGCGCAGTACTGAAAACTTTAGTCCCTGCCCACCTGCTGGCTGGGCCACACCTCGGCCTCGAGTATAAATTAGGATGAGACCGGACAAAAAGGCTCCCATTTTTCTTCAGCTACGCATGCAAGTACTGATTCCTTAAGAAGATCCACCAAGAATCATCCACCGGAATGTCTGCCAGTGTCCGTCACTGCCGAAAAGGCTATATCCTTAGCACCAACCTTCATGGGAAATGCGAGGGCTGCCTGGGCGCTTACCATGCCGGTCTGGCATTGACCCCCCAGGCTTCCTGCCCTTTCTGCAAGCTTCTTCCCCTGAAGGAGAAACAATGCAGGATCAACCTCTTTACCCTCTTGGCTAAGGAGGTCTTCCCTGCAGCAGTATATGATTTGGACACTGCGGTGGACCTCTGCGATGCTGGGCGGGAGTCGGATGACTCTTCCCCCTTTCATGACCCCTACGCGCCCAGCTCTTCTCCACCCTTTCTGCCGGAAGGGCCTGAGAAGGTTGGGGTTGCAGGATACATGCTGCTAGCTTCAGGATTCTAGAGAGCCCCTGTCAACCTCCACCTCCCTGCAGGCTATTGGAGCGTTGCTGCGGGAGCTCCCCAGCATTATCGGAAAAGCTGCTGCTTTCAAAAGCCTTGCCATGTCTTCAGCGCAGGCACCACCTCCACCAGACGACATGGCAGGAAGATGTTCTGCCGAACATTCTGGCTGCCATGATCCCATCTAGCCCCGTTTCCCGGCCATCAGGGCTTACCAGTCTGGTGCAGCAGCTGATCCAGGGAAGCTGAGGGCGCTTGTCTACCTACGCCCCGATCACCAGGGTGAAAGGTTTCTCTGAACGGGGTTTTCCACCCATTCCACAGTCTTCTGCCTTCGGAGTTAAGACTGCACAGCATGTTGGACGACGACCATGCCCTCCCTCTGCCAAAGACCAGCATTCTTCTCTGACCGGTCACATCAGTGCGCTTATCAGGCTTCTGCAGCCGTAAACAATATCACGCTTCTAGCCTACGGCATCACCAAAATGGCAGAAGAACCCGACCTTCTTCCTGATCGGGCCGAAGACACCGCCAATGCAGCCAATGGCATCCTGAATCTCTGTGCGGCTACGGCTGTGGCCACAGCCTATATTTACAGCCCCTCCTCGGACATATCCAAAAAAACATTCGAGTAAGCGGCAAGGTTCAGGAGGTCCTCCTGACCCATGTCCTAGTCAACCTTCCAGTCATTGGCGGGACCGCCTTAGACCATAGGCAGAGACAGAGGCGCTCAACGGCTACGAGCCCGCCCCGCCCTCCTCCTCCATCTCCTACCGTTTAACAGTCTCAGCCACAGCGGCTTCCCAGGAACCGACAGCTGGCCTGTTCCTGGACCAACCCGCCTCAGGGGGCACAGAGGAGGCATTTTGGGGAGGATGCTAAATGTTTGTTAATAAAACACAAACCTTTTTACCCTGAGAGCCACATCCCCGACAACCAGTCTGCTGTCAAGTCAATCAACTGTTCCACATCCGTTCCCCACACTGGCTGAATCAGTGACTGCTAACTTGCCGGTTAGCAGGTGCCGGTATCTCGCCTATAAACAAGACCGCGCATCTTCTGTGACACACATAGTGTTGTCGCGTTTACACGCACCAGTGGCTCTGGGTGATAACCCCTATAATGCCACCAGTAACGTATTGACAGAATCAGGTCCCCAGTCTCTGAGTAGCGGCTCTTCTCCTAACATTTCTGTGAGCATGAGTTCAGAAGCTCGGCTCCGTCAGTTTCATGTGCTGCCTTCTAAACGACCTCGCTTCCAAACTGCCATTACGGAGTGCCCCGTATTTTCTCCCCGACAGTGCCTGGCTGCAAGCTCGTGTGTGAAGTGCTCTCTGGAGACTACTGACCAGCCCTTTCAGCCCGAGCCCTCCAGTCGGGAGTTACCCAGTGATAGGCCAGCGTCTCTGGGCCTGGCCGCTGAGCGGGAGCACTAAGAAGGGCTTGGACTGTCCACAGAAGTGGTGCACATGATCCAAAATGTGAGAGGCGCTTCAACAAGAGCGTCTCCACCTGGGGGGATTTTATCCTCCACAGCCCTGCATGGAGGGATGTCAGTGGACATCTGTAATGCAGCTTCATAGTGAATGGACCCAGTGAGGCATAGACTACATCCGGCTTCGCCTTTAACCCAATAGCGATAGCCTTAAAGGGCGAAGCCCATACAAAATAGAATGTTGGTTACGTATTGTAACCCCTGCTTCTATGAGTATAGGCACAGCCCTTTATGCTGTGGGCCTCACTGGCTCCTAGAACGGCTGAAGAAAAAGGTGTTTTATGGGAGCCGATGGTCCGGTCTCGTCCTAATTTATAATCAAGGCCGAGGTGGGGCCAACCCAGCGGGTGGGCGTGGACTAAAGTTTTCATTACTGTGCGCGGAGGGATGGAGGGATGTCAGTGGAGGACATCTGTAATGCAGCTTCATAGTGAATGGACCCAGTGAGGCATAGACTACATCCTGCTTTGCCTTTAACCCAATAGCAATAGCCTTACTGGGCTGGGCATATACTTATAGAAGCTGGGGTAACAATACGTAACCAACAATATCCGGGGTATATAACTCATGCTTCATAGTACAGGCCTCTAGTCTTGCTTGATACACAGTATAAGATACAGAAATTTCACTGTATCATGTAATATTTACATGTTGATTTCTTTTTTATTTAAATTAAATTTATTTCACAAGCATTAAAGAAGATGAAGACAGTTGCGTGTTGTGGATATTACTGTAGATATTTTATATGAGGGAGGAAATAAGCATGTTTATGTCTGACCTTTACTTTTTCTGTATTTTTCACAGAAAAATAAAAAGATGCTAACTAGCAATTAGTGCTACAACATAATCCTAAAACAAATCACTTCTTTTACTTAATTCAAAGTCTTCAAACTATGGAACAAGGTAATAATTAGTTTCCCAGGTGAGCTTAATTACAGGAAAGCTACTTCAGGATGTTGTTCCACAGTTTACATGTAGTATGGGGGAAAGAGAAGGATCTTTCTGAAAATAAAAAAAAGGGAACAACTGCAATGTCTTGTGAAAAGAATTAAAACACTGTGATTCAGAGGGCAAAAGAGTTTGTTCAGATAAAGGCAGATGAAGGAAAATCTCCGTCAGGTGAAGCAACATCTGCAGTTTCTAACCGTTTCCTGCCTCACTCAGGTATTTTTTCTTTTTTTTTTTAACAGAAACATGATATCTGCAAAGCCGTACTAGGGCCGCAGTCCTGCAGGTTTTCAAAGTGTCCCTTCTCCAACACAATTAACTTACATTAAAAGAATCCAACAGCCTATGAAGTTCTTCACAATGACTCCTTCATTTAAGTCAGGTGTGTTGGAGGAGCAGAGAAACCTGCTGGACTACGGTCCTCGTGGGACTGAATTGAGTAGCCCTGTCTTAAAGGACAATTGGATTTAGATAGGTCCTATAAATTATGCTTGATTTAGAGGTGTCAGACTCTTGTCCTACTCAGAAAACAATGGTTTTTTGCCTGGTCTATACTTTGACAGCAGCTAGTTGGGAATTTAGGAAAAATAATTGTGAATTTAACTCTTCATGTTTCATAAAAGAGTTCTAATTACCTAAAGCTCATGTACAGCCTGAACCAAGCCAAGCGATTACGTGCTGGAATGTGATCATTGTTTGTCTGTTAGCTAAATTATGCAAATCCATGTTGCCTGGGAGGGAGCTACAAATACTGATTTCACCTTTTCTTCCTCTAAACAGCCGGTGTGAGCTGCTCTGGACTCCACATCTGTCGTGGTTTTGCTGCCTCGACTTTGGGTTACCGGGTCAGAGTGGTACCTGGAGGCCCAATCTGCGCCCCCTTTTCTCCCCAGCACGGAGCCAGCCTCCAGGGGGCGGCCGACCCACCACAGCCCCAACCTGTCCCGGCAGAGCTGCGATGGCCCCACAGCCAAACCGCAGGGGAGCAACGACCAGAGAACGGAGCTGAGATCAGACGGGACGGGAGAAACGAGACAAGCCATCAACCTGCAGGGAAAACATAGAACACAGGTCACAGACAGCAAGAACGCTCAGATCAGAAGTTTAAAGGGCTTTGCTGACCAGCTCAGAATCACTCAGAGGTTCTAAGGATCACTTAATGGCTTGTGATGGCTTTTTAAACTCCACTGTCTTTACACCTGAAATCTAGTTTAACATCGGTCTTTATTGTGCTTCAATGTATTGACTTTCTATTTCTGTTTTATATTTTACTTTCGGGCATTCTTTTAGCTTCAAATTTTTAGTTTTTAAATCACCCAGTTGTAAAAGTATGCTGTCAGTACGATTTGTGTGCAACAAAGTGGGAAATAAACTCCTCTCCTTTCACAATGACATTAAAGTCCATGAACTTCTTTTTCAAAGAAGACACTTTGATCCATATAGCAGACAAGTTGCTGGTGTTTTTCCAGCTCCAGAGCTCTGGCCTTAAAATACAAACTGTGTTGATTTTAAGCTTCTCCTCTTTGGAGAAGAGAGGAGGCTTAATACAGAATCAACCAATCTTTATTTAAAAAGCACTTTTCATATAAAACAAATTGCAACACAAAGTGCTTCACATTTAAAAAATTCATAAAAACAACAAAAAAATGTAACCAATAAAGCTCCCCAAATTACACATACACGATGCATACACACACGCACATACATATACATAAGATTCTCTCCTGTCCTAACCCTTTTATAAGTTAAATAAAATAAACAAAGAATATTAAAAAAGTAAAATAAAACAAGATAAAATAGGACACTAGAAAAATGGTTTAAAGACGTGGGTTAAATGTAAAAACAAGATCATTCATGATGTGAAAGTTATAAATGTGTTAAGCAATTACTAAAAAAAACAGTAAAACACAATCACAAAATACTAATAAACCAAATTTAACTTAAGAGTTCAGGAGAGAAATAAATGTAAGTAAAATAACGATAATGAACATTATTCAATTTAAAACTTTACTAAAAAAGTAAGTCTTAAGCTTTCTTTTAAAAACATCAACACTCCCAGTTCCCCTCAGGTCACCTGCAAGGCTGCTCCACAGGCGAGGCCCAAAAAACTAAAAGATGCCTCTCCCTATGTCTTAGGAATAAACGAAAGACCAGCCGCCATTGATCTGAGGGCTCTGGGAGGCTCGTAAACTAAAAGCAAGTCAGATAAAAACTTCAGACAAAAACTAAAAGCCATTTAAAAAATGAATTCTGAAGCACACAGGAAGCCACTGCAGAGATAATAAAATTGGAGAAATATGAGCAGAAGCTATGATCAAGGATGTGTGGGTGTATCTTAGATGTGTTACAAGATTCTGTGACATAAAAGAAGCACAACATATCAATTCAAACTGAAATATCTTTAACAAACACATTTACAATCCACTTAATTTCCATCATTCATCAAGTTCATACAAACTAAATATTCCATTTTCAGACATAATTTTAAACTGAAAAATATTTGCACACATCTTTAATTTAATCTCTAATGAATTCCACAGTTTGACACCACATGTCGAAATGCACATCGGTTTTAAAGTAGACCTTGCAAACTGGTATTTAAAGTGAAATTTCCTTCTATTTTCCTGGTCTTTTGAATTAAAAACAAACAACTTCTGCAAACTTTCCGGTAATACTTTACTTCTTGCCTTATACATAACTTATAATGTTTGTATCTCAACTAAATCTTTGAGTTTCAGAAGTCTTGACTTCATAAACAGTGTGTTGGTATGTCCTCTTGAATCAACTTTGTGAATAATTTTTATTTTGCTCTTTTTTGTAAAAGAAACAAAGGCTTTATATTACTCACATATTTATAACCCCACACTTCCACACAACAACTAAAATATGGCAGAATAAGCGAACAATTCAAAATCCGTAAATTCAACACATACTTTGGTTTGTTCAAAACAGATATATTCTTTGACATCTTCTTTTTATATAAGCTATATAAGATTTCCATGTCAGATTGTTGTCTATCACACCCCAAAACCTAAACATAAACACTCTCTCTATATTAACTCCATCTATACTCAAAAAACTTTTTTGTTTTCTTTGAAAAAAGTTTATAAACTTAGTTGTTTTTTATTTATTTAAAATAACCTATTTTTTATCAAACCAGTTTTTAAATTCAACCATTTCTTTTACTATAATTTCTGATAGCGCCTTTAAGTCATTTTCTTAACTAAAACATTTGTGTCATCAGCAAATAAAACAAGTGTAACAATTTTGACACTTCTATTATGTCATTAAATATAAAATAAAAAGTTTAGGCCCCAAAATAGAGCCTTGTGGAACTCCACGTACAATACTCATACTCTCCGGTGTATTACCAACAAACTTGCTATTGTGTATTCATTGTTATCACTTGCAGTTGTAATTTCTTCCACTATTTCCATTATTATTATTAGTGCCAAAGCTGTAGACGTTTGTTCTAAATCCATACTGACTTACTCTTTTCAATAAAATTATCCAGTCTTTGTACAAACAGTTTTTCAAGCACTTTTAAAAATTGTGGAAGTAAAGACATTGGTCTATAATTAGTAAAATTATGCTTATTATCATCATTATGCTTATCCTGTTTTGAAGGTAGGATAACTTTGCGACTTTCATTTTATCTGGAAAGAAAGACTAATAAATATAACATGGTGGTTTCATATACCGTCAATTGTCTTTTTACAATAACCATATCTATCCCATCACTATCAGTTGTTTTATTTTTAGTTACAATTGATCTGATTTCATTTTCATTCACTTCTCGCAGAAACATAGATTGCCACACTTTACATCCTTCATTCCAGTTACCCTCCACTTGCCCATCATTACATGTTTTCCCAGCATTAGAAAGATTAGGCCTTACATTAACAAAAAAAGAATAAAATTCATTTGCAACTTTATTCGGGTCTTTTATAACTTTACCATTATCATTAATGAAATAAGCAGGTAGACCCATGGATGCAGAGCAATTACCTATTACATTATTTAGAATTTTCCAGGTACCTTTGATATTACTTTTGCTTTCTTTTAACTTTGTGTTATAATATTCTCTCTTAGCTTGTCTCGGTATACTTGTCAATTTATTTTTATAAGGCTTATATAGATTTTTTAAGCATTCTTTGTACTAAATGTTATAAAATGTATTTTCATTTTACATGCATTCCTCAAAAGCTTTGTTATCCAAGGCTTTTTATTTTCATTACTTTCATATATATGTTTTATTTTTGGACAATGCTTATCATAGAGTAACAAATAGCTCTTTATAAATGTCTCATATGCTGCATTTACATCTCCCATATAAACCCCGTGCCACTTCTCTTTAAAGAGATCTTGCCTAAATTTAGCAATTACCTCATCTGTTCTTACTCTTGAATATTTATTTATTTTCCTCTTTACTTTTCTTTAATTGCCAATCATAAGTTACAAAAATGGGTAAATGATAGCTTATGTCATTTATTACTAGCCCACTTTTAACATTGTTTTCCATAACATTTATAAAAAATATCAAAGTTGCACAAGTTGAGGTTGTTCTGCTAGGCCTGGTAATCAATGGGTATAATCCTCGACAACATAAAGCATCCAAAAAATCTGCCGTTTTTTTATGCTTTGATATTTTTAAAAGGTCCATATTAAAATCTCCACACATTAAAAAGATTTTATTTTCATTTAGCTCATTCGGTATTTCTTCCAAACTATCTTTAAATGTTTCTACATTGGACGCAGGTTTTCTGTAAACTTAAGTTACAACAATATTTCTCCTCCTTTCTATTTCAATTTCCACAGTCACACATCAGATCATCAATAACAAATGTCATATTTTCAACCTCTCTGCCAAGACGGAGATGAAGCAGCTGTGCTAAACATGATATTTATGTGACTTTGACAGGAAATTATGGCTTTCTTTTAAATGCGAAAATGGTTTAAATGGTTTGACTGAAATATCAATGAAGTCAATGCAAACCTAAGAAGTAGGTGGATTTTTTTGTCGTTTCTGATAGGATAGTTTGCAGAACCAGACTCCCTGCAGAGTCTGGTTTTGACCCTGTGAAAATATTTTCTGTGGATCTAAATATAAACAGTAGTTATAGTTCTCCTGGCTTTCTGAAGGTCTTTTAAAGTTTTTCTCTTTTATTTTGCACTTTTGCAGCTTTTTCACTCATTTTCAATCTTTTTTATGTCGACCGTTTTATAAAGGAATGTGTTTTTTGTTTGTTTAGCCACTTAACACTGACTCAAGAGATAAATGAAAAGCTAAGAGAAAACACATTGGCAAAGAAGAAATTGGGTCTTTAGGGTATTTGTTACTAGCAGCATGTCACAAAGATGCATAATTTGTTCTTATTTCTTTAGTTGCATCTATGAAAAACATTAAAAAAACAGTTTGACAGAAAGAAAATAGGATTTATGCAACAACAAGGTTATTTTTAAAGTGCTGTTAGTTGAAAACTTGGCATGATGAGCAGTCTTTAAGTAAAGGATAAAAGAAGTGTTACGTCTAAAAAATAATAACTTAACTTTTGCACTGTATTGTAACTTGAATTTTTTTGTTTAGATTGCCTTTAAGACGAATATTTAATCTTATGTGGTATTCTCAGATGCATAATGTTATAAATCTAAACAATAACTTTAAATTAAATTAGACCGGGATGTTCTTTATCGTGTCTTTTTTCTCTAACTTGAAACGCAGGAAAACGTATTAGTGGCCAACAGACACAACTGAAGGCATGAATGTATTAGCAATACGCTAAACAGAATGGGTTGGAAATCTTGCTGATTTGTTTTGCAAATATATGCTTAATATTATGTCCATATCACAACATTTTTATTAGTTGTTAAAGTCGGCAGTGACGGTGAATGTTTGTGTGTTTTAATGCCAATAACTCTTAAAGTATGTTAGCATCGGTTAGCTAATTAACCAACTAGAGTCCGTGACTCAAAATCGATTTTATGAGTTATAAAATAAATATAGTTGCATACATACACTGGACTTGGTTGGTGTCTCAAATCGGTAATCGAGTATCATGCAACTTAACTTATTCTGCTGAAAACTCTGGGAAAGCTATCGTTATCCAGCAAGTAAACGTACAAAGGAAGTCCGCCTTGTCAGTTGTCCGACCAGAAATAGATAATATATATTTATGGTTCCGCAAACAGCCAACGTTGACCCTTTGGTTCTACCATACATAAATAACTTATGAGCACCCCACGTTAAAAACCATACTCAATTAATATTCAAGATATTTAATTAAAATTAATATGAATAAGTATTTTAGCTTGTTAATATATTTGTCCCAGGTTTTATTCACTGTACAGAACTTTTTTTTTTTTTTTTTTTGCTTTAATCAATTTTTATCATTTTATACTTGTTATGTTTTACTCTATTATTTATATATATTTATATATACTTCTTTTATTTAAAAAATGTTCTTTTATTTAAAAAATTTATATATTTATTTTTATTTTGCATTATTGTTGTATTTTGATTTCTCATTGCAAGTACTTGTGTGCACTTACTTTATATCATCTTGTTTGTTTGTTTATGTGTTTGTTGGTTTTATTGTTTATTTATTCATTTATTTAGTTAATTATTTATTCATTTATTGTCTGGCTTAGTACTGCTTCAATACTTCACAATTCTTAGAATCTGGACTTGTGAATGATGGTTATTTTCTTTTCTATTTAATTCTTCTTGACTGCAAACAGCTAGAACACACCAAAGCAAGAACATGCACATTTGAACAGACAAAGAAATCTATTAAGAAGTCTGTTGTGTTCACTTCATTGCACTGGCTCAATCATGATGTTTTACCTCATCAAACAACTAATAAAAGTTTGTTAAAGTTTATATCAAAGTATACACAATGACAGTACATGCTTGTAGTCTCTTAAATAAAGAGATGCCTACTTTTGTTTAAAATTTCAAACTATTGTGTAATTTGTTTTTACGGTTACCATTTGACATGTAATGTATTATACATGTACAGATCTCAAGTCTCTTCTGATGATTAATAGCAGCATCCCTCGGGTCAACAAGTCAAACTGCAGCTTTTGGTTCCCTGTTCCTGCTGTGGAGTTGAGAGCAACTGAAATGTACAGCAACAGAAGCACCATCTAGTGTCCATTTATCTCAAGTAGCAACAGGATAATAGTCTTTTTTTCTTTTTCTTTTTTTTTTACTCAGCTTTGTGTTACAGTTAGTCATCCAACAGATAGGATTTACCTGCACTTTATGAACCTCATCCAGACAATTGGATGTCTTGATTCATTGGAGAGTTGGAAGAAACTCAACCCTTTTGACCTCAAAATCCAACCCATCAATCAAATATGAATGTTTGCTAAATATAGTATGAAAGCTATATTTGAAAGTCTATTTGCAGGACAGCAGTCAGTTTGACTTGAACATTAAGCTATGTAGTTTCTCAGACTTTCCTGCACACATTGAAGTTTCTCTGAAATCCACAAAATTAAAACATTTACTGGAAAAATAGAGAAGATTTGCAAACACACTGCAGATCACAGCAATTCCCCTAAACAAGATGCCTGGTTTTCAGATAGGTCTCTATGCATGTAAATCATTCAGGAATCAATGTGCTTTCCAAGATATTTGTAAAACTCCTGTCATTTTGAGGTTTGGAATTTGCCTTAAGTACTTCGACAAACTTTGTCAGCAAACTCACTGAGCGGCAGGTAGCTGAAATAATGGATTAATGGACTGGCTAAAACTCATCTGGCAGGCTAAAAACAAACTGGACAGGAAAAAATGAGTCTTGCATATGATTGACAACATCATAAAGGTTCCAGACAGTTTCCATTAACGGTGTAAAATATCCATAGAGCAGGGAGCTGGGATTGATGCAGAGGCCCTGGCGTGAGCTGTTGTGTATGAGGAGGGTGGGGTCTAGAGATCCTTAAAAGAAACACATTCAGAGACCAGGCAAAACTGACGACATGTAAACCCCACCCTGCTAGGCAAAAACAAATTTACTGTAATTTTATTATTCCTATGAGTCAGCGCTCTGTACTGTTTACCTGCCTAAGACATTGGGCTCCCTGAGGAAAAAGAACACACTTGTTGTCTGTATGTCCTGGAACATTGAGGTGGAGACCCTCCTCAGATGACAGAAGGCTTGCTGGTCTCTGCAGTTAAACACAGGTAAGGCTGAGCGTCAAACAAATAAAAGGAAAAGTTAAAACAAAGTTGTCTTTATTTCGAAGGGACTAAACAATCAGACTCAGCAATGAGGATTAAAACTAATTAGGTTGTCTTTTATTTGCCTGTTTGTCTTGATATATAGGTGGAGGTGATCTGAGTTTCCTGTTCTTAGCTGCCAGGAGGCACCCGGTGTGGTCTTCTGCTGCTGTAGCCCATCTGCTTCAAGGCTGGACATGGTGTGTGTAGAGAAGTTATTCTGCAGACCTTGGTTGGAACAAGTGCTTAGTTGTCTTTCTATTATCTCCAACCAGTCTGCCCATTCTCCATCGACAAGACATTTTGGTCCAGACAACTGCTGGTTACTGCATAATTTTCCCTTCTTCAGGCCATCTCTGTAAACCCTAGAGATGGTTGTGTTTGAAAATCCCAGTAAATACTCAGACCAGCAACCATGCCACATTCAAAGTCACTCAAATCCCCTTTCTTCCTCATGCTGATGCTCATTTTGAACTTCAGCAAGTCATCTTCACCATGTCTGCATTGAGCTGCTGCCATGTGATTGGCTGATTAGATATTGGTCTTAACAAGCAACTGAACAGGTAGACCTGATAAAGGTGGATGAAGAGTAAAGATGTGTCATACAGCTCAATAAACTGAATTTACTGCAGGTTTAGTCCACTATTATATTTATTTAGTTGGAAAAAACTCAAATGATTCAGATGACTAAATTATGACTAACACTAAACCAAAATGTTTCAGGAATAACAGTCTCTGTAAGTGAATAACACAGCTGACACATGCACAGCGATGACAAGGAATTTTTAGTATTTGGTTTATTATGCAGCAGGTGACAACATGTTGGAAAGAGGCACAGCCCCCACATACAGAAATCATGACAGAACACAAGTGAAAGCAGTCAAAAGATGGAGGTTTTTAGCGAAGTTGTTCCTCTGAGGTTACAAATAAGAAACTGACACCACAAAGTAACTGTGCACTGCACAGTGTGGTGGAAGGTGATCAGTGAAAACACACATACAAGAAAATACTCCAAACGGTCAACGTGACACGCTGCAGGTCTCAAGAATCCTCTTAATGCCAGACTTGGGGTTCATGTTGCTGGTGTTGATGTGGTGTAAAAATCACTAACTTAACCAAGAGGAGACAATAAATAATTCCTTCTCTGAATTCGCATGTTTATTTTTAGAGCCGTTCAAGTCAACTCAAGTCATGATGAAAATGAAGCTGCATAAATTAAGAGTGCGTGCCTACAGTAAAGATCACCTCTTCAATTCTAATAATTAAGCATTGCAGAATATCAAGTTAATTAGATTATTATTTAATGAGCAAACAAGCCATAACAAGGTTTCTTTATCTATTTTTAAACACTCTGAGTTCCTACAGTGGCTGATGAGAACTATTTATCATTTTAACAAGGCTTACCAGTCAGTTGGAAACTATTGTGCACCCTCGTGAGGCTCGTTGTTTTCTGTGTTGTTTCATATTTATTGATCTGAGTTACGAGTTTACTTGGTGCTTAACATCTGCAAAGGCAGGCAGTTCATGTTCTGATTAGTAATAATGTGCCTGAATTGAATTTGGCATTCGTCATCCACCCGCTGACGTTATATTGTATGTTTTCTGGCTAAGACTGAGACTGAGCTGCAAACAGCCCTGATTGGCATATTGGCTTAGCAGAGCAAGACTGGAGCAGAGGTAAGAAAAGGTGCAGAATCAGATTTTTTTGTTGTTGTTGATGTTCATTTGTGCTTATTGTCTACTTGTGGATACTGAAAGTGAACACTAAAAAGAAAAAAAAACTTCAAGGGGTGACGATCTTCAATGACTCCAGCTTATGTTTGTGTGTGGGTCGGGATGCAACGCCAGGTAGTTCACTGCCATCTCCTTGCTTCATTTTTCTCAGGGATATTTTCTCTCATTTTACATTAACAGACACTTAGACGTCTGTTTATCCTGTGGCGAACTGCCTCATTCTCTGCATGTTTTGTACACTTTATTACAGGAGCAAACAGCAGCAAAGTGCATCTTTAAATGGAGGAAATAATCAAACTTCAGCTCTGAGAACAGATGTTACGAACAGCGGCTGAAATGAGCTCCGACTGTCAATGTGAACTTTAAATTCAATCCAACAATATCTGACAGATTAATTTAAAACAAGCAGTGATTTCACTAAACAATAAGATAATAAACACATTAAAAATGAATGTAGAGCAATAAAATAATAGTGTTTATCTAAAATATATTATCAGGGTCAGGAAATAGAAAAAAATCACATTACAATGATGTTGCACCTCACAAATGGGCATTCAAAAATATTTTTTACTAAAATAAAATTTAAAGAGATTTTAAATACTAAATTCTTGTTTTGTTTTATTTCTTAGTGCTCCTGGCTGTGGGACTACTGCTGCGTCGATGCTCTATTCTTTTTCCGGCTTTCACTGGAAAAAACATGAAATGAAATGTCAGTTTTCAGAAAATAACTGCTGCCAATTTTATGTTTCCTCAAACCACATAAACAACATGAAACCGTGTTCTCACCATCAGTACATTCCACCTGAGGTGTCTCCCACTGCCCACTTGCTTGACAGCGGACCACCGGTAAATGGCGCTGTCTAAATCCCGGGTTGCACTGGTAGCGGATGATGGAGCTGACGGGGTACTCCAGCTTCTTGTTACCAAACATGTATGCATTTTCCACCTCTGGAGGGGCCCCACACGACACTGAAAGAGCCAAAGACCACATGGGAGTGTTTTAAAGGCAAAAAAGTAGCATTGCAACCTAGTGTTTCAAATCAGAACTGCAGTCAAAAGAGAAAAACATGGAGAGCATCCCACCCTGGAGAGTTTTGCGCAGGTTGCCGGTTAGTGAGAGGACGGCTCTTTATATACAGTCTCTAAAGTAGTGATGGGAAGTTCGGCTCTTTTGGCTCCTGAACGGCTCTTAATTTAGCATTATTTTTAGCCCCATTATTTACCCTAACTTCGCAAAAATAAATTTTTTTTTTGAAAACCCATTTGTGCTCAACATTTTTACGAGAAGCCTTATATTTGCCTCCTTTTAAGCATTTATTCTGATACAAAACCAGTTACTTTTGTTTACTATTGCAACTAAAGTCTTATTTTACACAAATGGACAAAAAACAGCAAACGACCCCTCAAAACAGAACGAGAACCAAACTGAAGAAAGCAGCATTAATGTCCTCAGTGCAGGTTGGCATTCAGAAAAATAAGATGCCTCATCTTGGATGGGCTTATCCGGTTTCTCCTCTGTGTGACAAGAGTTTGATGACATGACTCACTCACCCACCAATCCAAACAAAGCAGTGCTGTGGGCAGAGCTGGGACTGAATGCTGAGAGCTAAGCACGCAGTAAAAGGAAAAAAAACTGGGAGCCGGCTCTCACTCGATGGGAGCCGGCTCTACTGATTCACTACCAAGCTTTGGCTCTTAAAGCCGGCACTTTCGCGCATGACACATCACTACTATAAAGGACAGAGAACATAGCACCAGAAAACGTTACGATGACGAGCGAAGATGATTCACACACAGTAAGTTGCTTTGCTTTGCAATGCTAGCGCTAAATTCACATGCTAATTTACATTAGCATAAAATAAAGCGTAAACAAAAGCTACATTAACCAACAAGTGCCGTGCAGCGGCTGTTTTTTCTTAGTCTCAATAAATGAATTTGATAGTAATTTCATAAGTTTAAAAGGACAAACACACTATTCACTTGGCCAAAACATCATTACTGCAGGTTCTTTTACCGACATAAAATACCAAACGCTGCACTGTTGTTTGGCAACTTGGGGAGTCGCATATGATTGGTTGAGGAACCAGGCAGTAGTAAAGAGCTACACAGTGCACCAAAGTTATTCCGTCACGTAACTCCTTTTGAAAGGAAAAAAGCTTGACAAAGACATTGTTGATGTAGAGGACAGATTGTTTATAGGGAAGCTTCTTTTTATCCCTCGCAACAAATAAGAACATTTTAAATTATTTTTGCTGAAAAATTCCTAATTATTTAGCCTTTGTTAAAGGTGTTTAACTGTTTGAAAATTGTATACCTACCACAAGGTCTGTTTCAACACTTTTGTGCATTTTTTAGTAAATGAGTTACTGGAGAAGAGTTAATGAAAATGGCACTTAGCACAAATTAAAAAAGTTTCAGGCTTGCCTGAAAAAAAACAAAAACACATTCAGGAATTAATATGAATATCTCTTTGGAATAATGCAGCTGCAACTCCAAACCTCTATTAGATCATAGTTTAATATGTAAACATTATCTCTGCAAAGGCCAGCTCTGCTCAGGTGAGGTCTCACAGTTTGGCCGGAAACCTCAGGTATTAAAAAGGTTAATAGGGGTACAAACCACATGTCAGATCACAAAACAATTAGTCAATGTTTTCGGATATCACAAATTTCATTTCAATGTCATTGCCTCATTGTTCGCCCCGCTGGGAGGTGGCCCAGTGGTGGAGTACATGCTTTGCCCCGGCATCTGCAGCCCCATGGGGGGCATGTGCCAGTGTTCTCTGGTGTAAAACGTGCCAAAAAATGGACATGCTAATACATCCTGTGACTTCCATTCCGGGTCGGGTGGGCGCGGATGATTTGCTGTGGTGAAGGAAAGGGAAAAGCCTTAAGGATAAGTCATTGTTTGGCCCAATATTTGCTGTTGCAACCCCTAATTTCCCATCTATCAATCTATCTATACAATTTCGATTCAGGAGCCAGCGATCAATATGAGACAATATCAAATGATGAATAAACATTATTAGAACAAATTATTTATAATCACCTAAATATAAAATTATAATTTTATTCCTGAGCTCAATCAGACATTTAAAGAATGTTTAATCCTGAACCTGAACCCCCAGCTCATTGGTTATTTGGTCATGCAGCTTCATAGACTTCTAGGTTTTTGCATACATACCTAGTGATAGCAACACTATGTCATCTCTCTCTGCCTCCGTTTTCACATACACACAGAAAGGGATGCTTTAAAATCCACCAACTGAATAGTGGCAGACTTTTGCACTGTGCACCATCTAATGAAGGCTAATTCAGCAGCTGTCTTGCATTGTGTCTTCTCTGAGCTTTTCACACTAGTAAAAATCAGTCCAACCTTTGTCAATTTCTTCTCTTTACTTCTTCCAATAATATCCTCTTGTGTATGCAGTCAAAACAGCCAGTGTATTGATATCCAGTTGCTGTTGTGTTAGTTTTAATTAATCCTAAATCAGGTTAATTTAATGATTTGAAGTGAAAAATCATGCCATTTGCAATGCTGTGTTGTTTAAAATTGTCTGGGAAGAAAAACAACAACAAGTAATGACATGGACATAAAGAGGGAAGATTTTCCAGCTCAATAACAGCCTAAATCAATGACTTTGCACAGCTGGAGCCAGCGTACCTGGGGCTTTCTTGCAGGTGAACGGTAGGTGGTAGTTACAGGGCACATCGTTCCACTGGCCGTTCTCACGCCAGATCATCACCACACAGTCCTCCTCGGAGTTAAAGTAGTTATCAGGCTGGTTCAGCCTCCAGTTCTCATATTGCTGTGGAGGAAGAGGAATTAGAAACAAGCTATTCTGCAAGATAAATCTCAGAATGCAGAGCAGATAGCTGAAATCTCACAGAAAAACAGACCTTCGAGCTTCTTTGTCATTATATTATTGATGTTAGTGGCTGAGCTACACTGTACTTCTATCCTGCATTGCTGAGGGTAAGTTATTCCTTTTTTTCTTTGTCCATTCAGGACCTTTATTCATTAATCAATATAAAGTGAAACAGAATATAAAACTTGTGTTTTAAACAGCTTAATGAGCATGTCATGGTCTGTTGGGTCTTTGGGTCAGATTTCTGCTTCTATCTTGTTTATGTCCTTAATCTGTTCCTTGGTTTTCATTTGGGCTTTGTTCAGTTCAGGTTGTGGTGTGCTTTGATCTGTTCCTTCGAAGTGCTCTTTGTTCATTGTGTGTGGGGATTTAGTTTGTCCTACGAGTTTCCCCCCTTATGTTTTCAGCTAAATTTTCATCCTGTTCACACCACCAGGGCTTCTGTCACTAATTACCGCCTTTATTCACTCATGTTCTTCCTTGTTGTGTAGGATAATCACATGTCTATGTCCTGTCTTACATCATCTATGTTTTGTATCGTTTGGCTACTTATAATAGAATAAGAATAATTTAGAATAAGAATAAAAGGCTCCAGTATGAACAGTTCATGGCTCTGAAGTGACCCGCATGCGCAGAAGATGTGACGTCACGCAAAGCGGTCGACTTTGCCGCTTCTTGTCTCCTCTTGTGCAGATATGTTATGTTGTCCCACTTCAGTGATGGAGAAGTTGGATGAAATGTGACCTTTTAGACTGAGGTGGCATTAAAAAACACCGGATATGTATCTGATTCAGGACTACGTATGAAAGTGGCATGGCCCGGATTTGAAAGAGTCAGGTTTGTGCTGTTCATACTGCCATAAAAAAGATCAGATATGGAACACATATGGGCAAACAATAGCCAGATCTGGGCCACGTTGGCCTGAATGTAGCTAAAAATAGACCCATTTGTTTAAAAGGATGTCAGGAAGATGTTTTTTCCTTTTGTTTGTTGGATTTTTTAGTGACACTCAAGTCCACTCTTCATAGCTGTTAATAGCAGTAATGAAAGATGACGCAGGAGATGATGATGAAGTTAAAGAAGATAAAGGAAAAGAAGAAGAAAAAATTATGAAGACGCTGGTGATAATAAAAGAAAAGATGGATAATGATGATGAAGATAAAGTTGAAGAAGTGAAAGATTATTAAAATGATGATGCTGATGGAGAAGATGAGGATGATGATGACAGTGAAGAAAATGATGCTGATGGAGAAGATAAGGATGATGATAATGATGAAAATAATAAAGAAGATAATGAAGAGAATTAAGAAGAGGTTGATCATGATGAAAAAGATGATGATGATAGTAAAGAAAAAGAAGAATATTAAGACAAAGATGATCCTAGCCTAACCTGTCCTGGTTTGTCTTTGTGTTGTCGTAGCTTTACTCTGTCAGATTGTTCGTGGTCAGTTGTGAGTTTTGTTGTCTAGTTTTAGGTTAAAAAAAAATGTTGCAGCAACTTTAGTTTCTTTAAATAAGTCCAGGTTCCTCTGTCCTGCTCCGTCCTCCATGCTTGTGCTGGGTTTGGGTCTTTCCTCCTCGTCTCCTCTTAATAGAGGCTCTTGACAGAGTAAAGCTAACGTTGCGCTACCTCAAACTAACCTCTTACGCCTGTGTTGTCTGAAAACCTGCTTAGAGCCCAGCTTTCATGTCTTTGCACCTGTGTGTGTCTGTTTGTGCTACTGAATGCATCCCCTTGTAATGAAGTGGGTGGGAGCTGCTGAGGTGTGTTTACATACTTGATGTGTTGCAGAGCTGCTTTGGTGCTTATTTTGGAGCGACATTACATTTATTCTCACCTGCTCATGAAAACGTCTTCTAACCTGTACAAACAGCAGTTTTCCATGTTTTAGTTGGAACACAAAAAAATAATAAAAAATACATCCTTGCTGAACTTGGATGTATTTATTTAACTTGAAGCTAAATGCATATAATTATTTGCAATTAAAAGTTGCAAATTAAAGGTTGCTTTTTATTTATTTTTCTATTTTATTTATTTATTTTTGTTCTGACACAGGGAAAAGCCAGGTGAAGGATTGTCTCCTTACTTTACTTGTTTCACTGAAGTTTTTATTTCCCCTTTCTTCTTTTTTTTTTCTCTAAAACTTTATTTCCAAAGGAATAAAGTTTTCAAAAATGCAATGACAACTTAAACCTTTAATTTATTAAATGTTTGAATTTTTTATTTAACAGACATGAGTAAAAATTAATAAAGTTTTTTGATATCCTTCCATTGTGTTTAGTGAGTTTTTTTTATGTTGTTTTTCATTTGAGGAAGATTGCAACTGCTCATCGTCATCATCATCAGTCTGTGATTGTTGTTCAAGTTTTTTATATGGTACATTTACTGCAACCCCAGTTGCCCAAATTGCTGAACAATAAAACAACTATAACATAAAACAGACTGGGCAGCTCTAAGGTGAAATGGTAAACTGTCCCACAACTTTAAAGCAGCAACTGAAAAAGCTCCATCACCCCTGCATTTTAGCCTAGAAGTCAGGATCTTCAGAAGAAGCAATGTTGAAGACATCAGAGCCCTGGCTGGAGCATGCTGGTGCAGCTCTGACAGATACAAGGGAGCCAAAGTGTTTAAGGTTTTAAAAACAAGTAATAAAATTTTGTTAGGGTAGAAGTTGTCCGATTCTCCCTTTTGTGCTCATCGCTATTGTCACCGAATGCAGGTCTGTTTTGGATCAGTTATTATTTATTTATTTTTTTTGTTTATGCATAACTTTTGTGCCTTTTTTAGTTTTCTCTTCTTCTCCTTTAAGTGTATAAAAATCCAAACTAGCAACAAAAAAAACATTACATGTCATGTCCTCACTCACCAGCGGAGTGCCATCAGTCCACTGGAAGTCATTCTCCACTGTTTTGTCATTCAGCCCGATCCACTGGTAGTCCTGTCCATTAGCTGTAGAAGAAAAACTTGCTAAATTTGCTTCATTTTCTCTCCACCTCATCATGTACGTATCACATTAGGTACTCACAATTGACAAATTGTTGCTCCTCCGGTGTGATGATGCTGACCAGGTGAGCATTCAGGTAACGGCAGCGCTGCTCTGCGACCAGCCACTCCTCTCTGTCTGTGATGTGCCGGTAGCAGTTTCCCTGAAACTTAGTCCAGCCGTCCTCACACTGCTGCTCCTCTGCAGCCATGACACCAGACAGTCAACATGAAATCTTTCACTAAACTTATGGCCGGCTCAAACTTTCAGGTGAGACTCCACAACACCACAACTCCAAACAGGTTTTTCTTATTGGAAAGCTGCCATGTTCCACCGGCTTATTTCTAGGTTTTTCTGGTGTTTTTAGTTCTGTCATGATTTTGGTTATATTTCTAGTGTTTTGTCATGTTTGGTTTCAGGTTAGATCATTGTTTGTGTTTTCGGTTTTGTCATGTTTAGTTAAGTTTTCCATCGTGTTGTGTTTTCTGTCCTTTGCTCATTAGCTCACCTTGTTTGATTTTGATTCACTTCACCTGTTCTCAATTTGTCCCCGTGTATACCCCATGGTTTCAGTTCTTCCCTGTCAGATCCTTGTTTGTTTAAACTCCCTGTTGTGTTATGGTTTATCCCTGTCATGTGTGGTTCCCTGCCCTGAGTTTTGTTACAATAAACCTTGTCACCTGCACGATTTTGCCTCCTGTCCTCGACTGCCTGCATTTGGGTCCTCACCACATCCACAGCTCCCATGACAGAAGGATCTGACCAGAAATGGACCCAGCAGGCAGAAGGAACCGGCCCAGCAGATGGTATGTTAACGCTGCTTGAATATATA
>JBAMHW010000001.1:3819789-3831107 GCA_037177495.1 Rhadinocentrus ornatus
GCGCTGTTTGAATATATATATATATATATATATATATATATATATATATATATACACATAAGAGCCACCCGACTGAAGGACCTGAACCCATGGTTCCCTGAGCCCCCTCCCACAAGGTCCAGAAGGAGGAGGTCGTCCAGGCGCCAGAGGCGGCGGCCCCCAATGAGTATAACTTTGAGCAAACTGGTGGGAATGCTCCTTGAATTGGATGCGGAGCCAGAGTCGCTGGAGTATCCAGAGTGGTCGCTGTTCTGGGGGTGGGCCACGTCTCGGGTGACGCCACCAGCTCCATGGTCCACATCACAGGCGCTGCCACCGGCTCCCAGGCCCACGTCTCCAGTGTCGCCTCCTGCGCCAGTGCTTCATCGCCCCACATCGGATCCCAGGTCTGCTCCAGTGCTTCAGCGCCCCACGCCCGTACTCCGGCCCTGCCCGGCTCTTCAGCATCCGACACCTGCGCCCAGGTCCTGCCCAGCTCTTCAGCATCCAACGCCTGTGCCCAGGTCCACGCAGCCTCCAGTGGTTCCTAGCTCCAAGAAGGTCTCCAATCAAGACGATCCTCTCCAGCCTGTGACTCCTGTCCCTGACGGGGTCCCTGGTCAAGATGCCTCTCTTCTGGCTGCTGTTCCTGATGGGGTCTACAGTTGAGACGCTCCTCCCCCGCATCTGACTCTTGTCCCTGAGGACTCTTGTCCCTGAGAGGGTCTATGGTCGAGACGCCTCTCCTCTGGTTCCTGTTTCCGAGGGGGTTTACAGTCGAGACGCTCCTCTCCTGCTTCTGACTCTTGTTCCTGAGGGGGTCTCTGGTCGTGACGCTCCTTATCCGCCTCTGGTTTCCGGCTCTGAGGGGGTCTTGGGCTGAGTCGCTCCTCACTCAGGTTGAGCCCATGTTCCCGAGGGGGTCTCAGGTCGAGACGCTCCTCTCCTGCTTCAGACTCTTGTCCCTGAGGGGGTCTCTGGTCGTGACGCTCCTCATCCCCCTCCCTTTTCCAGCTCTGAGGGGGTCTTGGGCTGAGTCGCTCCTCACTCAGCTTGAGCCCATGTTCCCGAGGGGG
Organism: Rhadinocentrus ornatus; assembly: GCA_037177495.1. NCBI lineage: Eukaryota > Metazoa > Chordata > Actinopteri > Atheriniformes > Melanotaeniidae > Rhadinocentrus > Rhadinocentrus ornatus. Next base: position 3,820,845 of record JBAMHW010000001.1, read on the forward strand.
TCTCAGGTCGAGACGCTCCTTACCCATCTGGAGTCCATGTTCCCGAGGGGGTCCCTGATCTGGACGCTTCTCCTCTTGCGCCTGTTCCTGGGGGGGTACATGGTGGAGATGCTCCTCCGTCGTCCCATGTGGGCCGCATTGCTGAGAGGGTTGCTCTTCCTCCTCCGCCTGTGGTTCCTCACTCTCTTCTGGTCCCTAGCTCTAAAGGGGTCTCTGGTTATGATGCTCCTCACCCGTTTCTGGTCTCCGCCGCCGAGGAGATTGCTTCTCCGCCGCCTGTGGTCCACGCCGCCGAGGAGATGACTCCTTCTCCGCCACCTGGGGTCCAGGCCAACGAGGACAATGCTCTGCCTTTGGATCAGGGGCTCTTCTTGGTGTGGATACTGAGCGACCTAGAGATCCTGTCAGCCCGGCCTCCGGAGATCCTGTCTGCTCAGCTGCCGGGTCGACTTCCTGAACCAGGTCTGCTGTCTGCGCAGCCCCTGAGCCGTCCCCCTGAACTTTGTCACCCAGACTGTTTTGCTTGCGCCCACTGAAACAACCTTCTTCTGCAGGAGACCCCCTAGTGGTGCAGGGCCCTAAGCAGTTGCTTAGTCTGCTTAGTGGCAAAACCGGCTCTGGCTGTTAGATAACCAACAAGAACATACAGTATATAGGGAGCCTAATCATGTTCACCTATGTGTTCGACCCAAGTAGGCTCAAAGAAGGTCATTCTGGTACTTGAGCATAACCAATGGAGTTCTTAATACTGAGCAATATGATTATCAAAGCAATCAATAGGGTGACTTCATCTTGTTCATATTGTGGCAGTCAGAGTTTTCACATACATTAACTATGACTAAATTACTGTGTTCAACACAGACATTTGAACACAACATCAGTAGTAAAGTCCTGCAGTACTACTCTACTGACCACCTGTTCAATGCAAAATCACCTTTAATATCCTACTAACAATCTATTAAGCACTTCACACCTTGGAGCCTCAATACATCTCAGACTTCCTCACTGTATAACCCAACCAGGTCTCTCAAGTCATTAGTAGCAGGTCTTTTAGTTGTTCCCAGTGAGGGTATCTATAGTTGCTCCATATCTCTGAAAGAAGCTGCTTACTGCCTGAAGTATAATTCAATTCATCCATCCATCCATCCGTTGTCTGCCGCTTATCTGGAGTCGCACTGCTTTTTCCCATCTGGACCAGAGGGACACATGTGAGAATGCTGTTTATTGACTACAGCTCAGCGTTTAACACCATTGGGCCCTCTATACTCGTCAGCAAGCTCAGAGACCTTGGGCTCAACAGCGCCATCTGTGACTGGATCCTAAATTTTTCTTGAAAGGCAGACCACAGGCTGTGCAGATGGGCGGCACCACATCCTCCACCCTGACTCTGAACACCGGCGCCCCCCAGAGTTGTGTGCTCAGTCCTCTGCTGTACTCCTTGTTCACGCATGATTGTGTGGCCTCCCACAGCTCCAATACCATCGTTAAATTTGCTGATGATACGACCGTCATTGGCCTAATCACTGGCAATGACGAGACGGCCTACAGAGAGGAGGTCAGAGGCCTGACATCTTGGTGCCAGGACAACAATCTCCATCTTAACGTCAACAAAACTAAGGAACTGATTGTAGACTTCAGGAGGAGGCAGAGGGAGGAACATGCCCCCCTTTCCATCAACGGCCGCTCAGTGGAAAGAGTCAACAGCTTCAGGTTCTTTGGGGTCCACGTCAGTGAGGACCTCACCTGGACTCATCACACTGACTTTATTATAAAGTCAGCCAGACATAGGCTCTTCTTCCTCCACAGGCTGCGGAGGTTCAACATGGACTAAAGAATACTCTGCAACTTTTATAGGTGCACCGTTGAGAGTATCCTGACTGGCTGCATCATCGCTAGTACAGCAGCTGCACCGCCCTGCACCGCAAGGCTCTACAAAGGGTGGTGAAAACTGCTTAGCACATCACCGGGACGGTCCTGCCATCCATGGAGGACCTCTACACCCAGCAATGTAGGAGGAAGGCCACCAAAATCATAAAGGACCCCAGCCACAAACTGTTTTGTCTGCTACCGTCTGGCCGATGGCTTTGCAGCATTTTAGCCCGTACCACCAGGCTCAGGGTCAGCTTCATACCACAGGCCATAAGTATTCTAAATGCTGTCAGCAGCAAAGCCACCTTTAAATAACAGCATCTTCTTATTGCTTATTATATATTTTACTGTCTAACTTACTTGTAGTATTTTTGCTTTTTGTGTTGAACAATTTTTATTACATTACAGGCATTTTTAGCTGATGCTTTTATCCAAAGTGACTTACAAAGGTTGGGCAGTAGCGTTAAGGGTCTTGCCAAAAGACCCAACTGGAAGGTGTTAATGTTCGTCCCCTGGGGGATTTGAACCCTGGTCTCTCACATTGGAGACTGATGCTCTAACAATTGAGCTAACCAGCCGACGAATTTTTATTGTGGTTTATATTCTTTTTCATTGCCCATAATTGTTGATATTACATTTCAATCATTTAGCTGAGGCTTTTATCCAAAGCGACTTACAATGGTTAGGCAGTAGCATTAAAGGTCTTGCTTAAGGACCCAACTGGAAGGTGTTAACGTACTTTCCCCTGGGTGATTCGAATGGGAGACCGATGCTCTACCAATTGAGCTAACCAGCCGCCAATATAATTGTATTACAATGACAATAAATTCATTCATTCATTCATTCATTCATTCATTCATTCATTCATTCATTCATTCATTCATTCATTCACTCACTCACTCACTCACTCATTTATTGTCGGAGCCACCTGGACCCCAGAGTGATCAGAGAGGCCATCTGCTGGTGATGTTAAGTATCTTTTCAGTTGTTTTTGAGAGTCTGTTGTTAGTATTTATTAGCTGAAGCTGATCTCATACCGATCTCACAGCGTTTTCCTCCATAGCTGGGTAGGCATAAGCATTTGAAAGAGTCTGCGCTCTCCACACAGGTGGCTCCGTTGGCACAAGGGTTGGGATGGCACACATCTACCTCTGGAAAAAATGGGGGTGCGGGTGATACTACTGCTTGAGCGAGGGGTGAGGATGGGAAGAGGAGATGTGCCAGCAAGATGAGGGATGAAACAATTTGTAAAGAATAGCTGTAGCTGCTGCAACTTCACATCAGACTTAAGCTTACTGCACATTGAATCATCTTTTTGGAAGAATGTATAAATATTTGATCATTTTCCACAGAAAGAAATCTTAATATTTGCAGTAAGTTTATGTTTGAATCCATGCTTAGTTGTAACAGGAGGTTAGAATTCAAATTCCAGCAGGATGAAAGTGTCAAACAATGCCAGAAGGCACACCTGTTGGTACAGCACAGCAGAGGCAGCATGCAGGCACAGCATACCAAAAACAACATACAGACTGAAGACACTTGGACACGGAGGAGGCACATCCACAGATCAGAGGTGATGCATGTTTGATGGAAAACCCTAACATTTAAATATGTCACACAAACACAGAAACTACCCTGGCTGGACACAGACAAAATGGAAACAAGGAAGTCAAAGGAACGCACAACAAAGCAATGAATGATGCAAAACACGAGGCATGAGAGTAGAGAGAAAAAAAAATATGGTAAGTGTTGTTTTAAGAACATATTCACAAATGATGGAAAATCTACTGTCAGGTTACAAGCTGTTTAAAATCACAGTACAGACTATTTTAAACATGCAAATGAAAAACACATAAAGAAAAGTCATGAGCCAGCTCTTAAAACAACTGGTCATATTTCAGTTTATAAATATGCTGCTAAAAGGGAAGGAAAAATATAAATAAATCCAGCACTCACCAAGGCAGAGAGCAACTCCATCCTCTGCTGTGCAGGAGGCATTGCCACAAGGGTTGGGTTCACATGGGTTAAAGCCTTAAGAAGAAAAGGATAAAAACCTTTACATGTGTTTCCTTCAAATAATCAGGAGAATTTGATTGTTGCTGAACTTAAAAAGCTTTTCTTTTATTATTGTTTTTATTATCTAGTGTCTGAATAAGCTCCATTATGTGTGAAAGTGATATAAAGAGTTGTGGTTGCTGACCAGACAAACAACCAAGAAGGTCAAAACAAAGCTGGACACACACACACAAGAGAAAAATGGAAAAGCATCCTCTGAAATTCTTTTAAAGTGTTGAGATTATTCTTTAATGTCAGGTTATATTTATTCTCTATAATTAGATTTATTATCTAGGATCAAAACACAGAAATCCGAGTTTCTTTGCTTTGCAAGAACTTATGAAGAAAAGTAGTTTTTCATTTATTCATACTCATATTGTTTTGTTTTTTTTTCTTCTTCTTTCCAGAAGGCAAACCTAGCAGATCTTTTTTTTTTTCTTACAATATTTGCAATTTTTTTCTTCATCGTTTCTAATCTGCAATTTATAAACTGCACAGCAGATATGCATCAGTCAGGATGGTAACAAGTGTCAGTCTGACCTTAACCAGGCTTTTCAATTAGCAATTATGTAACTTTTGGGACAATAAAAAATAGATTTATGACTTGTTTTGATGAAACAAAGACATTGATAATGTGCGTTCCTTTTTTTGGGGGGGGGCACTGCAGCACTTTAAAGCAGCATTTTACTTTACAGCACCATGTCACACACTAGCAACTGGATATCAACACACTAGCACCATTGCTGATTCATCAAAGAAATATAAGAAGACATTATCGCAGGAGGAGGAGAGGAAAAGAAAGAGAGAAAGGGACAGAGCAAGAGATAAGACAAGAGTCAACACTGGACAGATTTTTACTGTCTGGAGAGACCTTAGTGTACAGCTAGGATGCGAGGTTGATGCCGAATTGGCCTTTATTAGGGGCGCCTTACTAATAAAACCTGCCAAAGTTCAGAAGAGTTTCTTTAAAATCTGACAATAGTTATAATAATATTTTTAATTAATAAAGTGCTTTCTATCTAAGTGCTATACAACATAAAATAAAACAAAACATTTAAAAAAATCACTAAAACACAAAACAAGATAAAACAGGTTAAAATACCCTCATATAACTTAACACTACTCAAAGTTCACAACCGTAAACAAGCTTTGCTTTAAAAAATTAACTAGAATATGCATGCCTGATGTCGAGAGGCAGATTGCTCCACAGCAAAGGAAAATAACCTCTTGCCAACTGTCTTTTCATGTCCAGGTATGTATGGCTTTATCAGGTCGGATAGGTATGATGGTGCGATGCCATTTACTATTTTATAAATGAGGCGCAACACCTTAAATTCTGCTTTCACCTGAACAGGAAGCCAGTAGAATGAGTTAAAATGCTCCGGAGTTAAATGCTCAAATTTACTTGCCCCAGCTAAGCGGTGTTTTGCATGCTGCATTTTGAACAATGTGCAGACCCTGGACACGGCATTGCACTAGTCCAATCTCGATGTTACAAAGTCATGGTTTTACAGGCTCAGCATGCTTTAATGATGATGGAGGTTTGATTTCAGCGATGTTTTAAAATGTGTTGAGAGCAAGAACTTCCAAACCAGGACCTCAGGAACAAATTAAGAAATTTTGTTTGTGCTGCCTCATGAACAAAACAAACTTCCCTGTTCTTGTGGAGAATGTAACAGCCTTAAGTTTACTCACCTTCTACAACAGCTGGTGTTTGTACATAAACTGGTTTTGGACCCATCAGTCCTGCAGGGCCGGGGGTTAAATAATTGCCTCTGGGCAGCTCTGTCAGTGAAGGGCCCCCTTGAAGATCCTTGTCTGGTTCTGTAGTACTCTGTGTCAGTGCCTGGTTGCTGGGTGGAGAGGGAATCACCACCTGAGGCAGTTCTCCTGAAGAAGTTCCTGAGAAGATGTTGCTGGTGGTGGACGAGTCACCGTCTCCACCACCAGAGTAAAAATCTGTACTGCCAATGCTTCCCTCTCCACTGTACTCCACGGAGCCCTGACCCAGCTCCATAGACAGCTTGGTACCTTCAGACGTCTGCCACAGATCTCCAGTCAGGAATGTAACACTGCCTTCCTCTCCACTTGCAGAGGACTCAGATCCAGATCCAGAGATTCCTGATCCAAACCTTCCAGATTCAGACCCTGAAAAGAAACGTGAGCTTCCAAATCCAGACAACTGTCCACTACTTCCCTGTCCAGAGCTGTAGAAAAGAAACCCAGAGGCTTCCTCGTTTCCTCCAGCAGATGACATGCTGAGTTCACTGACACCTGAACCCACAAGGGTCACACCAGAGAAAAAGTCAGAACCACTTCCAGAGGATGATCCACTGAGGCCACTGCTGAGACTCCCTGATCCTGAAAAGTCTCCAGAACCACTGAACACCAGCAGGCCTCCACCAAGCTCATATTCCTTCTGGGTAACCAAGGCATCAATCAGTTTTTCATCTATCAATGAGATCTGAGCGTCTCCACTGCCTGAAAAGTCTCCTGAAAACCCACTTCCACTTCCAGAGGAAGATCCTGAAGAGTAACCACTGAATCCAGAAAAGTCCTGGGCTGAGATGGAACCAGAGGACTGTCCACTTTCCCCAGAGCTGTCTATGGAGGAGACACTGACTTTAGAGTCAAAGCCAGATCCAAAACCAGACCCGGACAGGTCCCCACTACCACTGAGCTCTCCAGAGCCTGAACCAGATGACAGGAAGATCAAGATTTCTGTGCTCCCCTTTCCAGCTTCTTGAAGTCCTCCTGAAGCCGAGCTCTCTCCTGAGACAGAGCTGTCGATTCCTGGGAAAACAACAGTGATACCAGATCCTTCTCCACTGAGACCTGATCCAGAAGTATCTGTACCGCTAAAACCTGATCCACTGGAAAGATCACCACTTGCACTGCCGGCCAAGTCTCCAGAACCAGACAGGTCTCCAGAACCAGACATAATCTGATCTCCAGATCCAGACACATCTCCAGAGGAAGACACATCCCCAGAATGATCCCCAGAATGATCCCCAGAGATGCTACCACCTGCAGAGCCTGAACCCAAGTCTGCCGAGCCAGAACCAGAGCCAGAGATCTCCACGGGGATGGGAGGAGCGATGGGGGAAACGTCTACAAAGAAACACAGAAAAATGTGAGGATCCTTAGGAAAAGTGAATTGTGAACAGAACAAAAAAAAATGTTATGATTTAATAAAAGCTTACCAAGCCTTAACAAATTAGTGACTGATGTTCGGTTTAGTAAAGCCTCTTGGATGTCAGTGATGTTCAGTCCAGTTTCATTTGCAATCAGCAGAATGTCCACTGCAAGAATTTGGAAATTAGATTAAAACAATCAATCACTCGTGAACAAAAAAAAAATCCAGTTTGATAGAAACAGCTGAAGAGCTTCTACCTCTTAAACAGTATGCATCAAATCTGGCATCAGGTTCAGGGTAGCCTGTCTGGTTAAGGTGAGCGTACACGGTGTGAACTCCTGACTTTCCTCCTCCACACTCAGCACGGGGGTTGTTGACGGGATAACGGACACTGCCATCCATTAGCCAGCCTGCACAGCACTTATCAAAGCCCATTTTCCAGGCAGCATAGAGGTCTCCTGTTGATGCTAGCACTGCACTGTGCTCTTGGCAGCTAGAAGAAGCCTCATCGTAGGTGAAACCCTCAGCAGATCCCACATGGAAAACCTCTCCTGTTAGAGATGAAGCAGAGATGTGGATTTAAAAGAAAGGAAAACACACCTGGTATTAAAATAAGGTTGTGTAACTTTCATTCCATTTATGTTACCTTTGAGTACCTCAGCATAACAGTATACATCATATCTCTCATCTGCTGGCCTCAGACCATATGACCGGACTCCAGGTGCATCTCCCAGATCTCCAGCACACTTGTCTCTTGGGAAAACAATGGGATACCTGCACAGGAAGAGATTTGGAGTTTCAGAGAGGTGCCGCTTTACTTGCTTTGATAAAAGGTTCAGATTTACCTCACAGTCTGGTCGAGAAGCCAACCTGCGTCACACTGGTGATACCCGGCCTCATATGCTGCCTGCAGCTGCTGAGGATTGGCGATAGAGCCTCCGACACTCTGACAAGCCATCTGCGCCTCAATGAAAGTGAAGGCATAGCGACCAGTGCTTGAGCGGTAATGAAAGACCACCCCTGTATGGTGTGTGGTGAAGACATTTTTTTAGTTTTTAACCCCTTGAATCCCACCAATAACAGTTGCCTGTCTTTTTTTTTAACTTCTGGATGCTTTAAACGTGTTGTTTTGGATTTGGGTGGCTAATGTAAGTTTTAAAAAGATAAAAGATTAAGTTATCTCCTCTAAATTTGATCATTTTATGTAACTTGCGTTTTAACTTTCTGTCTATATCTCTGGAAGGAGATGCTTGCCCCAAACTTGTAGAAGAGGAAGTTAGTAAAATACCTTAATTAACAAATATTACTGAAATGTTTTGCACATATATTTTTTAAAGGATCTATGTATCGATATCTGGATATACAATGAGAATTGTATGAATGCATGCATCTTCTGACCTAAGAAGAGTAAATGTAAGCATGGCAATCAATTGTTGCTGCTATAATAATGCATAGTCATTGTTATGCTAGGTGTCAAAGGTTTTGGTTCTTTATTCTATCTATCTTTTATATTTTTTCCACAAAATTTAAAAACCATCAGAGGTTTTGAATCTACTAAACTAAAAAGAATCCAAAAGTGATGGGTGCTACATCAGAATCACTACTACAGTTACTGTAGGTACAAAACCACGTTTCTGATTAAATTAATCAACATGAAATAAAAAGAATCATAAATGTTTTGTTATGGGGACGTCTAAGGCAGTGGTTCCTAACCTGGGGTCTGGGACCTACAGGGGGTCCCCGAGGCATTAAACATTAGAGCCATTGTGATTAATGTCTACAAATTGTCCCTATTTTAAGGGGAAAAAAGTAAGGCCGTTTACAAAAGTAAGTATGTTTACATTTAGTTTTCGCTTTATCAAAAGACAGTAATCAACCAGAATACATTATTTATGGTAAGAATCTCACTTTTGAAAGCCTTAAATCAGCATGGTTTCAGCACAGGGTGGACCAGGGGGCCCATGGTTTTTTAGTATTTGCATGAAGCGGGTCCTTCGAGGACAAAAGGTTGGGAACCACTGGTTTATGAAATCGTGTATTTAATTCACAGTAAACTTTTTGGGGATTAAACTGGTTACGGACTTAGCAATCAACAGATCCATCACTAACCAAATGGAGGCATCTCAAAGCTTTCCCCAAGCTCCTTGTCAACATCTGGCTGGGCAGTGACCGCCTCTATGAGGTCGATGATGATCTCCGTGACGTTTGTTGGCTGAGGCAGAGGCAGCACGGTGGGGCTCTCTGTGTAGGTGTGCGCATGAAGGGGCAGCTGAGTTTCCACCTCTCCGGCTGCTTCGCTCTCTGTGATTGTCCTGCTGAAAAACACCTTTGGTCTCTGTGTCACCGTGGTAACGCTCAAACCTTCACTTTCCTCCCCACTGCCTGAACCATCTTCATCTAGAAACTCTGGAAACGAGGAAAAAAAAGGAGCACTGTTTACTTTATGTGTTAATATTTTGGTGAGTGCTGGTTTAAAAGTTGGGTTAATAAAAGAGGGATCATTTTTATGCAGCGCCATGGCTACAGAGCTGATGATGGTGTAGGTGTACCAATCCAATCTTTATTTATGTAGCACATTATAAAAATCAAGTAGTTACTAATGTGCTGGACATATAGAAAATAATTGTGGATATAGAAACACCAACAAATTCCACATAGCCAGAAATTCAAAAGACATTTAAAAAGAAAATATGCTAAAATATAGAAAACTCAATATATCTAAAAAAAATAAAAAACACTAAAATAAATTTAAGATTAGGATACACTAAAAGATATTAGAAAAGTAGAATACAGTAAAACCAATTAAAAGAATTAAACACACAAAAAAAGAAGGCTAAAATACATTAAAAGACAACACAATTCTCATGTTGTGCTGAAGGCTGCGGAGTAAAAAAGGTGTTTTAAAGTTTAACTTTAGAGTTACCAGAGTGGAGGCCAGTTTGATCTGGTTCCAGCTCATTCCACAGTTTAGGCACCAGTTCAGAAAAGCTCAGTCACCTCTGGTTTCAAGTCTAGATGTAGGATCTCCCTATGTTTTTCCTACTAGATTGGTCTAATATTAATGCTAATGCTGTTGTCAACATTGCCTTCCTTAAATTGATAGAGATCAAATCAGGTTTATTTGTTTAGCCCTATATCACAACAAAGTTGTCTCAGAGGACTTTACAGAAAGAGGTGTAAATAAACAAACAGAATCAGTAATA
>JBAMHW010000001.1:3854562-3864579 GCA_037177495.1 Rhadinocentrus ornatus
GAACGGGAGATTCTCATCATGGATGCAGCAACTGTGTGATGCTGTCATGTCAATATGGAGCAAAACCTCTGAGGAAGTTTCCACCACCTTGTTTAGTCTATTAGATCAACAATAAAGGCAGTTTCAAAGGAAAAAGGGTTCCAACCCAGTACTAGCGAGGTGGACTTAATTAACTGTTCAGAGCCACTGATGGTGGAACAAATATGACGGCTCACCCAAAGAAAATGGATATAGATGGAACTGCCTTAAAACAAGGAATGTTTTTTGTTATTTTATCTCTTCTGGTCCTTTTGGTGTTCTGATACATAATCTACTTAATCATTTTAATATCTTCTTTTATTATATCCTTTCTTTCATCACTATCACAGCCTTTTTTTAATTGCAGCTTGCTTTAATTCCTCTCAACTCTTATTAATTTGTTTTTACCTATTTTATTTTTTATTATTTTAATTGTTATGTTGCTTCATCTCTTTTTTACTCTGTAGGGAACTTTGGGCTGCTCTTGTGTGCTCAATAAAGTTCTGTAAAAATAAAGGTGAGTTGAGGGATAGAATCATTTACACAGTGCACCTCTAAATAATATTTTGTTCAGTATGATTATGAAATAACCAGTCTTTGTACAATATTACTGAACTATTTCTTGATGAATCCACTCTGTAATCAAGAGGTGAACTACTCCCCATCTTTAATTCTAAAGCACTCTTGGATCTTTTTTTTTATTTTTATAAATGATTGAGATGATTTGCAAGAAATATTTTAAGACTCGTGTTGTTCTTTATCTGCATTTAAGAGCAAGTTAAAAGAACAAATAGTTGAAGAGCCAGTCAGAGGAGGGAGAAGCTGCTAGTTTTACTGGCAAACACTGGAAATCCATCATCATCTGATGGAGCACAGAAGCTGAAGCAACCAGCAGCAGCCTGGAGTCCAGAGTGAAAGACTGGGACTGTTTTCATAATGATACCTCTTGTCCCGATCTGACCTGCCGCTGAAAGTCACTGAGAGTGACTTTGGCAAATGGAAGCCATATGAGGGCGGAGGGCAGCAGGGTTCTCTTACAGAGGGTCTTTGTGACAGAAGCTAGTAATGGGACAGAATGTGAGGATCATGAAAACCGTTTCATCACCTCACATGTAGGATTTTTGCCAACACAAGTATGAACTGCAGCTTATGATGAAAAATAAATGCTGAGAGCCTCAAGTTATTTCTGTTTTTACACTGACAATATTTGTGAAGTGGGCCCACCCTCATCCTCGTGTTCAGTTTACTGACAGAGGAGCTTTGTTAGCTTCCTGCTCACACAGCTGTTTATAAAATGCTCCTTTCATTGGCACCATAACAGCCCGCCTTACTTGGCCTTCACACAGGTATGTAACCGATCAGTTGGCACAGTGGTCAAACAGGCTCTGGTCTGCACAGGGTGGCTCTGCGACATGCTGACGTCAGTGTTGGCTCCGCATACACCAACAGAAGCAGCAGGCAGACAGTCTGAAACATGTTATTTTGTCCAACGTAGTCATGGGAGATTCAGATCAGGATTACTTTGACCCAGTTAACCAAGATGCTGATGAATATGTGGATGAAGATGCAACATTCAATGATGAGACGGAGACAGATACAGACAAAGACACAGGAACCTTGCTAAGGACTTTTTAAAAGGTCCTGAACTTGATAAGAATGGTCATGGCAGGGCACTTAGTGAAGATGGGTATGTACTGCCAACAAAAATAAGGCTCCTACAAACAGTGTGCAGACTGGGAACCACACACATGCCAGAGATGGTGGATAAGAGCTGCAAAAACAAAGACAAACACGGGACCACTCAAGTGCAAGATGTTCATTTGCTTTATTCAAGATCATTATCTCTAAAAGCAAAGTCCTGCAAATGAATAAAGGAAAAACAAGAGAGAAAAAACGGTTTTGTCTTGCCATATATCTGTATTGTATTGTAAATATTTGGATAATTAAATTACTGCAGGATTTTCACTGTGCCTCTGAATGAGACACAACCTTTACACATAAAAAGAATAAATCAATGCCATTTAATAAAATCATAAAATTACAATTCTAAATTCTACAATAAGATGATAAAGTCCCGAGAAGACATGTAAAGCCATAACAGATTAAATGGGTTCAGGATGAATGAATTTAAAAAGATAGTTAACTGCAGCCTTCCAGAATTACATTTTAAAATCTTTTTAATCGTATTTCATATTCCAAATCATCTTTCATAAATTGCTTTTATTTATTTATATCTACAATATGACAGCAGTAACTGCTACAAAAGAAAGTAACTTGTGTGTTTGTGTGTTTTAGTTAGGTAATTTGATTTGCTTAGTTTCTAAACTGAGTAAAGAAAAAGTAGAACACTAAATATTTTTTCCTTGCACTAAAAAAGTCCTTTAGTCTTATAGAAAGCTACCTGTCAGTTCTTCAGAGTGAGATGAAGACTTCATCTGTAGGCAGTAATTAATATACATAGATGGTAGACATGGATGAAAGAGGAATGTGGAGATGATGGAAATATTTTGGAGAAGTACAAGATACACATCAGAAAAGAACAGAGTGGTTTTGTATAGAAATGAAGGCCAAGACACAAAACATTACCTTGATTTAGTCTTTGTAAGAATTTTTCCATCAAATATATATAGCACCAGTCAAAAGCTTGACACACTTTCATGATAATTCAAATGGGAAAATGTGTGCTAACCTTTAACTGATAGTGAAGTTGTTAACAACGAATAATTTCTTCTGTATATCTAAGCAGCTGATTAATTCCATTACCACATTTTGGGTAAGTGTTTTTTAAAGATTCGTCTGGTTTTTAAAAATTTAATTATTTCTATTTTGATACAGGTAAAAATGAAAATAAATCAAATAGTTGAAACATCTCTATCGACCTCTCCTGCTTCACTTCCACCGCTAGAGGTCTCTGCCATTCCTTCTCTCCTAAGGACCGTAGGTGTACCTTTTTTCTGGGTTTGCTGGGCGATTATTAGTTCATTGGGTTGTCATGTCACGCCTCTGCTAAGTAAATCTCCTTTCCCATTGGTTGTTTTACACGTCGATCATCTGTGTGTCAAACTGGAAAAAAAAAGTGGTTTCGTGAAAACTGTCAGAGTGGAGGAAGGAAGACGAATGCAACGGCAAAAATTGTTTAGCAACATCGTGAGTTCGTGATTTTTTTTGTCATTGGTAACCACTGACAGGCATGCACTGCAAAAACGTTAGGTTTGGCAATAGCGTAATTATTGCGTATTTGCCTCAAATGCACACAAAATGGCCTCGAAAGGCTTGTTTACGTTGCAAACCCGCCGGCTAGCTAGCTGGATGCTAACACTAGCTAACATGGGCTAAATATGTCATTACAAAATGTTAGGAATCTGTTGGCAGTTTCTTCGGTACATAACAATGTTCTGAAATTGAGCAAATCACGAGTCGTCTTATCTGTTTTATACGACCATTGAGTGGTTTTGACCCTAATAACAGACTTGTGCAAACTGTAATAAATTAAATTGCTCCCGTTTGGCAAGAAATGCAGTTGCACCGGTTAATGTGGGTCATCCTAATCCCAGTTTTTAACCCATGTACCGATTCTGTATTATAAAGTTGTATTCATTCATTTAAAATGATTTGTTTTCTTGAATTTTGCATACCTTTATAAATAATCTGGACATAGTTTGCAAAGAACAGTTTTTATTGCAGTTTTTAATACGTCTCCTGTTTAATTTTAGATTTTAAAATCTATTTGATATTAGATTTCATTAAGAAGGAAATTGAATATGCAAATCACTCGGAGGTGTCAGCCCCAGTCAGTCCTGATTATCTGGTTCAAGGCCGGGTTAAAAGGTTTATGAGGATTAGAATGTGAACGAAAACTAAATTTAATAAGGTAAATCTTGAACACTGGTTACATATTTACCATATAAATATATATATATTCTCATGCCCATTCATTTCCTGAACTCTGACAACCAAGCTCGCTCCTGAGGATCAGACGTAGCCCTGCAAGGTTTTTACTTGTTGTGTGAATGTTAATAATAATAAAAAAGCCACAGTCCCACTGCAGCTGTCTTGTCTCTGGAGCTGTAATGGTTATTTGATTTGTCTACTTGTTTGAAGATCGGAGAAACAGGAGATTAATCTGTTTTGATAATTAATTGTAAATTACACAAAACATTTGAAAGTTTAATTTGGGAGCTTTTTTTGTCTCATTTTCTGACTTAAACTAAAATGAATTATTTCAGGTAAAGTTATATTTTAAGTTGTGATGAAAACCTCAATACTGTGATATTGTTTCAAAGACAAAATGAAAGAATACTGTCTGTTAAACTCTTTAAAAGGCTTTCACTGGAGAAGAGCTTTGCTCTGCCTTAAGCTGTGGAATGTTAACTGCACCCCGGCCACCTAAATGCTCAAGTTCAATTCAAAAACAGAGGACATGACCTCAGTGTCCTCAGATGGAGTTCTGGCCCTGTTGCTGGGCTGAGTGAGCAGGTGTAATAGAGTAGATTAACTGTTATAATCAAGGTCTGAAACACTAATCCACTTAGCTGTGGAATGCGTTTATTTTAGATCAAGTCGACATCAAAACGAGAGCAAGAATACATTTCAGCAGGCTGCTTTTAAATGACGTGTGTAATCGTCACAGACCATAGTTAACACTTTCTTTACTTCTTTCTAAGGCCTTGTAGGTTGTAATACACACAGTCAAGATGGAGAGGCTACATTCATATTAATAAATTGCTAAAAAATAGCTTTGGAAATGTTTTTATTTGATGTTTATGAACAATAACTGTAGGAGATTTTATCTCATGACCTGTGGTGTCCAGAGTCAATAATCGAGGCCAAGGGCCACTGTCCTGCAGGGTTTGGATGTTTCATGCTACTGCACACCTGAATCAGATTGGTGGGTCAACATGCTTGGGTAGAACTTAACAACCAGCTGTTGAGGAGAGCCATTTAATTTGAATCACGTGTGTTGGATCAGGAGACATCTATAACCTGTAACCCTCGAGGTCCAGACCTGGACATCCCTGCTGTAACCAGGGGTTTTTCAAGTAGGCTTGTTTAATGTAACAATTAAAGCTCAATGGCAGAAAATTTCTATTAGCATCGAATCATTCTCTAATATAGCTTTTATCTGCTTGCTGTGGGTCCACATACATGGAAGCTATGGAGGTCAGTACAGTTAGTATGATTATTATCAAAGAAATAATGATTTTACGATCGGTGTTTCCCCTACCATTATACCCCCGCCCAATTTATACAATATTTCACAAGTGTACTCAGTTTTCAGGTCACAGATGTTTGAGAGTAAAACCATCATCTAGGGTGGAATTGCCCTTTTTTGGAACACATATTTGTGTTCCGTGACGGAGATCCCTGCGGGTTTGAACAGTTGTGTTTGTTTATTGTCTCAGCTGAGCTCCCTCTAGGTTGCTTGCTCTAATAATAATGTTTTCTACTGCAAATAGTCATCCTGGACCATGGTGAAGGGGATTGTTGGCTCAGATGAATGTGTGAGAGGGTAGTGATCAGGTGTGGTTTGTCTACAAAGTGACGTGGTTTGTTTCTGAGACTGGCTGATAAGTGGCGGTGGGAATGCAGATCAGAGCTGATGTGCATTTTGCTTTTGCTGCACCAGACTTCAGTTTGTAGCAGGAGTTATCTGGTTGTAGCTGTTGATCGAAACATAGGGTAATATTTGCATTATGATCCTTTTGTTTGCTTTTTTTCTCTTCCTTTAAAAAATAGAATTCTTTAAAGTTACTGTAATAATAGGATCTGATCCTTCCTAATAGTTCACAAAAAAGAAAAATAACCTTGAAGTAGCAAGTTCATGACATGCAAAGGATGGCACAAAGCTAAATAAAACCGAGGAAATGCTGAGTAACATTTCTCAAGAACTGACAACACGTTTAATGATAAAACAAATACAACATTGCAGACTTATATTGCATGCAGAGATAAAGGTTCTTTTATTTTGTGTTCTTCTAGGACTGTTAATCCTGCATACAAATGGAGGAAAGGACCGTCAACAGATAACTGAAGCTTCATTTCTTTTACGGCTGATGACCCAAGCAAACTACATAAGATGTGAATTTGCTAAATGAAGAAGAAGAAAGTAGACAAACATCATTACGGCGGACTGACCAGGAGAGTAGTTTCCCTCATATAGTTTTACATGCAAGTGTCTCGTCCAGTTTCATCTTGCTGCTCTGCTGCGCAGCTGAGGTGGAGTGGACTCCCTCTCCCCAGGCCTCGTGTCCACCCATCGGCGGCCCGCTCCGGCGGTGTGTTGGTGTACGATGGAGCGGTGGGACACTAACGGCTGCCGTGGGGGATTGTGATGTCAGAGCCCAACAGCCCGGGCGAGAGCCGGCGTGGCGCTCCCAGATTCTTCGTGGGCTGCGAGGACGATGAGAGCGAGGTCGTGGAAGGTAGCATAAGGACAGATATGGAGCTGTATGAGGACGATGAAGACACAGACTCGGTGAGAGACTCTTTCTTTAGTGTGCTTCTTGCTTTTTTTTATTTATTTAAAAAAATCTTTAGATGCCCTACAGTAATTAGAAATTTTATTCTTTCATGAGAAATTTAGCAGAAAGAAGTTGTTGTAAATCCTCAAACAAAATGAGTTGTGTTTAGTTGTAAGATGTAAGTAATGTTAGTGGTGAATTAGCTGGATAGAAGGAACAGACCAGGCTTGAGGTCTACATTCAGTCCTGTTCAATCATGATAACAGAAACGACTTTTAAAGGCTGTAAATTCTTAAAGATTATTGAGATCTTTTTACTGCTAATATGTGTAGAAAATTTTTACTTAAGAAATTTATTTGGTATGACTTGTCTAGAATGATTTCAGACAAATCTGTAAGAGAAGCTGATTTTGGACGGCGGCAACACAGGAAACCAGTTGTGTGTGTATCTATTAAAAGATCTCGCCGAACCTCAGTAAATCACGCGAAAGTAGGGTCACATTACCGGAAATGAGGATATATAAAAAAATCGATCTCCAGTTTTATGAATCGGTGTAAGGTTTATTTAATTTGAATCGATTAAAAATTGATTAATCGATTTTTTTTAACCCAGCCCTAGTGCTTAGACACCAAGTACATGTATATGAACCTTATTTTTGTAGAGCATTTTCTTCGGGTATGTCTATTTCTAAAAATATAGCTAGGGCTTAACAAGTTAAAAGTTTGCTGTTCTTGTTTTCGCTGATGTAAAGCCCCCAGAGCAACAGATCGTGGTGGGGATCTGTTGCATGATGAAGAAGTCCAAGTCCAAGCCAATGACCCAGATCCTGGAGAGGCTGTGCAGGTTTGAGTACATCACCGTGGTCATCTTCCCCGAGGACGTCATCCTTAATGAGCCTGTGGACAAATGGCCTCTGTGTGACTGCCTCATCTCCTTCCACTCCAAGGGTACATACACATTTACACAGGCCAAAACACGCTTTGCACCTCTGTGTCATGTTGGAATTACGTCTCTAAAGAAAGTGGTTTCTAAAGCAATAACAGACTCTGTTGTTGTGCTGAGTCAGTGTGTCTGATCATATCCACATGATTCGTGTGTTTCTTTCCTCTTAAAATGTCAGACTAGCAATAAGTTTGAGCTGACACCTTTCCTTTTTGTTTACAGTTTACCAGCTTTAACTTGTTTGTATCTTTTTCATGTGCAAAATTCCAGGATTCCCACTGGATAAGGCTGTGAGCTACGCCAAGCTGAGAAACCCTCTACTAATTAATGACCTGAACATGCAGTACTACATACAGGACAGGTCTGTCCATTCAATTAAAAAAAGAAGAAATAAATTCATGCCAAGGTACATTTGAGAATGCAGCAGTTTGTTCATGGTACTTTATCTTTAACAGGAGAGAGGTGTATCGCATCCTGCAGGAGGAAGGGATTGATCTTCCACGTTATACTGTGCTGAACCGTGACCCAGATAAACCAGATGGTCAGTGTGCTGCTAGCTCACTTTTTTTTTATAATCATAAATATTTTTATCACACTGCTTATTTAAAAAAAAGATTTAATTCATCCTTAAATGTTTTCTTTCTTTTGTGAAAAGTTACGTTAAAGAGCCTTAAAAGTCTTGTGCATGGAGCATCCTGTTGCCTTTTATTTAAGAGGGCTTCAGTTTTATTTGAGCTCGGATAAATTTAGTATCTATTGCTCCGCTGTCCCAAGTGTCCCACACTTAAGTGCTGTGACATGATGGTTCTGGCATTCAATCCTTGTTTTTACAGAGTGACACAGACCCCTGAGAGATGAGCTATCAGATATTTTACATGTCTGGCAGAAGTGACGTCTTTAAAATCAGTGTCACATGGTTCAGAGTGCAGAGCTGCTTCACAGGGCTCAAGCGTAAACACTGCGGGGTCAAGCATCATCTGTGTATATTATTGGGGGAAATAAAAAGGAGCTGCCTGGTGAACGGCAACATTTGCTCTGTATGTGTTTTTAGAGTGTAACCTGGTGGAAGGAGAGGACCACGTGGAGGTGAACGGAGAAATATTCCAGAAACCTTTTGTTGAGAAGCCGGTCTGTGCTGAGGACCACAACGTCTACATCTACTACCCCACCTCTGCAGGTGGTGGCAGTCAGCGACTCTTCAGAAAGGTCCTTGATATCTTTTTGTTAGTTGTGGCTTCATATGTCAGTTAGTAGATGGGAGGAAACAAACAGTTGAATAGATACATTTCCAAATCCCCCGCCCCTCCGTTTTCCTACATCCAAGTGCTCTTGTGTGTCCTCAGTAACAACACTCATGTTACATTTGGGAAGGGCTACAGGTGCAGGGCTAGCCTTGACTTTCTGAATGCTCACTTTGATGTAATGTGTTTGGTAATAACCTCAGCTGTTGATCAAGTGAGTAGATTAGTACACACCAAACATTAACCTTCACCTTTATGAGCTTCCCTCCTAAATGCTGCAAGGCCATGGCTGTCAAGCAGAAACGTGTGTTATCATAAATCAGGGACTGTCAAACATGGACCTGCAGGCTTTCATTCAGACTCTGATGGATGTTGTAGAGAGTTCACAGTTGTTTCACTGGCCCAGTTCAGGACAGGACACATGTTAGACAGAAGGAGCAACTCAACTGCAGGTCTGCTGAAACTCTCAGCATTTTTAAATCAGGGTTAAAACTTTCCTATTTGCTTCCTTTTATCAGAACAACTGTTCATTTACTTTATTTTCTTCTTTTTATTGAGGTCTTTTCCTTTCTCTTTTAATTTAATTTTCTTTTATTTCTTTTAAAGTCTGTTTTTAACGCACTTGTTATTGCTTCTTGCACCCCGCTGTAATGCTTTAATGTTTTATGTAAAGCACTTTAAATTGTCTTGTACATAAAGTGTGCTATACAAATTACTTTGCCTTGCCTTGTTTATGTAGATTGGGAGCCGAAGTAGCGTCTACTCGCCGGAGAGCAGCGTGAGGAAGACGGGCTCCTACATCTATGAAGAGTTCATGCCAACAGATGGCACTGATGTTAAGGTAGAGTATGCACTTAGTTTTATAAACTGCATTATTTCTTACCTTCAAGAATTGCAGCACCATGCCAGGTCTTATCAGAAATTTTGTTGCACTTTTTGTTTCAAAGACAATAAAGTTCTTTTCTCCGGCGTATAGAGTTGTTGCAGACCAAAAACAAGAGATAATTTAATAAATTGATGTGTGTGTGCTAATGTGGGCTATCGTAGGGCTGCTCGATTATGTGAAAAATAATAATCACCAATTATTGTGATTGAAAATGAGATCTTGATTATCTAACACGATTAGATAAAGAGAAAGAGCCATGGGGGGAGGGGTTGTCTGTGGTAATACAGACTAGTCTCTTTCCACCAGGTTCCAGCAGCTATTGTTTGTCTCAGACCAGCAGATGTTCTGCAGGTGTGATCTGGAATAAATGAGACTGAAGACATTTTGTTTTAACATTGAAATCCGCGTCATATTCGGCTCTATGGTGCGGCTTGACCACAGGTCCGTAGGGGTGGCGAAACATTGGACT
>JBAMHW010000001.1:3867430-3878887 GCA_037177495.1 Rhadinocentrus ornatus
ACCCCTCGAAGATTTCTAAGTGGGAGAACTTGCAAAATAGCAGGGTGTTCAAATACTTAGTTTCCTCACTGTATATACATACATACATCTACATATATACATATATATGCGTGTGTATGAAAAGGTAACAATCGTGAACCTCTGTCCAGTGCAAGAGCCAAGATGGAGGTATGTAGTAGGAACCACAGTTGAAAAATGTTTCCTAAATTTGTCTTTGGCTTTCTCATGTGATTATGACAAATGTGTTTTAGAAAGTTCACCATCTGTGATACATTTCCCCCTCATCAGCTGAGCTGTGGCTGATAAGCTGCAGTGTTTAGCAGACGTCCTTTACGGTGTTGAAGCAAGATTGATGTCAAAGAAATATGTTTTGGTCAGGCTTTGCCAAAACACTCATTCAAATCATTTACGTTTACGACTGAATATTTAGGACAGTAAACTTATTTATTTATTTATTTTTGTCCCTTTTCCTGCTTATAAAGGTATGGCCACTTCTCAGGGATCAACAGAAAAGTGCAGCTAACGTACCTGCCCCATGGGCAGCCTAAAACCTCAAGTGAAGAAGAAGGTAAAGGGTTTTTATTTTTAAAAAGTTTTTTCAAGTAAAAGTTATGCCAACCTTTTCAAACTGCTCAATTCTTTACCGTTTAATGTTTGTTTTGTTTCGTTTTTTTCGTTTTGGTTTATAGACACACGTAAGGAAGGTCCGTCCCTGCTGCTGGTTCTGAAGTGGGGAGGAGAACTGACTCCTGCTGGCAGAGTGCAGGCTGAGGAACTGGGCAGAGCCTTTCGCTGCATGTATCCTGGAGGACAAGGTGAGATGGATGCACATGTGACACCTCCAATAAAAAATATACTTACAGTCCATTTACCATTTAGAAAAGGCTCCTAAATTCAAACCACAACCACGAGTCCCTCACTGAGCAGAAACTGATCCATAAAAGGTCTGACTGAGCAGCAGGAGGAGAGAGACACAAAATGTGGGACAAACCTACTTAAACTGGCTCGTTTCAGTTACAGTAAACAAATCACATAATTAAGGAATTAATTGATCTTAGATGTTATAACTGTCTGCATAAATACCTATGCTAACGTACCAGATCTATAGTCATGATGGCTAACCCTGCCATCACAACTATTAACTTCCATGAATATGGTCATCTCGTTTGACAATGTGGTAGTTCCATGACATCAGGGGTACACACCACCAAAATGGCTCACTAAAAAGAAAGAAGGCTTGGATATATGACTTGGGTGTTTTTGTATTTTAACTTGTTATGGTTTTTTAGACTCTTTGCCAGAAAACTTGAGGCTGAGACACAGATGTAAACTAAGAAAGACTTCGTTCAGTCGCAGGAAGGATGGACGGAGGACTAAAGAGCGCTCTGTTCAGTGTCAGTTTTAGTAAAAAGGAAATACAGGAAAACAAGAGAGTTGGCTCATATGTGGTGTCATCTTATTGTGTTACATAACTTTTAACTAAATCTTCCAGATCTTTTGCACCCAGTTCAGTTTCCTTCTGTGTGGATCACTTGTATATGTTTGTTTTCAGGTGACTATGCTGGATTTCCAGGCTGTGGGTTACTGCGGCTACACAGCACCTACAGACACGACCTGAAGATTTACGCATCTGATGAAGGCAGGGTGCAGATGACGGCTGCAGCTTTTGCGAAGGTATTTGCTTTTCTTCACCGAGACCTCGGTGTGGGATGGACAATCTTCCTAGAGGGTTTAAAAACCATAATCACTTAGAACTTCTTATTGTTTTTCTTCACCAATCTATGAAAAAAGTCAAGTGCGGAGAAAAGAATTAAAGGAGATAAAATGTAGTTTTTTACAGAAATATCTGTGTAAGTAGCAGAAATAAAGCATTAGCATTGCCATAATAAAACAGAAAGACAAGAATTCCACTTGCAGATGGAAAACTGACTGGAAGTTGTTCCATAAAAGAATGAGTAAAGATAAATAATGGCATAATAATTTTACTTTGTTTAGTTGACATATTATTGTGCAATTGTTTATGTTTACTTTTAGTAAAGTAGTTAATTCTAACAGAGATGACATGATGACATTTTCCCTATTTAATTAACTTTTTTGTAGTTTGTTAGTTTTGTTGTATCTTCCATGTATTTTTATTTAAAATTTTAATTTTGTGTAGGTTTTTTTATTTAATTTTATATTACCTTGTTTTATTTTAATTTTATTTAAAACTTTTTTTAAATTTAATTTCATTCTATTTTATTTTTATAGATTTTTTTTTGTGTTGTCAAAGCATTAAAGCCAAGAGGAAATAGAATTTTATTGCCACTTCTACTATCACAGAGGCATAAAAATAAACATTTAAATGAAGACGGCAAGAATGGTAAATAGAATAATTTGTAAAAGCCATTACTTAGTAACAAAGCCATCGCTGTTCAACGATCCAAGTTCATAAGCAGTCGGAATGCGTTTGTCCTGTAGTCAATGGAAAGTTTTTTACCAAATATTTACAGTTTTTGATGTAGACGTTTGTCCTACTTTGTACATACAAAACATTACATCTGCACAGCTGATGCTAGTTGACCAGCGACGTGTGTGATACCGGATTAGCCATACCTCTTACTAGTTATCTAGTAATCACTCGGAAACTGTTCTGGAGTCAGTGTGCAGCTCATGTTGTTTGTGTGTCTGTTTGTGTGAGCAGGGTTTGCTGGCTCTGGAGGGTGAGCTGACACCCATCTTGGTGCAAATGGTGAAGAGCGCCAACATGAACGGGCTGCTGGACAACGACAGCGACTCGCTGAGCGGCTGCCAGCACCGCGTCAAGGCCCGGCTCCATGAAATCTTTCAGAGGAACAGGGAGTTCACAGAGGAGGACTATGATACGGTGATTAACCAGCTCTGTTTACTCCTGAGTCCAAACAGTTGGATGGTCTGCGAGAGCCAGTTTTAGAAGTCAGTAGACCCTTTCTGCAACAAATCAGTGCTGGACCAGAGCACTTAAACCAGAGGGCTGAATAAATTCTTGTTCATCTTCTATGTATGTAAGGTTTTACGTCTGTCTATCTGGAGAAATTCTACCCGCACTAGTGAGTCACGCAGCCTTTAGCTGCAGAGGTGAAGCTACCCACAGTCAGTAAGTGTTGTTTTGTGGTTTTTCTTGGAGGCAAACACGTTTATATGCATGGCCAAAACTTCTGCAGCTTTTGAGAAAATTTCCCCACAGTAAGTGTTGGACTGAGATGGGGATGTGTTAGAACTGGATTCTTGTCTAGTTAGATGCCAGATTTTCTAAGTTTTCATTTTACAGTTGGAACCCTGCTAGATCGCAGGCATCCCCCATCATCGCTAATGGAGTCAACAATTTCTCAGGAGCGGTTGTGTGAAACTCTGTGGGGTAAATAAAGTGATATCTTACCCTTTAGGTGATCTATGGACGTTTTCCAGGTATTTATATCCCATCCAGGAAGTTTACAATCCAGCCACAAAATGTAGTGTTTATTAGGAGACTAAGGGAAATCCACAATCGGTGATCCATGATAACCCCATTATTAATCACATTTTCATCATAAAAAGGTCGCTATCACTACGTTGTTGCTAAGAGACGTCTATTTTGATCCGGAAATTCTGATGTTGCTGATGTTAAAAGAAAAAGTGTACATATGTAGATTTCTGTTCTGTGAAGCAAAGACCTGAGAGAAAGATGTGCAGATAAGAAAAGGTCACTGTTGATCTGTGTTATTTGTACAAAGTACTGTTGGTAAAACATGCTGTTGTCTTTTTTGTTCGTTCTTTCTTTCTTCGTTAGTGCATTCATTTTCTATACCACTCATTCCATTTCAGGGTTGTAAGGTAACTGGCTTTTGTGGAGCTATATCTATTGAAACATTCATTTTACATCATGTTAGCCTCATAATGTGACACCATCGTGTCGGGATGTTGACTAGGATTAAAAGACTGGAGCTTCAACATGCATTTTTACACTGAAGAAACAGCAGGCCAGCAAAAATAGCCAAAAAATGGAGTAATAATGGTTACGTCATTGTGATTATGTGTGTCTGTAACAGCTGGCCCCGACCTGTAGCGCCTCTTTGGTGAATTCAATGAACCAAGTAAATAACCCAGTGGCTACGTGTGACCAGGTCTACGCGCTGATTCAGAGTCTCACCTCGCAGATCCGTATAAGAATGGAAGACCCTAAATCTGCTGGTGAGAATCCTCCCTTTTTATCCTGATGCTTTGTGATCATTTTCTTTGGATTTATGTCTTTTTAAATTTGAAGTAGTTTCTTTCAAAGTATTGATGCCAGATTTTTGTCCACCACCAGACCTGCAGCTGTACCACAGTGAGACTCTGGAGCTGATGCTACAGCGCTGGTCCAAACTAGAGAGAGACTTCCGCATGAAGAACGGCCGCTACGACATCAGCAAAATACCCGACATTTATGACTGTGTGAAGTACGACGTTATACACAACGCTACCCTGGGACTGGAGGACACACTGGAGCTGTTCAGATTGTCTCGAGCTTTAGCCGACATCGTCATTCCACAGGTAAGAGGAAGGAAGAAGGCAAGGAGAGACCTGGACTGCTGCACAATAACACTATTTGTTTGCCTTCGTTATTTTTAAGGATGTTCCTGTCATAATGTCTGTGTTTTTGCAGGAGTACGGCATAAGTAATGTGGAGAAACTGGACATAGCATATGCCTACTGCCTCCCACTGGTTAGAAAGATCCAGCTAGACTTGCAGAGGACCCACGAAGATGAGTCTGTCAACAAACTACATCCTCTGTGAGTCCAAGATTAAGACTTTAAAGCATACATATAATTTTACAGAAGGCTGTTTTGATGGAAAGAAACACTAAAAGAATTGCATAAACTAACTGTGGAGAATAATTTTAGACTTGACTTACGTGACTTGTGTGAGCAGGTACTCTCGTGGAGTGATGTCTCCCGGCCGTCACGTCAGGACACGTTTATATTTCACCAGCGAGAGCCATGTCCACTCCCTGCTCAGCATTTTCCGATACGGAGGCTTGCTTGATGTAAGCAAACATCGTTCCTCAAGTTAAATGTGCATTTGATTGAGCGCAAATCAGGAGAGCAAAGTAACTTCTGCATGTGCTTGCAACAGGAGGAGAAGGACCAGCAGTGGAAGCGGGCCATGGATTACCTCAGTGCTGTCTCCGAACTCAACTACATGACCCAGATTGTCATCATGCTTTATGAGGACAACAATAAGGTCTGTTCCTGCTGCTTTGTTTACCTACTCATCATATAGTAACTTCTGTATGACTATTTATGAAAGAGTTAAATTTAGTTGCAATCATCACACAGCTACTGAAAAATTACTGTAAGCAGCAATTAGGGATGTAATGATTGCTTACACCACGATTAATTAAATAAAAAGATCCTCCAATATAACAAAATAAGTTGCCACAAAAGGTGGAAATTAATCAAATATTCACATAACCACTTATTCCCTTAGTCAATTCAATTTGATTTTGAATAAATCTGACTTGATATCAATTTATATACAGATATTTACAGTTCTTCTTGAATGTTAAAGGCATTCTCATTTTTTTAAACACTGAGCCTGTTTATATGATCATCAAAATCAGATATCTGAGAGTAATCAGATTACTGTAATAATCTGAAATGATGCGTCCACATTACCTTCTGAAATACAATGTTCGAAAGGTTGTCTACATTTACCCGCCTATTGTTGGATTTATTTAGGAGTGCAAACTTGTGTGGTGACGCCGCTTCCTGTTCAGTGTTTGTTGAACGTGGCAGAGCCCACGGTTTTTAGCGTTAGCTGCTAATGTGAGAGGTTATAAGCTGGTAAATAGTTTACAGGTGATTGTAATCCAATGGTGAATGAGAAAATCCCACTTTGGCATTGTGTCGGTGAGAGAAGCCTTGTCACAGCTGTAAACATAATCCACCAAAAACCATTTATCCTACTTATTTATGAAGTTTCTGATAAATTTTCAGCCTTATATTTAGACTTTTTATCATCAGGTTCTGATTTGAGTAATAATTTTGCCATCATTGAAGTGCAAATGTTGGATTTTTGTGTAGTTGCTTGACGTTAAGGATAACATCCTTAGGGAAACAGGAGCAGAGATACTGTAAAATCTCACTAAGTATATCTCAAACATTTTCCGTCTGAAGGACATCTCCTCTGAAGAGCGTTTCCATGTTGAGCTCCACTTCAGCCCCGGGGTTAAAGGTGTTGAGGAGGAGGAGAACGCCCCGACTGGGTTTGGTTTCAGACCTGCATCTGCTGAGGTGGCACGGCAGGTACAATCACATCCGGCCCTTTTTGTCTTCCTTCATATTACTCTACAAAACACATCCGGTGTATTCAGTTTTATGGGTCTGCTCATTTAGAATGGACAAAAACAGCCTGACCTGGGCAGCCTGGAGGACCTCTCACGAGATGAAACTGACCGCGCTGTACCACTGTCTGAGCCAATCACCATTCAGAGGAGGTCTCCGCTTATTCGCAATCATAAGACCGGTTCCATGGAGGTAAGAATAACGGCTTTGTTACCTTCCACAGATGTATCTTTCAGTTCACCTCTTAGCGCCACTTCTCTACACAACAAGCTTCTCTGTGGTTTTGGTCTTATTTGCAGCTTGTGGTGGAGACTGTTGTATGACATCCAGTATGTTCACACCAACTTGTTTACAACCACGTGCATGTTTTATCTGTGTGTGTTTTCCACCAGGTCCTGTCAGAAACATCCTCCTCCAAAGCTGCCAGCTATCGCCTTTTTTCGTTCTGCTCACGTCAGTCTCCCGAGATGAAACAAAGTGGATTAGGTAGGTGTAAATATGTCCGTTGTCATGGCAACAGTGGCAGTGGGAAATGTCTTTGAGTAGAAGAATTTTAAATAAATTTATATCTTTAGAGGGCATGAAATTGATTTGAAACAGTTACTCTGAGGGCTGTTTTCAAGACCTGTTCTCAAAATTGTCCTAGTGCCAATAAAAAAGGAAAATAGATTAAATAAATAAAGAAAAATGAACAAATATTCATTAAGAAGATTTATGGACATGAGACATTTCTATCTTTTTCTAGCAGGACTTGAATCAAAACCTCAGTGGTCCAGTTTCTAGGAATTTGTTTTTGTTGTAAATACAAAAAGAAAAAAAATTGTGCTAAATTAATCTTACAACTGTGATTGATCTAAAAAACAAGGCTATCATGTGTAAACAATTTAAACTAGTTAACTAAACCTGACCAAAATCCCTGGCGGTGTTTGGGTCTATTTCGTCCCTCTTCTACCCATTGCAGTCAGCCTCAGATCTTCAGTCCTAGTCTGAGCTGTTTGAAGCATTATAGATTAAAATCACGCTTTTTTGTCAGCAATTACTGGCTTTCGGGATCCTTCATTTATATATATATATTTTTCTTTGCTTCTCTTTATTGTTCTCTGGGTGAAAGCAGAGGGAAAGGGGATGCTGCATTAATTTTAGAAACCTATGTTGACATAAGGTCAGGATGGATTTCTTTTTTTTTTTTTTTTTCTTAATTATAAGCCCATAGCCTAGGTAAAAGATATACGTGCTGGCCCCTATATTATAAAAAGAGATGGAGGTTGGTACCGGTTGCATGTTCTTCTCAGCTTTTGTATCTGCTTGTCTGTTTCTTCTTCTGTTTCCCTCCGTCTCCTTTTCTCCGACTCATTCTGGTGAGCTGTTTGAGTAACGGCATGTTATGTAGTGGTAACTAACCAAACCCCCCCCCACCCACCCCCCGCCCCGCCCCCTCGCAGGCTCTCAGTGTGCCGGGCTCTTCAGCACCACCGTCCTAGGTGGCTCCTCTAGCGCTCCTAACCTGCAGGACTACGCACGTGCACATCGCAAAAAATTCTCCGCTGGCAGTCTGTCCTACAAAGACGGTATGTGTGTTAAAGACCCAAACCTGCACAGGACAACAGTAGATCAGCTACACAACTCTTTGTCCTCACCTATGAAATATACCACGTTAGGTTATCGTAGTAAGGCGATGTGCAAAATTAATCTGAATTTATTGGGACAATTATTATGTATGCCCATACATGTAAATTATAGATTAATATGAATTTTATTTTTGTTATTGGTGGCATGTTTTTTCTTTTCCCTCTTTTTTTTTTATTTCTCATATCATTCTGGTCACCAAATCCACAATTTTCCATGTTTTCTTTTCTCTCCACACCACTTTTCTTTGTAGTGCTTTGTTAATGAACAGGCTGCCTCGTCTGTGCTACCAGACAGACTTTTAGAAATTTACTCACAAGCACACGGTTCAAACAAGAGCCATACATATAACATTGAGCCCGTTTACAAGCACACCAAAAATCTGATCATTACCTGATTTCTGGAGTTATCAGATTATTCAAGTGATTATGGTGGCATCATAGTCTGGTATCAGATTATTATTTGGCCCATTTATGTTCTGCGCAAATGATGGATACAGAGCATTTCGTCTTTTTCCGTTATTTATCTGCGTTGCTTGGTTCATTTTCAGGGCCCTTGCAGATTTTTCCCCCTGATGGAGCAAACAAAGCAGTACCACCACAAACCATGGTGGCAGTGTTGAGCAGTGTAGCTAATGTGCAACGCGTGAAAGGATCAAAATAGAGCTGCAATGTATTTAATGACCGCAGAAGCCACCACAGTTTACTCTGCTTCATCTTTTTATGTCTCTTTCTGAGAATGAACATAATCATGATCTCCATCGTCGCTACATTTGTCTGAAACGTTAGAAAACCTCTGCACTGCCCTCTGGTGGAGGTATTGGCTAACAACCATTTGAACTTCAGGGACACATGGAAGTATAAGGGCAGTAGCGTTTAAAACGGACGTAAACATTTGTGTATGTAAATGGAACATTTACAGATTTCTCCCCAAATACTTGATTTGTTTAGGTTTTATACATCTGCATGTGCAAATAGCTGCGCCACTTCCATGTTTTAAATGTCTTCCGTTAAAAAGACAGAAGTAGCGCTGGTGAACATTAGCGGAACACGAAAGAAAAACTTGATGCCGTACAGCAGATTTGGAGTATAAACAAAGTAAACCAATCATTTGTAGTGTCTTTTGCCACTGAATAGCTTCTAGGTTAGGATCTAATGGTAAGAACATGGGGGCCACCATGTTTAACAAAGACCAGAAGCTTTGAAAATAACAGGAAGTTACATCACTACACAGATGCGTACTCCAAAAGTTATCCCTTAATAGACTGGAAAATGTAAACAAGGGTTTTTGACTCATCTGATCAGATTACTACAATAATCTGATTACTCCAAGTTATCAGATTTTGATGGTCATGTGAACGAATGTCGGAGTCGGTGTGTCAGAGTACGTTAAATGTGCTGTTGGTGTGTGAAGTCACACTGAATTAATGCAGGTAGCTGCAGCAGAGATCATGTTCAGTCGTTGCTGAATTTCATCTTTTCCCATTCTGAAAAGCACGGCATTTTATTGTGTGTCCTCTGCAAGGGTGAAGCAGCATTAACATTTTGACAGTACGCGTCCATTAACTTCCCTTTGTTCGAAATATGATGACCTGTAACTGTTTGCTCTCATGCACTGATTTTGTGTGGCAATCAGCTGTTCTGCTGAACCTTAATCTTTAAAAGTCAGCTTGACTTTAATATGCAAACAATGTTAATCAGCCCTCTGCTGATTGATTCTGGATGCCAGGGCTGCACATATTAAACCACTAAAAACAAAAAGAAGGATCAGTGATGCGTCGTGGGCACATTTAGACGTAGCAGACTCAGATGTGTGTTGTCATGTCATCCAGTAGGTGTCAGTGTGGCGCCATGAAGAGCCGCCTCCTCTCAGCCTCCATTCTCCTGGTTGTCTCATGTAGAATCACTCTTGGTCTTTGTCCTCCATCTTGTCAGACCTCATTTTCAAGAATTAAAGGAACCATTGCAATTTCAGTGCAGTCAGTCACGTTTTTAATTTCTCGTTTTATTTTAAGTCTAATTTTTATTAGTTTTATTTTATGTATTTTTTTGTGTGCATGTCTATACAATATAGCGGCGGTTCATTCATCCTTTTTTAGTGTGTGTGAGTCTTTCTTATCATGCTGCAGCCTCTTCATCCTGCTCAGGTTCAGCATTTGACATTTTTCACTGCCTCCACGTGTCTGTAAACCAGTTTCCAAGACTGATCAGCTCAATGTTGTTAGACTTAAAGAAGGAAAAGAAAGCAGAAACTTAGGCCTGGATGATATATGTTTTGTTTATTTTCTTTGTATGTTTATCATTTAAGTTGAAGCCATTTCATCTCACATAGTTGTCTGAATAGTGGCATGTTGGCCCACATCTTCCAGCATCAATCATCCATTTTTACAGCCACCTTAGATGGGGCTCCTTTGTAAACTGGAACTATTGAACAACTGAGTTGTAAACTATTTATTTGTTAAGGTGTTGGTTGATCTTTCTCTTTTTTTTTATTGCATCAGAGAAGAACAGGGGATGATAAATCATGATATCTAAGTTACTGTGGCTCAGAGTAACACTAGTGATTTTTTATTTTTTATTTTTTTTATTTCCTCAGAGTTGTTGTCTATGCCGGCAGTAAAACGATTTTCTGTGTCGTTTGCAAAGCATCCGACTAATGGTACGTCTGCTTCTTTCAAGTATTTTTCCACTTCACTTCCCTTTGTCTTGCATGTCTTCAAACTTTTGTTTTTTGACCTTGAGTATTTTTTTCCACATGGCCCTCCAGCATTTCAGGTTTCAGTTTTTCTCTCTTTTTTCCTCTTTTAATTGTTTAAATTATTTTAGTTTTTTAGTTGTTTTTTTTTTGTTTTTTTGCCCATTAGCTTTCTAACACTACCTGACATTCTCTTTCTAACCGGGGTTCCCACTGGTCTTTCAGTTTGTGAAATATTAACAAAATTTGGGACAGGGAATGTCAGCAGATTTACAAGTATAGCAGCATGATACAACGTACAGTTGTACTGTGAATGTTACTGTGCAACAGTTTTTGCCATTATTCATTTATTGTCAATGAAAACAGGAAACAGCAATTTACCGAAAAATACTCAAACATAAATAAAATATACAAGTAGAAACAGACTAAAATATTCACTTTTCAAGTTGGCACTTTACAGATTCTGAGTAGCTTTATTTAGCTTCCTTCACAGTCTGTTGTTGAGGTTCGAGTTATAGGGGGGCTCCATCCCTCCATCAGACTTGTTGAGGTCTGGGTTATGGGGAGGATCCATCCCTCCATCAGACCTGTTGAGGTTCGGGTTATGGGGAGGATCCATCCCTCCGTCAGACCTGTTGAGGTCTGGGTTATGGGGCAGCTCCATCCCTCCATCAGACCTGTTGAGGTTAGGGTTATGGGGAGGATCCATCCCTCTGTCAGACTTATTGAGGTCCCTGTTCTGGGGAGGATCCATCCCTCCATCAGACCTGTTGAGGTTCGGGTTCTGGGGAGGATCCATCCCTCCATCAGACC
>JBAMHW010000001.1:3880659-3908556 GCA_037177495.1 Rhadinocentrus ornatus
ATTAACATTGATTTTCTCAGGTGTTCAAATACTTATTTGCAGCTGTTTCATACAAATAAATTGTTACAAAATCATACGTTGTGATTTCAGGATTTTTTTTTTAGATTATGTCTCTCACAGTGGACATGCACCTAGGATGAAAGATTCAGACCCCTCGAAGATTTCTAAGTGTGAGAACTTGGAAAATAGCAGGGTGTTCAAATACTTATTTTCCTCACTGTACATATAAATCTTTCATATACATTGTAGGTTTTTATTAATTATTTTGCTGTTAAGATGGTGATAGAGGTACAAGCAGGATTTGTAAGATCAAGAGACTCAGTAAGTTTCATTTTAAGGGCCAGATGGAAAAAAAAAACTCTGGAGGTCAAAAATTTTAATATCACAGTTTATGTTGTATATTTTCTAATCTTAGTATCACACTTCATCAGATTTGAAGGCTTGCAAGAGACAAAGGAGGTTTAGATCCGCTTGCTTGTGTTTATGATGCGATGAGCTGCAAAGAGCCTGCAGGTATAGATAGCTCAGCTTTTTCTTCAAAACATTTATCAGAAATAAACCCCTCACTCTCTGTCAGTTAGCATTTAAACTGAGACAGAAAACGTGCCGGTCCAATGCTTTAGGACTGCTTTACGAGCATATCTGTTACACTGGGTGGTGGTAAAGCTTTTTAATAAAAGAAAACTATAGATATTATAGTAAAAAGAAGCTTCGTTGATTTTTTTAACCTCTAAAGCATTATCTTTGCATCAAGGCAGATGAACTAAGGGTGGGAACCCTGTTTAACATCCTGCATACAGTTTGAAATCAGTCACCATTACCCAGAATTCAGTGTTATTATTTTCCAATGAAAAGATGTGTGTGTAAGTGTATGTGTATTCAGTAATTACATCAAATACACACCTGTTGCCATGATTGTAAATGCTGTGGATTTATAAATCATTGTTTAAAGGCCACCAACAGCAAATCAATGTTTAACCCTTCTCCTCTTTTTTCTGTGACTTCAGCCTTTTTATTTTTCCCCAGTAATGTTAAACCCGCAGTGGTCCAACATGCACTAAATCCTAAACTGGGGAAGGGTTACACCTTTGTTCGTCCCATCTCGTGTCCTGAAAGAAACATTGATTAGTTTTTGTTTTTCTTCATGCATGCACACGTGATTTCAGGGTTATGAGTGCACAGATGTGGCTGTTGAGACTTTTATGATTAGAATTTTTTTTGTTAGTTTGTTTGTTTTGATAAGCGCCAGCAGAGGTTGGTACTACAGCTGTTTGACGCTGCTTTGCTGTTGTTTAGTCATTTGGGGATTATGGTTGATGGGTTTGTTGCTGTGGTCCATTGTGTCTTTTATGATCTGCCTTTATTCTCTGACTGGAAAGAAATAACAGATTTAAATGCAGTAAATAAGTTCACATGTTTGGGTTGTGTAAGTCTTCGTGTATCTTTGAGTATGGCTGCTGTAGTTGAGCTGGAATGAGAGATTTCTGCCTGTTCTGGTTCACAAACTTTTGATTCTTGTTAATGTTTCTCCGGCCTTCAAACCATAAAGAGCAGCTTGAAACTGAGTCCAAAAACTTCTACAAACTATATTATTGTTTCACTGTCCTTTACACGTATCTTTGATCACAGGAACTAAAGATGACAGCTCCACTGTAGCAGTGGCTCCATCTCGGTGCACTGCGAAAGGTACAACAGTCGCTAGGTTTGCCATTTTTCTGCTTGTACTAGGGTTGTCAAAAGAAAACAGAAAGATCGATACCCAGATAATAATCACGACGGAAAGGTTTTCTATTTTTTACTCATTTCCAGTAGCATGAACAGCGACAGTGCCGCCTTCGCCTCCTCCAGCCGATGCGCAGCTTTAGCAGCTGAACACGTGAATGTGAGCCAGAAAAGTAACTTCGGGCTTCTCAGTGTTTTAAACTTCACAATTTCTGTCCGTTTCTGGAGCGAGCGCAGCAGCTGCTGCTTGAAAAGTTGTTCATAGGTTTTTGTGTGTGTGAGGTGAAAACCTCTGTGTGTGTGTGTGTGTGTGTGTGAGAGAGTTTTGTTAGAGACCAGTAAAATAGTGCAGGCTCTGAGCTGTATGTAGAGAAGTCTAAATATGAAGAAAATCACATGTAGGCGGCTTAAAATGCTGCTATTTGTACTTGCTGTTCGTGACACAGCCATTTTATATATCATATGTATAGGATCATAAGATACTTTCAGTATGTTCGATATATCACTCACCCCTACTGCAGTTATTCCTCTAAATAATAAATGAATTCATTTAAATGGTCGCTGCTAGTTCTCCTGGGAAGAGACATTTCCAACAGTTAGCTAGCTATTTGCCTGATCGAAGCTAATGCAGCTAATTCCACTGATGACAGTAAGGTCACTTTTGTTCCCCTCGTTTACAAAATCCCACTACGTCATGGGTTTATGCTTTAATCCTGAACAGAAGCCTGCTCATGTTTTGCTGCTAATATTGGAGACTGAAATGAAAGAACGCAACGTTTATTAAGGCTGTGCGATTAATCGAATTTTAACCACAATTACGATCCGGGTTTTCAACGATCATTAAAATGAAACGGTCCGATTATTTTGCTCCTTCGTAGTTTACTCTTGTGCTGTTTTCAGTTGCAAATCGAGCGCCACTGGCATTGCAGCGCTCTGCTGCAGACTCCTCCCACTGCTGCAGACTCCTCCCACAGTTCCAGCCGCTTTGGTTTAATTCGACTCCAGATGCAAACACCTCAAGTTATGGGCTGGACACACGGGAGGCGACGTCGCTCCTTCTCTATTCCTTTTCTATGGAACTTGCGTGATGAGGAGGAAATCGCTGCCCTCCTCCAGCCAAGCGAAGGCGACATTCGTGCATGTGAAATGTTGCGCTCGTTCATGTAGACGTGCACACGGGGGCTTACGACGCGACATTTTTGTGATTAGTTACTAAATAGTCCACCAGCTCCCAGAGACAGAGAGATAAAAAAAACGTTACAAAGAAACATAACTTTGTTTCTCCCCAAAGACCAGCGCTCAGTTAACACCGCGAACAACTCGGATTTAAGAAACTCATCGCCACTTTGAACAAACGGCATCACTGCCATCTCCTCATTATTTAATCGTGTCTCTCCCTGCCCTGTATGATGAGGGTGTCGTGAAGGACGTGGCTACAGTCCAATGTTTCGCCACCCCTACGGACCTGTGGTCAAGCCGCACCATAGAGCCGAATATGACGCGGATTTCAATGTAAAAACAAAAGGTCTTCAGTCTCATTTATTCCAGATCACACCTGCAGAACATCTGCTGGTCTGAGACAGACAATAGCTGCTGGAACCTGGTGGACAGAAACTAGTCAGCGCTTCTAATGTCTTACATTTAAAGCACCCCATCCTCGTCATCTCACTTTCTCTTTCTCTAATCGTGTTAGATAATCGAGATCTCAATTTCAATCAAAATAATCGTGATTATCATTTTTCCCATAATCGTGCAGACCTAATGTTTATTCTTCTCAATGAGCAGCGGTGCTGACGACTCCCCCCTTGGTCCGAAAGCACTCAGCAGACTCGGTCCTCATGCAGTCCCAGCTCCAGAGCAGATGTTCACCTCTGCTCCATGACCAGACTCAGACCTGCTGCTGGCTAACCGTCAGATATTAATGCTTTTTAATGAAGAGTGTGGAGGAGAACATTTAAAGTTCTGTAACGTGTTGTAAACTCTAAACGCTGATTTGTTAAAGCAACATTTTACCTTTAGGTCAGTTCACTTTTGGCCAGAGATATTTCCTATTTCTTTATCTTTTCTTTTCAATTAATATGCAATAATAGCAATTTTCCAAACATTACTAGAGCTGGAGTTTGTAACATTGTGTGTATTATTTGATTCAGTCGTCCACTGAAGCTCTCAGCTGCATCAGAGCAGGAGATCGGCTCTGTTTCATCACCAGGCTTAAAATGAAACGTGCAAAGCTGCTGCTGATCCCTCGCTGGCTTACCTTCAGATATTAATGTCTATTCATGAAGAGTGTGGACAAAAGTATTTAAAAAGTGTTGACATGTTCCAGACTCCTAATAAAAAACAAATGACACGTAATAAAATTAAACTAAAAAACAAAGAAAATAATGACTGAAGATTTTAGTTTTATTTTATTATTTTTGCTGATCAGGCAACAGTGCATCTGAAGCATTTCCACTCAGAATATGCTGAGTCAGATGATGAAGCACCAGTTGTTGCTTACTCTTTTTTTGCAGCAATTTTGAGCACTTTTATTTTTAAGCCTAATTGAAGCAGCTTTGTTTAAATCTATAAGAATAACATAATAAGCCTTTGTTATAGTTTAAAGGTTTTAATATTAAGAAAGGTAAAAGTTTTATTTGACCTTTGATGATTTCAAATTTCTTTGTTTGAAGGCTAATTTAGCCTTGCAGATACAAATTAAAGGTGAACATTAATTTATTCTACAGTTTTTATTTCTAAAATGTTTTACTGGAGGAGTTTCATAGACTTGGCTAAATAATTTTTAGTTTTACAGCATCTGTTGTGGCATTTTTGGCCGTTTTTCTGAGGTTTTTATTTAGTTTATATCGATATCGGAATTATATCGTATCGACCAAAATGAAGAAATATATCGTGATACAAGATTTGGCCATATCGTCCAGCCCTAATCCAGGCTGATATTTTGACTAATATAGATCAGAGTATCAATACACCCATTCCTACTGTCAGGCAGATAACTTGCAACATGGAGCTTAAATTAAAGTTATTTCCTCACATCATCAATGACATTGTTTGGTAATGAACGAAAATCTACACAAATGCCAAACGTTTATTTTATCTTAACCCCTTAATGCCTATTTTTATTTACAATTCTATTAAAATAAAATGAATGCAGGATAGAAATGACAGAAAAAAGACTGGATTAGAATAAAGTATAATTAAATATGAAATAAAATTATATAATGAATAAATAAATAAAAAATGAATACATAAATAAGAGTAAATTAAAGCAAATAAATTAATAAACTAAATTAATTAGATGTGAAGAAATAAAAGTGGTTTGTCAGAGTTTAAAGAAAAGGATTAATATTGATAATAATGATCATCATAATAACGTTTGGCCTCTTTATTGTCAGCGTAAAAGAAAAGTTGAGAAATTCTTTGGAAGACCGTAAAATCAATCATTTACCCACCAGGATCCTTCCCAGATGAATGTTTATATAAAAGAAAACGCGAGCGATGCGGCTCCTTCTCGTGGTATCAGCGACGTTATCGACACACTCCTGGGTATCGCTATCGAGTCTGAAATTCTAGGTTTTTGACAACTCTGGTTGGCCGTGAGTTTTATTAACAGGAAGGCATCAGATTGATTGAGCCGCACATCTAACAGCGCTTTAGTTGTTCTCCATTCTGGGCTTCCGGTGTCTGGCCAGACGCTTGCTCCTCGGTGGACTCTGACTGGATCTTTCTGCTGGGACTGCAGAGGAGCAACAAGTGTCCCCGTGTTTGTTTATTATTTTCATGTCTCGCTTAAAGCTTGTGCTGAAACTTTGTTTCTGATCGTTTGCTCTCACTGCTGGCTGCTGCTTTTGTTCAGAGCACCGTCTTCATGAACACGACACACCCTTCCTCCCTACACCTTTTCTTTCCCAGCTCTGACTTCCCTTCTCATCTGTGTAATACAGACCTTTACTCCCTATCTCTCCCAGCTTTAAGCCTGTCCTTTCTTGTCTTCTGTAATGCTCCCTCCTCCTCTTCTTCCCTCCTGGTCCACTGCTCTGTCCACTTGCTCTCCCTCTTCTTCCTCAGAGCCCTTGAAGGAACACGATGTGGCCCAGTTGTTGAGGTGTTTCTCCACTGACCTCAGGCTGGCCCGCCAACTCTCTCTGGACCAGGCGCTGGCCCACCACCTACACCAGTGCTCCTACCACCTCCGCCTCTTCCGAAACTGGCTCATCTCCGGCCAGGACCCCGTAGAGTACCTCCACGGTCAGCTCCTGGCCCTGCCCCCCGCCCCTCCCTTCCCCCTCCCCCGGCCTCGTGCTCGCTTTAACCACTGCTCACGGTTTAGTTGGGACTGTGCTTGCTCTTCGGTTTTGCATCCTGGTGTTTCTGCATGCTTGCCTGGTTCTGTGGTTATGCAGATTCAAGCTGTAGTTGTGAGAGCTGTTTGGGATTTTTCAAATCCCAGTCCACCCCTCAGCAGCGGTGTTTTCCCTCATCCTATTCTCAGGTGCATAATCCCACAAGCTCCAATTTGCTTACATTTTTCTTTCTTCTTCTTTTGAGCTTTAATAAATCAAGCAATAAAAAGACTTGATTTTTGGAATATGGTGGATCGGAAATATTTAAATCAAAATGTACTTAGTTATTTTCAGTTATTTGCTTTAGCTATTTACAGTTTCTTTTGTTTTCCTTTTTTTCAGTCATTACAATTTACTCCAATATATTTATAAACATTTACGTTTTTATTACTAACAAACTACTATGACTAATTTTTTAGATTCCAGTTTGTAACATTTATGGAAGATCTGTTGGTATTAAATCAATATAATATTCACAACTGAAGGCTGCTGGGTTACTCTACATTTTCACAGTAGGCTGGAACAGACAAACCAAACCATGGTTGTAGTTTGGAGATTGTGGATTTTAATCCTGAATTCTCTCCAGGGAAGGGTGATGATGGGGGAGGAATTCAGGTGTTTAGTTGGCTGCAGTCTGCAGTGTCTCCTGTAGATGTCATAAAACCAATATAGTGCTCCTTTCATGCCTGAAGATGCATAATATTTAAAGTTATTTTACATTTAAAAACTATTACAATTGAATGCCACTAATATATTTAAATCTGGACTTTTGGTCGTGTCGCACATGCATCAGACTTAACATTTGCTCTGTGGGAGTTTTGTATTAAAGGCAGTTTCCTCTAAACAGCCACAGCAGCACCGTTTCTCATTTTTATACCAGTTATTGTCACAATGAAACAGCAACACTCTATTTCAGAAGTAGTTACTGAGGTTGAAGCCACCTAGATGGAAAAGAAACAGACAGTTTGGTGGTCATTAAAACAGCAGAAGCAAAGAAGCAGCAAAAATATTTGGCTTTAAATAAATAATGTTTTGTCAAATTGATGTGAGAGTTTGTGTCCTCCACCCCTGCATGAACAGAAATGTTGTTTTAAGTTCAGACTGAAATGTGTCTTAGCAGTCATCTTTGATCAAATTCTGCCTGATCTAAATCCGGACTTTTTATTCCTAATTTAAGGCCGTGTTGTATTTTGGGAAGCTTTTCCTTGACAAGATGCACTGACAAGTGTTTCTTTCAACTCCCCAATAAGTAGAAAAAGCATTATTACATTCTTTATTAAACTAAACAACATGTAAAGAGAATCTGCACACCATGTGTCGCAGTGCTTCGTGAGATGAATATTGACACATTTTTGCATCTAGTTTTGTTTTTTCCCTCCAGATTTAAGCAGACTTCATCGCTAACTTGCACATTAGTGATTTGTGAAGTGGTTTTACTCAACAGTGCAGCAGCCGCTCTGTTTGAATGCCAGTCGTCCCTAAACCTGACCTTAACCAGCATGAGATTTCTGTTGTTTGCCGTCTATCTGACGTACACTCACATCCTAGAAACGGAAAACATCCTCCTCTGAAGTTTTCAAACCGATGGAAATAAGCTGGAGTTTGCCGCTTTGCGACTGTGAATGGTTCTGGTGAAATGTGGCTTGGTTGTGAACTAACAGTGGATGAACTGGCTTGGATAACCCTGGTGGGACATGAGCTGCTGGTTTGAGGCTGTGTGCTGCTGTTGGAGCTGCAGTGGATGTGTGCTGGGACTGACCAAAAAGGCAGATTTTTTTTCTTTTTTTCCTTTTTTTGTTAAAAATATGCTTGCTTTTGCAATTAAAGAGCAACTTGTTGTGTTTTCTTGGCGTTCAGCATGAGTTTTTGCAAATTGCCTGTGTGGAAACGAAGCATAGAGGCTGGCAGGAGTTGACAGCCGTTAAGGTAAACGGGAGAGCAGTGTTACGGTGGAGTGTGTGTATGCGTGAAGCATCGGTGTCAACTCGAGCGCCTGCTCCTCCTCTGACTCCCTGGCCTGAGGGCTGATGTACCTGCGGGCATCATGTGTCTCCTCTGCCCGCAGGCTTCGAAGGCTGCTCCATGGTACCCTCCATCTATCCTCTGGAAACGCTGCACAACTCGCTGTCCCTGAAACAGGTCAACGAGTTTCTCACCAGCGTGTGTGAGAATGCAGGAGATCCACACACCAGGACCACTAGAGGTAAGAAAACCACCACAGGTCTCCTGTTTGTATTTCTGATTTAATCATCTGCTGCTAGTTGGACCTTCAATCCCTCTCTTTTTTTTAACCCTGAAGCTCTGTCAGCTATGTTTGGCACACACAACCAGCCGTCAGTAGATTCGTACATCCCCCAGAGAGTCCTTTCTTCCTCCATCTCTCTCAGATCTCGCTCTGACAGACCTCCTTGGTGTGAGTATCGCAGCGTGTCCTTGTTCACAACCAGATTTGACATTTCTAGGTTTGCCTCCCTCAGCTGTCTCATTTCCAGACTCATTTGGAGACTATTCATAGAATGTAACTTGTCCTCTGCATTCTGTTTATGCAGAGGACAAGTTATTTTTGTATTTTTGTCACAGAACCCACTGAACTTGTGTTTTCCTGCAGTAGAAACTTGGACTGTTTAGCTTGGTTCATGCGAGTATATGGGTTTATTTTCTGTCCCCACAGACAGCAGCGGTCCATCCAGTACAGTATCCAGCGCTGGACCTTCCTCTCCCACCACAGCCGACACTTCCCCACGGTTCAGCTTCAGTGATAAGGTCTCCCTGACCCCACAGAGCAGCGAGGAAACCCACTCCTCTCAGAATGTTCCCACTCAGCCGGCACATGCCTTCGGGTCACAAGGTCTCGATCCAGCTTGTCCTGCTGTTACAAACCCGACCGAAATCCCTCTGACTCCAAATAACTCACCAGAAGATGACCCTGAGCTCAGCGCTGTTACTGATAACCAGCCGGACAATCTTAAACCTCTAGTGGAGGGGGATCCTTCGAGTGATCTGATTTCTGATCCAGGTCTGAGGCCGCCATGCACTGCCTTAGCTGAACTGGCTCTGGGTCGAATCGAGGGTTACTGCCTCCCGGGCTCTCTGCCTGTGCTGCTGGAGCTCAGAGAGAGCAGCAGCGAGGCGGGCTCCAGCTCGCAGACTCCCCAGTCTCCTGAAGGACCTGATGAGTTCTTTGACACACTGGAGTCCATGGAGTTGTGGACAGACAGTCCAGAAAGCGCCCCTCCTCCTGAGACCACTCTAGAGGCTGGACCCACCCCGTCAGCTGAGCCATAGATCACATTTCTGTTAACACCTCTGACTCTACAAACATCGTCCTCGTAGTGATGGATTGTTCTGGGCTGCAGCCAGCTGGACTTCCCTCCCCCTGTGTCTCATTCCTGGCAGCTCATCATGCGCTCGTCTCCGTGCTGGAGAGTTGTAGGACAATGCCATGGCCTTTGAAAGTACACCAGTGACACCACTGCTGACGGTTCACTGGTCCAGTCTGTCTGGAACGTTGTTGTAAGGGTACTGACCAGTTCAAATTAAACAGCTGCTGCCCATGCATGCTTTCACAGGTTTCCTTAAAGCAGCATTACCTGATTTTGGCCACTAGAGGGCAGAAAGTCCCAAAACAAACACTGATGAAAGTTTCAAGTCTTGCAGAGGAAAAATCCTGAAAAGCTAAAGTGTGCTTCAAAGCTGCATCAGACTGTGGAAATGTAATGATTTTCTGACCGAGACGCTGACTAGTGGAGTTTTAACTTGTGTGTACGCTGTTACGCACATTTCTACATCTCTCGGACAGTTTTGGCTTTGTCAGAACCAACTGATGTGTCACAGTCAGGTGACCTGCATGAGGATCTTTCCTGGATTCGTGACAGTTGTTCTTAGCTGTCCTCTGTGTTACAGAACACAAAAACTAAACTCAAAAACACAAGAAATGATGGAGAAAATCCAATCAGTGGGTCTCCTGTTCTTCATCGTGCCCGTCTGGTGCAGTTTCTGAGAGGCTGCATGTTCAGATCCTGCATCTGAGTCTAACTTAACCTAAATGAGAGCAACTGAATCTTTATCACTTTAAGTAAAATGTAAGTATTCAATCACAAGGTCAAACCACGTGTGCACTGCCAAAGTCCTTAATCTCAGTAAAGATCTAATATAATCAACAGAACATTAAAGAGAAAATATTTATTTTGGGATTGCATTTTAAAAAAGAAAAGTCTGTATTTTTATTACCCGCACTTAAGATATTTGGTTGTCATAACAAATGTGTTTTTGTAAAATCTTAAGATTTGTTAAAATCTAAGCGTCTCATTTTATCCTTGAACAAACAGGAGGGGCATTTTACAGACGGCGTGTTCTTATGTTGGCGAGCAGATATGTAGCACAGATTCAGGCGTGCACGCCTCAGAGGCCATTCAAGTCAGTGTCGACGTGTCGCTATCTTGTTACATGTAAATGTACTGTAGAAGTGAAATATACCACTGAGTTCGCAACACTGAGATGACTCTCGCCTTTTTCTGCTCAATCTTTTGGTTTCAGTGTGTCGGGAGTTCTCACTCACACACATTTTCTGGTCAAAGTGAGTCCGTTCACAGCTGCTGGCTTTATTTCTCTGGATTATTATAAATAAATCGCCCCAGAACGGTTAAACAGTTAAGTTTCTACTTTTTTACTACTAATGACCCTAATTCTAGATTTTATTTGCAAAAGAGTTATAATGGCACCAAAAACAGAAAAAAATTCTTCAAATTAAGTTCAGTGTTTAAATGTATCTAATCGGGCATGTTATTAACTCGTATTAAATAGATTTATTGTAACATTTTACAGTGGACTTAAAGGACTGTGGGTCAAATTTAATCTAATGAAATATAATCTGTGTGTGACATTCAGAAAGTTTTATCATTACCACAAAACACTTGTGAGGAAATGTGGTAATTTAGGTCAAATGACCATTTAAACCCTTTTTGTCCGAGATACTGAATTCAACGCCTAGCGATGTTCTGGAAAAACTTGTCTTTGCCGAATCCGCCTTTCAGAACGTGTACTTTGTTTTGTGTTTTGCCCGGTCCTGGATTTCGGTTTCTGCCCATGGAAAGAAAGAAATGCAGAGAAAATGTAAACTTTTAAAGTCATTTGTATGCATTTATTGTGAAAGTACAATGCTGTCAGGATCCCTAAAGTTAAATCACAAAATTATCCTTCGTGTTTCACAACTTAATTCCTGCACCCACCGGTGAGAAACCGTTTCTGGCTCAGCGCCACATGAAACTCATCCAGTCTCAAAGTAATTCATGTGTAATATACTTTAAATTAAACATTTGAGTCTGAAGTAAGGGTTGATTCAGAAACTCACAGTTTCCACACACTGATTTCAGAGCTGAAACAAAATGGTGTACACCATTATCTCAGAATGTAAGGGGGGGGACTTCTAGTCAACCTGAAACATATATGCCCCATCATCCACTTTATCAGGTCCTAGTCTCAGCACACAACTGGCAGCTGCTGGTTGATCTGGGATTGCTGCAACTTTCAGGTCCTAATATCTGTCGATTCCAAAGGAGTAGTGACCTTGAAATTATCAGTCCCCTGGGAAGATCAGATTTAGGAGGTACTTGAGTAAGGAAAGGGAAAATAGTGGGAACTAGTTGAGGTCTGCAGGGGATGAAAACAAGCATTATGCAGAAATGTTTAAAGTCTCCTGACAAAGGTTGAGTGTGAGGAGAAGAGAGAGATTGAGGAAAATATACCTATAGGTAACCACAACGGCCTTTGTGAGAAAGCAGACAAGCATCAGGAAAGGCAGAGGAAGCTCCATTAGCTACTTATTTGAGAAGTTAAATGTAAAACGGTGTTTGCCTCTGTGTTGGCCTTGTGACGGACTGGAGATCTGTCCAGGGTGTACCCTGCCCCTTAGCCAGATAGACTCCAGCCCCCTCGACCTTGCACTGGAGTAAGGGGAAAGTGGATAGATGATGGGCATAAGAAGGTCATTGTAGTTTAAGTATGTAGTGGGGTACAAGTACAATACTGAAGTGTGTACTAGGAGAAATAAAGTTTAAAAATAAATAGTACTTAAGACAACTCTGCTAAAGTAAAAGAATTTATTCACATTTAATCACTGTATTCCTCACAGCAACGAGCTTTGCACTTGACTAAACATACTCTGTATTCATCCCGAAAAGATCTGTAAATTTACTCATCTGTTCTCCACCC
The DNA here is from genome assembly GCA_037177495.1 of Rhadinocentrus ornatus. Classification (NCBI taxonomy): domain Eukaryota; kingdom Metazoa; phylum Chordata; class Actinopteri; order Atheriniformes; family Melanotaeniidae; genus Rhadinocentrus; species Rhadinocentrus ornatus. The sequence continues at coordinate 3,892,935 of JBAMHW010000001.1, forward strand.
TGATCATGTGACCCAGGCGGTGATGTCATTGCAGCAGCTTCTCACAGCAGGGATTGTCCTCCAACTTCCCATCATGCTCGTTCCTCAACTCGGCATCAGACTCGCAAAGCCTGGGAGCTGATGCTCCACAAAGCTCTGCCGTCTCTGTTTGCCCTGCTTTGCATGACGAACAGCTCACATCCTCGCTGCAGCGCACCCAACATGCTCATCTCCAGATTCTCAGACAGATAAAAAAAAGGTTTTTCTCAGGCAGAACGAAGCCCACACTGTCCTCTGTGTCTGGACGTGTCTGTGGTGTTGAACCCACACTGAATTACATCATCCTCTTACTCTGAGGCGACAAGGAAAGATATTGTTGTCTGTGGATTCCAAGCTGTGGGTCTGGTTTCTTCTATTTGTTCCTATATGTTCTATTTGGTATTTGTTTCTTTAGAAGTAGGATATGAACAATATGGACCATGAAAAAAACATCCTGCTGCACAGTTTTCAGGCCTTTGCCTTATTTTAGTTTCTATTTGTGGCTCAAGAACAAACATTTTAACCTACAGAACCCCTTCATTTTGCTCTTTCAAACACAAAATGCCAGTCACTTGGTACAGTAAGCCAACTATCTTTTGACTGTCCTTAGGCCAGCTTAGATTTAAACGTCCTGAATTGGAAATAGTTGTAAATTGTCTTATCTCTATTTACAGCATTAGGGTTACATTTGATGCTGTCCTTTGTGACCTCTGCTCAAAGGAAGCTGTCATGTGGGCTTTCACCTCATTTCCCAGGATTTTTAGTGTAATTTTAGGATGGATTGCTAAAGGCCCGATCAAAGATGTTAAGAGTCCTGCTGTTTGGTATGAATATTTGAGAAATATATATAAACAAATCAGTATGTCATCACTATTTTTAATGGTAGCACAAAACAAATACACGGTTTTTGGCATCTGTAATTAAGATTATGTAGACGAAACGTCTTGAGCAAGAAGCTCCGTCTAGAAGCCTCTAGCAGGCAGTTTCTGCTACTGTTTGCATAGAAGTAGATTTCAGCTTACAGTAAAAAAAAATAATTATTGTAAATTTGATGATTTGAAACTCAGTGGCCCAATTAAAGTTTTTTCTTTTCCCCTTTTCTTACTTTCATTTTCAGATTGTCCTGCTAAGAGACCAGTTTATTTGTACATGTTAAGAAATGGTCAACACAGCTAATAGTTAGCATTCTGATGGTAGCATTTAGCTGTGGAAAGCTCAACTTTTACTTGAAATATTAAGGAGTGTCTTTCAAGTATCTAAACATGGCTAAAAGATCACAAGCTTAAAAATTAAAAAATTAAACCCTGAATCCATTCAATAAAAAATACCACCTCTGTAAATGTTAGCACAAAACAGCAATATAAGACACCAATAAAGGGCAGACATTTTTCTTCAGTAAATGATCTTTTATTGGTCTTTACCACACTTTTACCCTTTCAACAATAAATCTGTTTTCTATTTTTTCCCTTTATAAGCGTTTCAAGAGAGATAAAGAGAATATTGCACTTAAAACAAAAGATGAACAATGAAGCAGAAAGGAGGGCAAACGATGAAGAGGCTTTCTTTATAGCGCGGTGCAGCCAGGTTACATGGGCCTCCTCCAAACAGGACAGCTTATCTTCTTAAATACACATTTTAAATAGAATTTCAATGTTAAGACAGTTTTTCTTCAGCCTTTACAATACAGGAGAAATCAAAAAGCACACATGCACAAACAAGCAAGGCTAACTGGAAACCAACAGTCTGTGATCATTTGTTTCACCACAGTCTGAATGCCACAGATATTTAATTTTTCCTCTTTTTTTTTGCACAATATGATAATGCAGCAGTTGGGTGTGTGTGTTGAGCTTTTTCAGGAAATAAATGTGAGTAAATTAACTACAGGAAAAATGTATTGACATGTGTGAGGAGAGTACCTCATGTCTGGCAGTCTGAACGGTCTCCTTATGCGAGTAGTGGGGATTGTTTATTGTTATTATTGTCCTTTACAGTAATAAAGTGTTAAATAGGAATGCAGATTACATTGTGACTGACTGACTGGGCAGCAGAGTGAATTACCATGAAAAGCACTGTTAACCCATTAACTTTACTAGCCCGGGAGTGTGTGTCGCGTCAGTGCAGAAATAGTTTGAGGTGCTGAAAACACAGACGTGCAGGGTGTCGCTGTACTGTAGGTTTAGTCTGCTCACAAAGTTTTTTTTTCCCTGCACAGAGTTGTGTGATGTAATTCAGGCTTCTTTAAGGTTGTTGCTGAAAGTGTGACGGATAGTACCATATGATGCATGGTAACCAAGGCAACCAGGAGATTCAAGTCCTCCATGGAGAACGTAAAGGTATAATCTGCATCTTCACATTCAGATCTTTTAGAACTGCAGAGGTTTGTGTTCTGCAGCCCGCTTAATTAAAGAAACATCACCTTACATGCATCTGTAGTACATGCATCAATAAATGAGCTGAGGAAATCCATTTAATCACAAAAGCAATAACTGGAATTTTATTGTAGATCATAAAATAGCAACCCTGCTGAGACTTGTTGGTCCTTTATAGTTAACTGTTGGTTTTTGTTCCCATTTGAATAAAAAAAGAAAAAGGTCAAAACTTAACCTAAAATCATCAATGAACTCAATTAAATCACATCTAAACATATTTAGGTGACAAACTATTAAAAAACAACCACAAAATTTTGACCTAAAGAAAGGTGTTGCAAGTTAAAATTAGTAAAGATAAAAGAAAAATAGAGAAAATGCTTTAATCACACAATTTAACAAAGCAAAAACAGACTGAAGCCTTTGCACACCGGTTCACCTTTGTGCTTCTTTGTGTGGCAGCTGAAATACTGAGTTGGTGCTTTAAAAGTGCCATTTTTTATGCTCGCTATGTACAACTCTGACCTTTATGTGCCGCTGACATTCTCACTGGCAGGATTAATTTTTAAAAAAGCAGTCGAACAGAGCCGGGGATGCACCGCACACCTTTCAGCTTCCTTTCCAGCACAGCAGGACAGAAAGGCACATGTGGGTGACAGTCCAACCTCTACCATCAATCAAACCGGCCCACGTCTTCGTTCACCAAGCAAACACAATCTCTTCTCGCAGCCACATGTTCATGTTGTAGCATATTACATTCTTCTTCCCTTCGCTTTTGTGTTGACACAGCAACTAATAAAGAGGTTTGTCTACTTTTCTGAGCTCTGAACAGAGCGCTTTTCTCTACGTAAAGACATAAACAGGTATTTTTTCTGCCTACAGCTCTCTACAAGACCTCTGTAACTGCAAATACAGTGAAAATACATCAAAGACTACGGAAACAATTATAGAGAACTTATTTGTCATGTTTACCGTAAGAAACGACAGCTACTGAGAAATGTTTACTGTAACAGCTGTTTTTGAGAGAACCGTAGAAATACCTGAATTCACTACAATACAGATCTTTGAATATGATTTTTTTCCTCTATGCTACAGCAAATATACTTAAAAGACATATTAGGAGGAGCACTGGAACCTACTTTTCCTATGTTTCTATTTCACTATATCAGTGGGAGGCACAAAGTTTAACACTGTAATCTTTTTAAAAGAGACTTGATGGTAACAGGAGAGGAAAATGGTCAGAATTTTCTGCGAGAGGCTCAGTGGTCTGGGAGTTGTTGTTGGCTTTGTGGTGTGCAAACTTGTGCTTCTATTTAGCCCAATCAGAAGACAAGGAAGCATCATCTGTCATGTGTTGTCTTAACTGCTGCTTCATAATTCTGAAAGATAAGGATTAAAGAAGAAAGAAGCAGGACTGGATTATTGTTAATGATGTAGTGAAGGATGAATAGCCCAAAACTACTTTTGTGATAGAAATGGTGACAGCAATGCAAGCTTAGAAATAACCAAAAATGTAGAAAAATGTGTTATCCAGATCTGTCTCTGCTTTCCACACAACCTAAATGCCCAGAGCAAAGACAAATTTGCATATCAGATTACAGAGAGGAGGAATTAAAAACAGATCTACACCAGGGGAAGCCAGTAGGAGGAAGAGAGAAGAGGTGGAGGGGATCTTAAAACTCGATCTTGCAGGCTGAGAAGGATTCATCCTGCATGACAACGGTGCTGCTGGAGGCCAGGACCATGATGTTGAGCTCCTGCTGCCTCTCATGTGTCTGCTGGTACCAGTCACGGGTCACCTCTGTGTCGTGGGTGGGGATCAGCGTCACCTGAGGGGGAAACAATAATAGAAAAAATGTCAAGAGTGTCAGAGTACAGTCATCCTCAGGGTAATGTCAGACCGGATGGATGGCGAGCCCCAAATCCAAAAGTCATGAAGTTGTGTACCATACTAGCAGTACATACTGATTTTTACAAGTTGTAGTACACAGTATTTTGCACAGTGGGAATTGTTGCAAAGTCTGCAGGATGTGAAAAGTAGCAGGATAGTACCCGGAGGAGTATGCATCTCATAATACAATGCTGTCCAAACTGAAACATTATTTATTTATTATTTATTGTTGTATTACAGCTGAATTAGACACATTTGGCAACTTCTTAATTTTTATTTTTATGGACTATCACTTCCTCTTTCTTTTACATGTTCATGCCTTCATTAGGTAAGTAAATACAGCGAACATTTTTTATTAAGGTATTTATTATTATTATTTTCTTCTACAAGCATTAAACAAGCTAAACAATTTAATTCTGTTTTTTTTAACAGGAAGCTGGATAAAATGCTGTAGCATGACACAAAATAAGCTAATGACACATTCTATGTGCTAGTAAAGACTGTTTTACCCCATATGTATTGCATCCTGTGTACTACTTAGTACATGGTTTATGTTGTAGGGGGTGTCAAAACAACCTAAATTTTTAGTTTGAATGTAAAAGACAGCTGACCTCTTCCTTATTTTAAACATTTTGGAACTGAAACTAGGAATCGATTTGAATCACATTCAATAAAAAGTTTAAAATCCTAATGATGTTTTTAACCATAAACAAGTAGTTTGGATTCCTAAGGTGGGGTGAACAGGTCATCAAAAACAGTTTCTGCATGCCAAACTTGAATATCATGGTTGAAAGCACCGCAGATGATAGTATCACCCACTCCCTCCCTTTCTCTCTCAGTGGACTTCCTGGTTTGCTGAAGGAAACAATGGATGATGACGTTTGCTTCTATGAGCAAACACTCATGTGAGTTGTATTTCCCTCCTGCTGTCTGATGGGGTGGTAGTTCGGAGGATGTCTGGTTTTTAAAGGCCTCATAAATTAGGCCGTTAGCAAACAACCTGATTAGATGAAAAACAGAGCTTCATATCACAGGAACCGTTTGAAACACAATGAATGAACAAGTAAATAATCTCAGGACACAGGATGAGCCCTGCTTTGTAAATGATACCTGTAGATTTGATCCCCACTGGGCTTTGCCATCCAACAGCGCATCGAGGACTCCTCGGCTTGGTTCACCACTTGCTGCATCGTTCCCACTGACTACGTAGTATGCAGAGCGGATGCGTTTGAAAAACTCTTGGTCCACATTCTTGGCACTGCAGTGATTGGGAATGTAGGCCAAATCCACATAAATGGGAAGGCCAGGAGCAGCTGCAGAGCTGGACTTCTGAGAACCTGGGAAAACAAAACAAAACTGTCACTATCTATTCAGAAGAACCGATTCACATAATGTGTAACTTTTTCATTAGAGTTGCTCACCTGAGCTGCTCTTAACTCCGTTAGTCAGCCCTTTGCCAGGATTGTAGCTTGATCTGGAGAGGTCATCATCTTTGGAGCCTTGTCCATCCGACAGTCGAGACATGCGTGAGCTTTTGTCTGCATCCTTCTTCTTCAGCAAGGCACTGCGAGGAGATGGGGTCTGTTTGACTGGCATGGGGGACCTCTTGCGCCTGGCTGGGGATGCCGATTTGGTTTTCCCCGAAGTCTTCTTTAAGGCTTTGACTTTTGTCTCTTTCTTAAGAGAGCCATTATCCAATGAGTCAGGATCCACCATGCAGACATCTGGGTGAGGGGGGTGGGGGCATGGGTCCATGAGGGGAGCAGGTGGAGGGTCGTGGTTCCTCCTGGAAGCAGAGTGATAGCTGCTTCCTCTTGTCACAGATTTATCAACAGGCATGTAGTCGGCATCCTCATCGGAGTCCATGTTGCCTTCACCTGTGACTGAGGGGTATTCTTCAGTGCCTGGGGGAGCATCGGAGTCCGACTGAGAGGCTAGAGACTCGCTAACGGAGGTGGGTGGGGTGTCCTCTGTAGCCAGACCCAGCCCTGCTGACATCCCACCACCCTGGTGGAGAGAACTGCTGTCCCTGCTGTGGGCCTGATGACAATGGGGCTGTTTATGAGCCCTCCTCTTGATCGACAGGTCATGTTCATCACCCTCTTGTGACTGATCACTCCTACGGCCTTCTTCGTCTTCATCCTCATCACTGGAGAGCTGCCGCAGACAGGGGTTGATGAAGGAAGGTGAAAGGTCCTCTTTGCGCTGCATGTACTCAGAGGATGAATATCCTGGAGATGTGCGACTGGTGTAAGAGGATGTAGCTCCCGTGGGCACATCCTGATCACTGTCGTCGTCGTCATCCTGCCCACCTCTGCTGCACTCCTCTGCATAGAACGGAGAGCAGAACGGCTGATCGGTTGAAGAGAGTGATAGGGGCCGGGCAGGGTGCTCTGGTTCCATCTCACACTCCTCTTCAAACTCATCATCATGGCGATAATGGGGAGGTGAATCTCCAGGTACCATTCCCATCTGAGGCTTTGCCGTTTCCCACTCATACGAACTCCTAACATAACCTGTTGCTCCCTCTTTGGACTCCACCTTGGCCAAGCCCGAAGCCACACCACCTGCTGCTCCTCCAGGAGGGACGGTGGCATTTGTGCTGACCTCTGTGGGTCCATTTGCTGTGTCTGGCTTGCTGGTCTGGAGAGGTGATGACATGTAAGAGCCAAGAACATCTGGAAGTCTTTCACTTGTCTTTTCACTGACAGCTGAAGTGACAGGCTTGTCAGAAAATGAGAGGCTACCAGCCAGGTTGCTGGAAGGAGACCTCCGAGTTATTTGACGCATATAAGCCTCCTCCTCCTCTTCTTCACTACTATCTGTCTCCTCAAAGTAATGCTTTCCTTCAATGTCTGGCCGAGGTGAGGAAGTGACACCGAACAGTGCAGCACTGGCTGCCTCTTTCTCTGTGGAGAAGTCGGGAAGTTTAGAGAACAGACCTGCTGGGGCTCCAAACCCGGCAGCCGTGTCAAGCTTTCTCCCTTCAGACCATTCAGGCTTGTAGAAGCAGTCGGACTGAGGACCTTTATCTGTGACTCCACCTAATGCAGTTGAATGCTCCTTCTTGTCTTTAGCAATGATAGTTGAGGAGAGGGAGGGGAAGGATTTGACCTCCTCAAATGGGCTGAGGGGTGAGAAGCGGGCTAAATTGGAAGTAGACTCCGCTGTGGTCGTTGCAGTGATTTGTTTCTCTGAAACTTCAAGATAGTCATCTTTGGCACCAGCAGAGCTGGAGAATGGGGAGTCCATGACAAGTGAGTGCTCCTCTTTAAAGGAGGAGTACTCAAAGAGTGGCTCAGCAGAGGCAGGCGTCTCCAGCTCCTCTCCGAACTGACGACTGGTGGAGAGGGAACCCGAGGTGGAGGAGGAGTAGCTATAGGCCGACGAGGAGGAGTACCCAGGGCCAGCAGTGGTCGTATACTGAAAGTGTGTGTCCAGTGAGCTCTTACTCAGCAGATCCGGTGTCTTCTGCTTGTCAAATTCAGTATCGGCTTTGTCACTTTGGTAATAACTCTGCTCTTTGGGTTTCGAACTGAAATCCTCTCTTCCTTTGTCTCTTGATGATAAAATTGACTCTCTCTCATCTTTTCCACATGAGTACTCAAACCCTGAGGAGTAACCAGAGAAACCTGTGGCAACTATGTCTGCAGGTTTTCCACTTGCCAAAGAAGAGTCTATCCTAGCTCCTTCCTCAGCTTTTGTAACTGAACTCAAGCAGACTTCTTTCGTACTCGGCTTCCCCTGACTGTGATAACCATATCCAACCACTGAAACCATAAACTCGGGTCTATTTGAGCCAAACATTTCACTAATTGGACTCTTTACTTGTTTTTCAGACTCCTCTTTGGCACCTTTCTCCATATCAGAATCAATACCGCCTACCTCCTCTTTGTCCTCGTCCTCATCCTCTTCGTCTTCTTCATCGTCATCGTCATCAATAACTTCATCATCATCATAATCCTCCTCATCTTTTGCGGTTAATTTTCGCATATCAATCTCTAAGCAAGCTCCTTTCTCAATGAAGGCTGAGGCGGCAGGTGTTACTGGGGGGAATGCAGGCTTGTTGCTGTCAGTTTCGCTTTTCAGTGCCGAGTCCTTCTCTGACGACAAAGAAGTGGTCGAAGCTTCAGGTCTGTCGGCCACTGAAGGGAAACGACTGCCTTGGCTAAATTCAAAGGTTGACTTTTCTTTGGTGTCTTTTTCCAAAGGAGCTGGGGTAGGGCTGCTTTTAGAGTCAAGCCATGAAGGGGTGGAAGACTCCTTTCCAGAAGAGACTGTAAATCCCTCCTTTTCAGATACCTTATCCGTGACTGCGGCCATTGAAAGACGATTGTCTTTTTGCAAATCTGCTTCACCCTTTGCAGCATCTTTCTCTACCCTGTCTTCAGACTCCTGACGGTACAAGTCAGAGTCCTCCGAACTTGTTTTGCTCTCGTAAATGTCCCCGTATGAGAATGTTTTGCCATGCACGTATGGCGTGTCTTGTCTGATGTATGGTGCCTTTTCTCTGCTCTCTTTCTCTGGAAAATCGTAAAGACTGAAATGAACGTTTTTCTCTGGCTCTTTAATAGTAATGTCCTTGCCATTTTTAAAATCGACTTTGTCTTGATCTTTCTGAGAGGGCTTAGCTCCTACACCGCTTGAAGAATTATCATCTTTTTCCTCAGAGTACGTCACTTGATGTTTTGGTTTCTCCGCCGTGCTGAAGGACGCCTGTGTCTTATCCAAACTTTGGACTTCGGCTTCTATCTTTGAAGATTTTGACTCAAATGAGAAGTCATCATCCAAGAAGCAACCTTCTTTTGCCTCCATCAGTTTGGCCTTTACAGTAGGCTGTAAATCCTTTTTGGCACAATAATCATCATCATTGTCTTCATCTGATTCCTCCGATGCTTCGAATGCAGTCTTGTCCCCTGGCAGGCCAATAAACGCAGTGCTGTCAGAGATGGTGACAGATTTTTCTGTTTTCTGGAGGTCAGATTTCATGTTGGTCACCAGTTCATCTTTGTCTTCTGTCTTGAAGACTTTCTCCTCTGTTGGAGAGTAGCCGCTGCTTGTTGGCACTGACTGCGTAGGTGAGGCCAGTTTCATGGTACTGTCATCAGGACTTAAGCATCTTTCCTCACTCTCCTGCCTAGAGTGGGACGCTAACCCTGGCGAGAAGGATTGAGGCGGCGATACAGGCTTTATTTCAGCAGCCTTGAATCCACCAGTATTGAAGAGAGTGTCTTTTTCTTTCTCGGCTTGCATGGAGAAAAGGGAAGATGGAAATGTCTGTTTTTCCTGATGCATCATGGAGGCTGCATGTTCATAGCCCTCTTGAAGTTTACCCAGAGGGATGTCAACATTTGGGGTCTGGTCCTCATCCTCTTCTTCCTCCTCGTCGTCTTCTTCATGGACTGATTTGATCTTTGCCTCCCCCTCCATTTCCGGAATGTTGGGCTGGTACTCATCGGAGGAAGGAGACTTAAAGCACTTGTCATCCTCTAGAGAGGAAGTGGGAGAGATGGTTCCGGCAGAGTGGAGATAGTCCTTCCCTTGGGCAGCCTCCACACGTGATGGGACGCTATTGATGGTGTCTAGCAGGAGTGAGCTTCTCCCGACATCTTCGGTCTGAGGTGCTGTCACCGAGGCGATGGACTGGTCTTCTGCTACAGATGTTGCAAAAGATGACAATTTGTCATAATCTGTGATGGATGTTGCAGAGGAGATATGCTCTTCTTCGGCAAGAGGAGCAGCAATGATGGCAGGGTAAGGTGCCAGCTCAGGCTCATGGGCTCCAACAAAGACTTTGGGTTTGACATCTGCAACATCAGTTACTGCGGAGCTCTTCATCTCTTTGATACCATGCATGGAGTCGAAGGAGCCAGGAACATCAGGAACAGAGATGTCATAGGAGCCCACATCATAACGCAGCTGTGGGATCCTGTCCTCGGTGTCCTCGTGGATTTCCTCATCAGAAATGGTCTGCTCAGTTTCAGAGTATCCAGGGATGGTCTCGTCTTGGATAAAGGAGAACTGCTCAGAGGCAGAAGCTGTCACTGGACCTCCAGCTGTTGAGGGTTTTTGCTCTACTGGTTTGATGTCCCACTCCCTTTCAGTCTTTTCCTTTTTCACCTCTGTTTTATATTTAAGGACCTCATCATCTTCTGTTCCTTCAACTTCCGCTTTTTCAATCACATCCCCCTCCTCCTCTGAGCTCTCACTCTTCTTTGATCTGTCTATTATGCTGTCCTTTACAGAATATTTCTCATTCTTCTCCATTTTCTCCTCTTCATACTTCTTATCAAAGCCATTATTTGCATCTTTCTTTGGAGCAGCTGCAGCACCTTGAGGTGTACCTTTGTCTGTGTTGTCTTTGTCCAGTGCGATGGGGAATTTTGGAATATCGGGTGAGGATGTGGTCTTCTCATCGGGTAAAACTGAGGAGGACACTTTGTTATCCGTGTGTGCTGACAGAACGTCATTCTGGATGGGTTCGGTCTTGTGTTTGGACATCTCTTGTTTCAGAGCCTCAAAGTCCTCAGTGAGGTCTTCAGGTGAGGAAACGATGGACCTGTCAGCAAGAGCCGCTGCTGCAACCTCTTCAGGGATGTTCTTTGGAACAGGTTTTTTCTCATTTGCTTCCTCTTTCTTTGCTTTGCTTTTTTCAGTCTTGGGCTTAGCCTGAGTCTTGGCCTTGTGGAGAGTTTTTCTCACTTCAGGGGTGAGTGGCTTCAAGTCAGGTTTGGTGATTTTTCTCAGTTCAGGTTTACTTGGGTCCTTCTTTTTTTCCTCCTTGGCTTTACTCTCCTTTTTCTCTTTTTTCTCTTCTTTTCTTATGTTCTCATCCTTTTTTACTTTCTCTTTCTTGACTTCTTTTTTTTCTTTGTCTTTCTTTTCATCCATTTTGGATACTTTCTCTAGCTTGGACGTTTTCTCCTTGGATATTTTCTTCTTCTCTGTCTTGTCAGCTCCAGGAGCCACTTGGCTGTTTTTCTGCTGTTTGGTGGCTTTCAAACTTTCACTTTTGGGTTTCTTCTCTTCTTTTTTTTCAGCTTTGTTCTCCTTAGTGGTGTCACTCTTGGAATCTTCCTCCTGTCCACCAGCTTCTCTCTTGCTTGTTTTAGAGTGAGGTTTGGGTGAAGATTTTAGACTCTCTTTGCTGTCTGTTCTCGATCTCATTTTGGTTTGTTTGATGATGGGAGGCGGCGCACCAGATGACATGTCTTTTTGGGTGGCCACTGGGTACCGCAGGAAGTCAAGGTGCTTCAGTTTCTCAAGGCCCTCAAAGATTTTATTTTGTGGTGCATTTCCTGGGAACAGCACCCGAACTATTTTTTCTGTTGGACGGTGTGGAATCCAAACAATAAGAGCTGTAACAGAAGTCAAATAAGGGACAGATATTTCTCCTTCTTTTCCATTCGGCATCATAATTCCTGTCTTAGCTTTGCTGTTTCCAGCCCATTTTTGCATAAGAAACTGCATCTCTTTGCTTTCTTTTACAGGATTTAGGACGTACATGTCTAACTTTCCCACACCGAGTTTGTGGAACAGTGTGATCGGCTCGATGGTGTTGCTGATGACCCTGTGAAGAGGTTCTGGTGTGATACCAAGCTTGTTGAGGTACTGCAGTGTCAGAGATGCTTCTTCAATGCTTCGTTTTACCTTCAGCGCAGACTCTGGCATCCTCAGCTTCTCTGGGACATTGAAAAACACAATCCCGAGCTCGGGGGAGATCAGGTTCTTCATCCACTCTCCATTGCTGCTGGAACCGGAACCTTGGTTTTTTTCTTCCTCCTGCTCTGCAATCTTTCTCTGGAACAACCCGTTGATGCCTGGGAGGTTGTCTGCACCAATGTGGGTGAGCAGAACCGAGTCAATCCTGTCCAGGTGTCGAACCAACTTCCAGAAGCATGACTTCCTATCGGACCCTCCATCCACCAGGATGTTGAATCCGTTGACAGCAAACAGAGCAGAGTCCCCCCTGCCTCCAGGGAAGATGTAGCAGCAGGGTTTGGACAGTTTCAGAAACCCTCCAGAGGTTGGCGGCTCCAGCAGCTCGAAAGGTGATGGAACATCCACTGTCTCCGAGACATACTCTGTAAACTCCGTAACTCCGTCCATGTTAGGGAGATGAGGTTCAGGGTTTAGGTGGTATTCAAGAAGATTTTGAAGTGGCTGCTGTTCCAGGCTTTGGCCCAGGGAGCTCCAGCCCCCCTCTCCCTGACAGGAAACAGTAAGCCTGGACGGCTGCTCTAATGAAACTCTGGACAGGATTTCAATCACCTAAAAACACAGGAGCAGGGAGATGTTTCTCTTTTTTTCTTAACATATAAACTGTAACAAAGTATGTAAAGAAATGGCCTGCTCGGCTTACTTGAGGGCTGGAAATGATGTTGGAGAAGTGCTGCCAGGTGAAGGATCCACCTTGCAGTAGGATGTCGCCTCCCTGCTCGGAGCTCTGGCCGCTCAGGATCAGCAACTTATTTGTAGCAGTGTCAGTGATTAGGGAGCGAATCTGGTTAGAAGATGAAAACATTCACTGTGACAACTTCCAGCATTCAAGCTGCTGTAAACATTCTCTGTAAATCAAAAATATCCAAACAAACAGGTTAAGCAGCAAAGGGATGGAGTGATGAAAAATCTCTGTCTGCAGGTCCAAACACTGAGAATAAGCTCAACATTGACCATCATTTGTATCTTTTGTATTTTTTAATTTATTTAAATGCAAATTAATTTAATATCTGCAACATAATTAGTTGCTATTGTTTATGGACAAAGGTCATTTGCCAACAAAGAAAAGAGAGATACCGTATGTGTAGAAATAATTCAAATCAAAGATGTTTCGAAACTTTCTTTCTGTGTGGAGTTTGCATGTTCTCCCCGTGTATGCATGGGTTCTCTCCAGGTTCTCTGGCTTCCTCCCACGGTCCAAAGACATGCATGTTAGGTTAATTGGTGACTCTAAATTCTCCCTAGGAATGAGTGTGTGCGTGATTGGTTGTTTGTCCCTATATATGTTGGCCCTGCGATGGACTGGTGACCTGTCCAGAGTTCACCTGAAACACTACTGGGATAGGCTCCAGCTCATATAGGAATAAGCGGTACAGATACAGTATATGTACTGACATGACTGACTTATTAATTGCAAAAAAAAAAAAGGGCAGATCCAAAGCTCATGAATCTGGTAACAAAGAGGCTGAACTGAACCCAAAAAGAGCTACAAAGGGACTCCTACATCTGTTGTTAGACCACTCTTATCTGTGAAAAGATTAACCTTAGAGGTAAACGGAAAGACAAAACAATGAGGCTTAAGCAGACTTCATCAAAGGGGCATCTAGGAGACTCAAGAAATAATTTTAGTCAAAGGAGGCAAAAATTCCTTTTTTTGTCCTTTTTTTAAATCCACCTATTAAAATAAAACACTGCATGTAATGATGCAAACCAGCAACTCTCATCCCCACAGTGAAGCATAGTGGTGGCATCATCATGCTGGGTAATTGGTCAGGCTTAAAGGAATAATAAGTGGAGCTAAACAGAAGCAAATTCTTGTAGGAATTCTTTTGAAATCTCTTCATTGGTTACCTGTAAAATTCCAAAATGACTGAAATCCTCCTCCTAACTTATAAAGGTCTTAACAACCAGTGTTCATCATATCTCAAGAAAGTGGTAGAATGGGAAGAAGAATGGGGAAGAATGTACTGAATAAAGAAAGGAAATAACTGCTGTAAAGGTACTGTAGGGAGTTTCTTTGTTTTACTATGTCGGTAAATATGGATGAACACTTGCTCGTGGTTTCTGCCCATGTACAAGGTTAAAGAATTGCTTTTGAGTTTTTGATGTTTGGTGATGCCATAGAAATGATTTTCTCCGAGTGGAAAATCACATGAGAGATGGCCAACGGTTCCACTTTGTTCCACTAATCAACAAGTGGCGATAACGCATCAAAGAACAAATTATTTAACAATCATCACAATATTGATCAAGCAAATCTGATCCAGTGGGATATGCAAATATCAAGAATAATTAAACAAGCTGACATTTTCTTATTTGTAAGATTTTGCATGGTTTGCCCATCCCCTTGCTGAATATGTTCAGTAGACATTATTAAAACCTGCCCATCAAGTTTCTGACAAGGAGGGATTATAAAATACCGTCAGCATTTTTTATTGAGCAGCAAAGACGTGGAACACTATACAGAGAAAACTAAGTAACATGACATCTAACAGCTTATTTTAAAATCTGACATATTATAACCAGACATTTTGCTTATTGTTATTGTTTTATTATTTCCCAGTGCTAATTAGCTTGCAGCTTCTTTTCATATTCCAACCCAATGTGTAAAATATAAATAAAAGCAGAATGCGGTGATGTGCAAACCTCATCAACCCATATTTTATTCCAAAAAGAACATAAACAACATATCAGATGTCTAAACTGATTTTATTTTACCATTTCATTGAAAATATTAACTTGTTTTGCGTTTGAGGGCAGCAACCTCAAAAAGTTGAAACAGGAGCAACAAAAGACCAGAACAGCAATCTAAGACAACTGGCGGAGCATTATACCACTAACTAGGTTAATTGGAAACATGTCAATAACATGACTGGGTTTAAAAGGAGCATTTACATGGAGGTTTTAGATCTGCTCCCATCCAGACAACATCGCTTTCAGGGAAGACCTTGCAGATGTCAGCAAGACAATGCTGAACCACATCCTGCATCCATCACAACAGCATGGCTTCACAGGAGAAGAGTCCGGCTGCTGAACTGGCCTGCCTGCTGGTGATGGGATGTTTGGCTCTTTCAGAGAGCCGGCTCTTTTGGCTCGGCTCCCAAAGAAGACCCGACTCTTTTGGCTCCCGAACGGCTCCTAATTTAGCACATTTTTTAGCCCCATAATTTACCTTAACTTAAAAAATTAATGAATTTTGTTTTGAAAACCCGTTTGTGTTCAGCATTTTTACGAGAAGCCTTCTATTTGCCTCCTTTTAAGCATTTATTCTGATACAAAACCACTTTTGTTTACTATTTCAACAAAAATCCTATATTGCACAAATAGACAAAAAACAGCAAACAAATCCACAAAACAGAACGAGAACCAAACTGAAAAGCAGCATTAATGTCCTCAGTGCAGGTTGGCATTCAGACGATAAAATGCCTCATCTTGGATGAACCGGTTTCTCCTCTATGTGACAAGGGTTTGATGACATGACGCACTGACTCATGTACTCTCCTCATGGCTGTCTGCTGTCTCACACAATGTAGTGCCATCTACCCCACCCTCTCACCACCTTTCTGTTTTCACATAATGGTATGATCCTATATCCTCACATGTGATTGGCCGCCTGTCCATGCGGGCC
>JBAMHW010000001.1:3924713-3941032 GCA_037177495.1 Rhadinocentrus ornatus
GTTTTTAAGTAATGACCAAATCAAAAAGACACAAACTTATCACAACACTGACCAGATACAAACCCATAGGAAAAAAATAAATAAATAAAAAATATTTCTTAGTGTATAAACCCACTGGTCGACTCAGTGACCGTGTCAGCATGCAGAGGAAGAGGAACAAGGAGTTATCAGAGATGAGGCGTGATGATTGAGATCATGCAATTGTGACCCCGCCCCCCTCCCCCTGGGTGTTTTTGGATGGTTGCACACAACTTTATAGCGGTGCATTATCGTCACCAACTAGGGTCAAAACACAGAAGTGAACTCTGAACTCAGCAGTGCCCACTTGTGGTTAAAATGACTTATTACCCATTGAAACACAAAAGACGCATGGAAGTATGAGTGCGGGGACATATGATGAAACTGTCCGTCAGTTTGCGTGTCCATCTTCTGCGTCGACTAGACTAAATGGACTTTAAAGGTGTTCTCGAAACAAGCGCCCCTACAGGTGAAAGGAAGTACTACATATCTCAGAACTAAATGACCATATGAGACATATATGTTACTCTCAAATTTGGCTCTTAGAGCATTATCACATCAAAGAATAAAACATTCTAAAGTGTTTAATTTAATACGCCTTAAAATACACTTTAGGTGAACCAGATGTTGCAATGACATGCCGTACTTTCTACTACGGAAATGGTAGGATGGAATAACACAAGGCTAGAAACACAAAAACTTTTTTTTGTCACTTCCTGGTTGAGTTTAGGCATTAACAGTACTGAGTTATGCTAGAAATTATACAGGTTAGTGCTCAAGTACAATCTTTCTGCCACATTGTTGTGTTCATGGACACCATTTTGACACTTAAAGCAACGCTAAGTTTCCAACCTTAAAACTCTGTGCTTCTGCTACATTTTGATGGCTCAGTGACAGTCATTATGCACATTCCTGGAGCCATTGAAGCCCTGCTGCATCCCTGGCATGAGAAACAGCACTTCACAACTTTGTGTTCCAGCCTGGAGAATCACATGACAGCTGCATTTGAAACTGGAAATCAGAACAGTGGCCATTTTCATTGCTCACCATAGCTGATTCAGCAAAGAAACACAAGAGGACATTATTGGAGGAAGTGAGGAAAAGAAAGAGAATTAATGAATGAAAAACTTTATTGTCATTGCAACAGGTGCAACGAAATTCTTTTTCCAGTACAAACCCGTCCAAGAGTAGACAACAACAACAAATAACATAAACAGGATCAGGCAGACTGAACCAGCAGCCATTTTTACGGCGCCAGAAAGGGAAAGAGTAAGACAAGACTCAGAGAGCTCAGAGTAGAGACAGGATGCCAAATTAGGGGGTGTCAAAGTGCAAAACTTCAGTAGCTGCTTTAGAATACCTGTCTACAGAAGGTCATGTGTTCTCATAACATAAACATCCTGAATAAACAAACAATTCATTGGGTCATTTGTGGGAGGACAACACTTATGAAAGAGAGCAACAAGAATATTTGATTGTGTAAAGAAGAAATGAAGTCCAAATGGCAGCAAATAATCATCCTTTTCGTTATCAATAAATGCCAATTAATGACTGTCCTACCTAAGAAATGGTACAAAAACAATAAAAAGTCAGCTATTCCTCATATTTAAGCCAGTTGCTTGCATTTTTCAAGACAGGCAAGAAGATTTCCATCCATATTCAAATTATTACACGTCTTTCTCTCTGGTGGATTTAAGGAATGCTTGTTTATAGTACTTGTTGGAACCATTATTTCTCTTCATGGTTTGCTTCAGGTTTATTGTGGTGGTGGTTTGTTTATGTTTGGGATGGCACAGGTGACCTATATTTCCCTCGACTGTTGGTGGGGGTGTCGAGGTAAAGTGCATATAGGCGTGGAGGTGACAGGATGTCACACGGTTTTTATCGTTCGTCAACGCTACCTAACGCTACTGAATGGTCTTCAGCTTACCGCTTTTACACCGTCTGTTACTACACTTCCATACCTGTCATAACCTCGGGACCATCTATCCATACTGTTGCTGTAGACCGCCATCTTGGACCTCAGATCATCATTCATTTATTCAATAAATGGGAACACGCCCCAAACTTACCTTTCTGTCTGGACATTGGTTTTATGAAGTGCGTTATGCCCTGGATCCCCCGCATCCAAAACGACTAAAATGATGGAACTAGATAGTTGCTACAGTACTGATTCAATGTCTCCCTACATATACATCCCCAACGCGTATACCTCAGAAGCATTTATCTCATTACGCCATCCTGATTGGGTGGTGATCGGGATGTCCATGTCACCTTTCCTTTAAGTATCCAGTTCTACGATGATTGTTATTAATTACTGGATTTATCATGATGGACTCTGATTATAAACAGTAAGACAAAGAAAACCGACATTGAGGTCACATGACGTCTGTTTTTAAAAAAAATCTTCAACCCTGAGTTGATTTTAATCTGTTGGGGTGAATGAAGTCAGTCTGAGCCACATGTCTATCAAGCCAGGACAGAGACGATCCCCACTGCTGGGCATCCAGTCAATCCACACCCCACCCAATCCTGCTGAGCTCAGCACTCTCTGCCTCGCCCACCCTGAGGCATTATGGGAGTTCACAGAGCAGAGTGAGGGGGTTATTTAGACTCTGTGGACGGGTTTGGTCTACAGGAGAATAAAAGGTAAAATCTGATCTCATTCAGTCCACTTTTGATGTTATAAAAACTACGACCTTCACAGAATGTGAGAAGCTTTTTACAGTCAGTGATGACCTGAGCTGCTTCGCTCTGTCCGACCGCTCAGCCTGCAGGGGGAAATTCTTCAGTCTGAGTGAAATATAACACCAGCTCAAGGACATCTCAGAAATGCTCACAGTCAGGGATGCAGAGCAGGGAACCTCTGCTAGCTTAACGCAGCCTTGTAGCTACAGCCATCAGGGATTTACAAATCCGCTTCAGTTTGTTATAAATGGAAAAATAGATTCACAATTTGTTTAACTGATAAACTATAAGAGAGATGCACATTTCTCATAAAAGAGCAATGATTTAGGAAAACTTTTAGGGATTAAAAATGTCCAACATTTTTTTTTTTTTATTGTCAGAAAATTAAATATTTCCCTGGGTGTTTTACTGTTCTCCTACATTTTAAGTTATAAATATAAATGAGACATTTATCAAAGTACATTATTCTGTCCAAAAAATAAAAAAAAACCTCTACATTATTATCAAATAAATCTAAAAGACTAATCTGAATATTAATATTCAATATTTATTCATTTTGCTATTCCAGTAAATTAATTTAGAAAATTTAGAGCCATGATTAACTGGATTCATCATTAAAAGATTAATTGTTTCATCACATTGTTGTTCTGTGAATTTTCATTTTAAGGATTAAATATTCAAATGTTAAATGGAAAATATTAAATATTAAAACTAACTAGTTCCCTTCAAAAACTAAATCTTTCTAAATTACAAATGATTAGATTTAAGTGGATAAATCTATATTGAAAGCGGCTTAGTAAAACAACTTAGATGAACGCTTCCCATTATGTAAAAAACATTTATAACTCTCAGAAATACAGAGAAAGCTTCTCCTCCTCATCTGTTTCAGGATTAAAACAGTTGTCAGAATGCCTGTACCTTCCTATTTTTAGACTTTTTTATTTTTTGTCTAGTCAGTTGCATAACTTCTGGATTATTGAGAGAATTAGGTCTAATCCACATCCCTGCACAGTTTTCATCATGAACGAATGCTTCTGCGACCTGATGATACTGCCTCACGCTCAGTGAGCCTCAGCTGTTGCCTTCAGGTTAGAAGATGTGCTTCTTTTTTTTACCACCTTAAAATCAGGTCACCCCAATTTACTCAGCTGAACTCGGAGCAATCAGTAAACCAACAAATGAACATTAACTGCATGTTAGAGATGTGAGCATGAGTCAGAGAGCCTGAAGGCCTCCAACCCGCTCACATATAAACAAACTGCAGCATCATCTTACAGAATAATAAGAATTATTAGGAACCCCACACCAAGATGTTAAAATGTGGATGTGGAGAATGTGGAATATGTCGTTTTGGCTATTTTGGCTTAAGGAGCTGTGCTTGAGGATGATAATGACAAGTTTATTCTTACATTTTAATGTTTGTAGGGGGAAATTTGAATAAAATGTTGGAATTTTGCATGTTGTATCAGAACAATGTAACTGAAATTGTAAATATGTATTTAACCTAGTTTAACCATGCAGAAAGTAATGCTGACATTAAATAGAGAAGCATGAAAGGGGGCAGTTTTACCTGCTGTTACATTGTGATTAGCACTGATGACGTGTATTTCGAAAATATAGACAAATTTGGACTAAAACATGCACTACATGCAAGTTGTAGTTGGAGCATTTTAGTAGGAACAGGTTATTTAGTTTATGCTAATAAAAAGAATATGGTGGATGCATAGATTATGATGGTCTGTGATGACCTAGAGTATGATTTTACTCACTTTACAAGTCTCTGCTTCGGCCTCTGAATACACAGATCCTTACACACAGTTCCTGTCAAGACTCATTTCTCTGTTGATGCGGATTCCTTCAGTGACTTCGACCGTCTGCACGCGGATCAGCGATGCGGTTTGAGAAAAACAAGCAGTCGAGTCTGATCAGACCACTAGTCCGGTCAGCCTCCACAACCCCTCTCCGCCTGGTTTTACGCGTTTAAAAAACAAGAAGCGGGTACCCGGCGTCCTGTCTGATGGATGCGGGGGGGGAGTAGCCACTGCGAGGCGTCTCTTACCGTCCTTCAGCGGTCTGTGGATGGAGCAGAGGGAGGGGCGATCCTGCTGCTGCGGATGAGGATGAAGATGAAGGCAAAACGGCCTGGTTGGTAAAGAGCAACACCTACACTGTGCTGCGCTCAGCTCGTGCTGCATTCAGGAACCCGTGGTACACAGCAGCTTCCGTGGTCGTAAAGTGACCAAAGCGCATTACAAGAGCTAAGAATCTTTCACTCGTTAGTAAACAAAGAAACAAACAAATATGTGTCTCAAAATTTCTGGATAGCATGTTTTGGTCTGATGTGATCAATGTTTGGACCATAAATGATTGCTTTCTGCAGTGGCGTGCAAAGACATTTTGAGGGGCAGGTGGTCAGTTTTATATAAACAAAAGGGCACTTTGCAGAGCGCGTGGAACCGCCATCTATGCTTAATTATAGTGTGAGGGGAAAAACATCACAGGCTTTTATGTACTTGTAATAAATAAAAAAAATTATTGAAATATGTTACTGTACATGAACCTGGTACTGATCTGACACTGCTCTGCCTATCTTCCTCATCTTCCATGCTGGTAGTTGGTCTACTGTGGGGCAGTAGAGAGAATAGAGTGATGCATCTTTAAGAAAGACTGCTTAGTGACAAGAGTCAATGCATTACACCACTAAAACTAACACCAGTCTGGAACTGCCATAGTCTGACTTCAATGCCTTTCCACTAGCTGTGTTCTGCAGACAAATTCTAACTGGGTATTTATGATGGTCAACATTTCAGTATTAGCCTACAATGGTAAACACAAGAAAATTGTAATTGCTGTAGGCCTAACATGGAAACAACTTATATTTTTGGGACTACTAAATAATGTACTGGGCTAACATAGCTTCTACCAGATTTGGCACTGCCAAACCACATTGTGGACACTTTTACATGGTTTAATAAAATTTGTGGAAGAGTTCATTTAAAATCTGAGGTCCCCCAATCATTGTAAAGCGCTTTGAGTATCTAGAAAACTGCTATACAGATGTAAAGAATAATTATTTATTGTTAATTATTAAAAGGCCCTAAACAGTTAACATGACTCTGGTCGTGGCTCTGAACTTTCTCTATAGTTTGGTATCAGGCTTCGTCGAAATGGCTCAGCGTTAGCTGAGTAGTGGCAGGTGGAGCTGTGGGAAGAAACTTTGCGGACGGTTGGGCTGCTGCAATGCACAATACACATGTTTACAATGTGCCTCGTTGGCGCCTGCTTTGCGTGATCATGTTGCCAAAGAAATGATGGGATCGAAACAGGCATACGCGCGCGTGCACGTGTGTGTAAGAGGTGTGTGATTCCGTCAACATAGTGGCGCATACAATACACAGTATATAAAAAAATTATTCTGATTAAAAGGGCACTTCTTCAGCCCCAACAGCAAGGGCAAGTGTTTCCGCACCACCAAAGCTCTATCTGTGCATGCCAGTGGCTTTCTGGGATAGGCTACTGTAGCTGTCATTGAGGGCAGCTTTATAATTTTGAGTTAAACAGAAACATAATTTATATTTGGTGCTTGGTGCTTAAATATTCATTCATTTCTCCTTTATTTAACCAGGTTAAACCTCACTGAGATGAAAAAATATATCTTCCAACTTGGCCAAGAGTGCAGCACATCCACAAGTTTTAAATATACCACACAACAAACTAACAAACAAACATCAGTTATCAAACACAACAAGTTAAGTGGATGTAGCAGCCAACATTAGGTACATGAAATACAGTTAATAGACATAGTTGAGAGTCGTCAGCATAAGAGTGAAAGCAGGCATTGTTGCAGTGGGTGATCTGAGTAGGGCATGTAAATGATGAAGAGAAAGGAACCGAGCATCAAGCCTTGAGGTACACCGTGGTGCACTACAGCACAGGTGGAGCAGGTGCGACTAGTGGTAACAAACTATGTCCGGTTGGAGAAAGAGGACGAAAACTGTTGATTCTTACATTGACTTATTACGTCATTAGTACAAATTGACTTTCACGAAGTTTGCTGAATGCAAAGTTTAGATTTTTCCTGATAAAAAGATTAAGGAGGAAGAGTTCGATCAAATTTAGCTCAGCTAAGTAGATAAAAGCCTGACCATATATCATGTTTCACGGCCTTATTTCTTGTGTGTTGGGATTTGGTCTGTTCCTTTGGTTTGTGTTATATTTTGATCTGGGTTTAGTTTGGTGTTTTCAGGTTTTATTTCTGGTGATCATGGTTTAGGGTTTTGGTTTGTCATGTTCTGTTTTGGTCTTGGTTTCTAGTTCTGTTTTTTGTGTTTAGTTTTCTGTTAGGATCATTGTTTATGTTATGTTTTAGTTTTTGTCTTGAGTTTTGGTTTATAGTTCTGGGTTTTGTCCTGAGTTTGGGAAATAAACCTTGTCTCGAGCACCATTTTGCTTCCTGCCTTGACTACCTGCATTTGGGTCCTCACCTCTGCCGCCATTCATGACACCATAAGTTTCACATCATTACATTTAACTGTAATACACAGTCTGATACTGATTCAAAAAGGCAGATGTCACTGTTTCAGCTACGCCTTAGATGTCTAAAAATGTAACAAACTAGTCTAGACTGTCGCTATCCTTTTATCACTTAATAATATTGCTCTGTTGGATCACGGAAAATTGTTTGATTTGATACAGAAATAGTTCTCCAAGGTGGTTAGAAAGTTGTTTTTGTTAACACTGTGGCACATTTCTAAGGTAAAAAAGTGAAGGAAAAAGAAGTTTCATCATTAAATGACAGCTTTTTCCTCAAGGAAAAAAAGAGATGTATAACACAGAGGTAACATAATGTATAACCCGAGGTATAATGCTAAATTGTGGGAGTAAGAAGCCACTTTACCACCTTTTTCATCATATTGCAAAAGGCTTGCCTCATTTCTTGTTGACACGACAAATGCTGTCTTTTCAAAAACATGTCAAAGTAAAAGGCAAAAGAAATGGAGAATGGATGGAGGTTACATTTTTCTTTGCCCCTCCTCTTTTTGGCATAATCATATTAAAACCAGTTGGATAACATGTTTCATCCTCAGTGTTATTCCTTCTGCATTTCACACAGGAAAAAAAAAATGTGTTCAATGAAACAGTTTAAGTGAAGTACATTGTCACACTGCAGTTGCACTTTAAATGAGGCATAACCATGACATGACTTAGCTGATAACATGTTCTTGCATCTTTATGTTAGATCAGCGTTTCTATAGAGCAGAACTCTGAGTTGTGTGTTCTCTCTTGTAATGATAAATGGTCCGTTTTAAATAGCGCTTTACTGTACCTGGAATGATACCCATGCCTCCTAGCTGACACAAGCACACACAGTGTGAGCACTACGGGATTAAAACACACATTGTCTTGGTTCTCAGGTGATCAGATCTCAATTACCTGTTTTTTATGCAAATGAAGAGAGTAACGTCACACTGTCAGTTGTCTGATAAAGAGCCATATTGCATTCACAAGAAAATTAGTTTTATTTATTTATTGCTTTATTTTTCTGAATTTTTTTGATTTTTTTTCTCCATAAAACACTTAGTTTCTTCTCTGATTTTCTGAATTGACCATATTATTTTCTTAACAAAACTAATGAGAAACTTCAAAGTTCCAAGAGAAGTTCTCAGCCATGCTCTCGTCTGCAGGAAGAAAACAGAGAAGTAAATTTATGCAATTTAACAGGAAGATCCATTAGCTATGCTGGACTCTATCCTTTTACTATCCTTTACTTAAACAAGCAAGTTTAATCAAAGTGAAGAGAAGTTTTCTAGCTGACTGCGATAAAAGGAAGAAGAAAAAACATGAAGAGCATAGAAGGTATTAGGACAGTGCTAAGTTGTGCAGATAGCACAAAAGCTAATTTATCTCAGAGCAGCTCAGTCTGACCGGCTGCAGCTGAAGGTGTCAGGACGCTAAAAATAATAACAGATAACCTGGTCGTTACTTTGTCTTTAGTTATCAAATTAAAACTGTGTCCAGTTAAGTTAAACTTCCAAGCTAACAATGCTAAGTTGGCAAATTAAAGTACCATTGTGCTGTGTAAAAGTGGTGTTTATATTTATTTTCTACAATCTATTTTTCAATTAGGCTTTTTGACTTTGAACGTAGTCCTAAAGAGTTATAATGCAGGTTTCAGCACGTAGTCTAATCTTCTGTATTAGTTTTTTTCTTTAAAAAGTAAAACCATCTTGTTATTTTATCTTATGAAATAATAATGTAATAAAAACAACTTATCACAAGTTATCACAAAGTGAATGCAGTATGTTTCCATCATCTGAAGTTCCACTATTCAGTTGTGCTGTACTGACAGACATTTCCAGCACAACATTCGTGACAGGTCCTTATAAGGGGGAGTGGTAGCCTGGTGGTTACAGAGGTGGGCTTGGGTCTGGAGAACCTGGGTCCCAACTAAGGTAACTGAGATAAAAACCACTGAGGGCCCCTGAGCAAGGCCCTTAACCCCCGACTGCTCCCCGGACGCCGTAATCTGGCAGCCCACTGCTCCTAGCAACTAAGATGGGTTAAGTGCAGAGAAAGAATTTCCCCACTGTGGGACTAATAAAGGATGATTAAAAGGAGACAATCAGGTCCAATAAGATCCAGATCTCTGGTGCTGCACTCATGGCCCTTCTGTTCACCATCGCTACAGAAATTAATATCAAAAAAGAGAAAAAAAAGGTTTTCTGTGAATGATGCAGATGATGAATGAGGATTTTTTCTTTTGGTAACCAGAAGAGAAGCAAAACATCCCAGGAAAAACTGGGCACATTTGGGTTTGAGAATATAGACACAACTGGCCCAGACCACCTCTAATTCTGGCCTCAGTGTGCCACACCGGTGTTCAGCAATCACACAGGTTGCATGTTAGCACCAGGTCAGAACCAAACCTAAGACGAACAATCAGACACCACCACATCATATGTGATTACCAAGCCTGCTTCTTCTACATGAGCCACAAACTGCTGAATAGGATGTGTGTTTTTCAAGTTAACTTGACATAATAAACTATCAGCTGGAGACGAGGATTTCCAACTCAGAGGCAGTCTTTATCCACTACTGATTAAATCTGTCACAGTCTTTAAACCAGCTAAATCACCAACTATAAAAAAAGAAACTGCTCCTTTTTTTTAAATCTCCTTTCCCAATTTAGACCCTTTTGTTTCCATACAACAAAAACAAAAATGAGAGCTGTAGCAACACAACGGGCTATATTTGTTCAAATTGTCCGTTGTGCCTTTATTTCTGGATTAAAATTAAATAGCAACCCCTTTAAAGACAATGCTCTTCAGTTGTTTTAGAAGCCCAGGCCTCTGATATCACAACCTAATTGTCTCCACTAAATGAGTTGTCTTTCAAGTGGTATTTGCCTCTGGTTGCTTTTGTCTTTTAAACGTTTCTGTAGACTGCCTGTTAATAAGTTTAATGAAGCAGCCCTGCTGCAGCATCATCTCAGATGACCGGCAGTCTCCTCTAAATGTCAGACAGCTGTCGGCTGCAGAGCTCGGATGCCCGGCCCGCCACGCCCTTCTCTCTGTTTCACTCCTCTGAATGTCTCAGCTACGCCTCCTCTCCTCCCTCTGCCACCCCTTACATAATCTCTGTTACATCTCTCACATGTGCACAAATGCAGATGGCAGCCAGGCAAGGTCACATGGTTTTTGTAGATTAATGCATTTCTGAGAAGGTTTTTAAGTATTCCTGATCCTTTCTGGCTGATTTCAACTCGACGGACTATTCTTCATGTCCAGAATGAAGGGCAGCAGCCTGGGTGAACAGATGAAAAAATGTATTATAACCCAACATAGGTCAAAGCACGAAAAATGCAGTGTCATAGTTGTTTCTGAAAATGTCTCTTCAAATCAAACTTTAATGAAAAAAACACAAACCTTTTATTTGTTGCAAAAAACTGCACCTGATTGAATTAATCACCTAATTATTTTGTTAAGTCTCTGACTTTTCCCCTAGTGCCACCGTGTGGTTCAGATTTTATTTTGCTTCTCTTAAATGCAAGTATTAACACCCTTCTCAGGAAAAACTGTGCCATCAACATCATCTACATAAATCTGTAAAGCACTTTGGTCAATCTAGATGCGTAAAACATGCTAATAAAATAAATTTGATATTGATATTGACATTTTAAATGTTTTTAATATTTGGACTTATATATTTTAAAAACAACTAACCCTGTAAACTACAGTTTAAATGAATTTGTAAAGGTCTTATGTGTTTTCATTAAATATTTGCCCGATTTGTCCTAATGCATGACTCCATTAAATAATAAACAGTCATGCTAAAGAGTCACTTGGACAATAAAAAAGGACAGACAATAAAAACAACATCAGACAGCAATAAAATAAAATACACTAATAAGCAAAATATCGAATAATAATAATAACATTGTAGAAAATATCAAATAAAACTAAAAAGCTAAGCAATAAGAAGGTTTAAAAAACAACCGACCTATCTAGAACTAGAGTAGGGTTTTACAGCTCTGTCAGGACTGTGCAGCTCTGACCTGGTAGGGCAGCTGTTCCACGGCTGGGGGGCCACCACTGAACAGGCTCGGTCTCCCAAGGTTTTTAACCGAGCCCTAGAACAGCCAGAAGCAACTGGTTACCAGACTTTAGAGCTCTGGCTGGAGAGTAAAGCTGCAGGACCTTAGACAAATAAATAAGGGCTTGATGTAGTTACAGGGCTTCTTCCCAGTAAACAAAAGAGCCACTGCATTTTGAATATTTTGGAGCCTCTTAACAGAAAATTTGTCAAGACCTACATAGAGACTGTTACAATAAACCATGAATCGCTGCTTGTGGCTAAGGTAAAAGGAGGTAGGGCTGGACCTTAGCCAAGAGTCTCAGATGAAAAACAGTTTAAAACCCAGTAAGGATCTAATAAAGTCTGGTTTCCAATAGCAATAATCTCAGTTTTATTTTTGTTCAGGCTCAGGTTAGCTGAAGCTGAAGTTAGCTGCCATTCAAGACTGGATGTCCTGGAGGCTAAGGCTCAATATACTGCAAAGATGATCCAAAATGGCTCAAAGAGCTTGTTTTGTTTTCATCTACAGGTTTAGGATTTTAGTTAAGAGGGAAACTACAACTATGGAAGATATTTCAAAAAGAAATAACACAACCCTGTAATTCTGATTTGACAACATCACCATCGAGCTGGAACCAGAAAGTAAGTTCTATATACAAACTATTTTGTTTTTAGAAGTAGATAAAAGATTCCATATCGACCCAAAACACGGTTGTTGGTACCAGACGGGCTGGTCTGAGTATTTCAAAAACTGCTGTTCTACTGGAATTTTCCCACACAACCATCTCTAGGGTTTCCAGAGAATAGTCTGAAAAAGCAGCAGAAGACCACACCGGGTGCCTCCTGGCAGCTAAGAACAGGAAACTGAGGCTACAATTCATACACACTCATCAACACTGGACAATAGAAGATGGAGAAACGTTGCTGGTCCGATGAGTCTCCATTTCAGCTCCACATTCAGATGCTAGGCTCAGAATCTGGTGGAAACATCATGAAAACATGGATCCATCCTGCCTTGGATCAGTGGTTCAGTTGTGTGGGGGATATTTTTTGGTTAGTGCCAACTTGGCCTGGTTTAACCACCACAGCCTGTTTATTGTTGCTGACCATGTCCATCCCTTTATGACCACAGTGTAGCATCTTCAGATGGTTGCTTCCAGCAGGATAATGCACCATGTCATGAAGGTCAAATGTGTTCACTGGACTCCAACGGCCTCCACAGTCCCCAAATCTCAGTCCAACAGAGCAGGTTTGGGACATGGTGGAACGAGAGATTCTCATCATGGATGCAGCGGACAAACCTGCAGCAACTGTGTGATGCTGTCATGTCAATATGGAGCAAAACCTCCGAGGAAGGTTTCCACCACCTTGTTGGGTCTATGGCACCGAGAATTAGGGCTGTTATGAAGGAAAAAAAATGGTCAAACCCAGTAATAGCAAGATACAACCTGATAAAGTGGTGAGTTGTAATAGCTTGCCAATTATTTGTCAAGTATGTGTTTGATATGGTAATAAGGTGAAATTCTGGCCACTTTCCCACATCTGCCTCACTGCATGTAATTAAAAACACTGTTGCTATGCAACAAACTTCACGCTCTGGCTACCAACAAGGTCTGTTAAGATACAAATGTAAACGAGCTTAATGTTTCCATGAAAAGCTTCTTAATGAAATCAGAAAATGTCATTATTCAGCTTCTCTGATGCCACGAAGGGCTCATTTTTAAAACTTGTCCAGAGACCCTTCAGATCATACGTCCTAAAACATGATCTAATTAGAATAACGGTGCGATTATAAGACATTTAATCTGCAGTATCTGGTTTTATTTAAAGGAATGCAGTCTCTAGTATGTATTTATTTATGCAAAATTTATTTTCTCATGTTATTCTTTTTGTAAGTTGGAATTTTGAAGCACTCGTCTCACAGCACAAGCAAATCCATCACCTTCCTGGCGGCATATGTATATTTTTAGCAAATGTAAATGATTAATCATATAAGTAAAGACATTTTTACATTCAATCGGTATTAAAAAAAAGATAAGTTACTGCTCAAATTTACATTTCCAGCTGTGATTAATTTTCCTGTCTGAGCTGTGGGAAAGGTGTTAAAATTTTAAATGCAGAGTAATAAAATCTTAGACACAACCAGCAACTCTCTGTGATCACACCTTTTCCTCAGTGGAAACTAAATGTTGTTATCTTCTTGAAGGTTGGATTACAAGCATCTTTTGTAACTTCTCGTCTTTCACAGCATATTCACGTTAATATACCACGTGCATTCTGGGATTTTCTTGTTCACAATGTCAGATTTATTTCAAAAGAAAAAATCTGGAACAGCAGATTCAATGATGCACATGCCTGGCTGCAGAGAGACGAAAGAGCACATCAATAATATCTGCACACGGTCACCTCAGCCTCGCCCACAATCAAAGCTGTGCCTGGAGAGTTCCTTCAGCTCGTCATTAAAGTTGCAAAAAGCCATTAGATAGCTGACAATCCTACAGACTCCACCTCGTCCCTGCAGGTAATGTATAAATCAGTTTCCTTCTCTTTGGTGTGACCGGCAGGTAGTGCTTTTCATGTCACATTCCAGTGATTTGTGGCATATCCGGACCCTTCACTGGCCCAAATCAATAGAGAAACTGATTACTGTGAATCTAGCATTAGTCGTATAGGAAAAACACTCATAACCAGCCTTTCTGTTGGATCAGCATCACAACCAAAAACCCCAAGAGAGGGAAAAACTCATAAAGATTACAGGAAATAGAAAGGAAAAAATGACATAACATGAGTTAAAAGTGGGATTAATAAAGTGGTCACACGTAGAAACTAAACATGCTGACACTGCAGTATCAAATTACTGCCACCCATGATGCTTCTGGTTGCATCACTCTGTATACTGTCTACTCTGCTCCCTTTTAGTTTTTCCGTGCCAGCATTTCTGTTGTGTGTACGTGACCAGAAAATAGAGACAGAGTGCATGAGTGTAAGCTCCGCTCTCCAGACAGCCTCCTCTCTCTTGCAGCCATCACTCATCTATCTCTACACTTGCCAGCCTCAGCTTATAGTTGTGTCCGTCATGCTCTGTGAACACCCACCAAACCTGTGGGTGTGGGTTTGTAGAAAAGTTATTCATCACCTTTGATATGGCTACTGTCTTCATTGTAATCTCCTCCTCTATAAGCTACCACACATGATGCATGAACACCGGTTAGTGGAGTATCCCGAGTGGCTGATTATGACTGAATAGAGGGCAGCAGAATTCACAGTAAAGAACTCCAGATATTTAGTAAATAATTAACCAAATCCATTTTGCTTGGCGCATAAAAACAACAGAAATTCTAAAATGATATTTAAATGTACAGAATTTAATCAGTTTATGTTTTACGTACAAATAAGTGGAAAGATGGCAGCACATGTACATAACTAGGCCTCCACTGTCCCGTGAGGTGCAACAAATGTACAAATTTAAAGGACTAATGTGTCTAATGAATGAATTGAAAGAACGAGCTCATGCAATTATTTTTAGCAGACTGGAGTACTGTAACAGTCTTTTCACAGGTTTACCACAAAAGTTGATCAGACTCTTGCTTTTGAGCCAGACTGCTGCTGCTGGAGTTCCCACCAACACCAGAAAGTGGATCATATCACGCTTTGAGATCTTTACACTGGCTTCCTGTCCAACAAAGAGTTGATTTTGAAATTATGCTGCTAGTTTTTTAGGGCCAAAATACATCTCAGACCTACTGGTAAGCTATGAACCGTCCAGGCTGCTTAGATCATCAGGTGCAAGCTTGCTTTCCATTCCCAGAGTTAGAACCAAACATGGAAAAGCTGCTCACATTTGGAATAGGCTCGCACAGAACTGCAGGTCAGCTGAAACTCTGGCTTCTTTTCAATATTAAAACTCACCTTTTTACTGTTGCTTTTAACTACTTTTTTTATGTTTGTATTGTTTAATATTCTCTTTACTTGTATTTGTCTTTCCAGCTTGGAGAAGCAAACACCTGACTGGTACTGTAGGTTATATGTATAAAATAACCCAACTAGTGATCGGTCTATACTTAACTTACTAACTTTTTTCAAGATAAGATTAAGCTAAGACTTTATTGATCCCTCAATGGGGAAATTTACATGCCACAAAAATGTTATGTAAACATTGTGTGTTTTTATTTGTGTGCACGGACCTAAAATGTAACATGCACGATTCCTTAATGGTCACTATCGACTACATTTCCCCTGAGTGCGCTCTGATGCCACCAGGTTTTGTTTACCAGCTATCAATCTGCAGCAGGTCCACCGAGTCATTATTAATTGCACCATGTGCAGGACAGCTACATTCATCTTCCTCCCGCTGTCTCTCCTCTTCTTCGTCTTCTTCACTCTCTCGGGGTGAGATGTGATCTTTTATGTTGCCAGATTGTCTTCTAGGCCTCATTGTTTAGAAAGGAAAGTGTGTTCTCTGAGCAGCCCAGATGCTGAGAACTGATCGACCAGCAGTGATGGACGCACTGAGTACGTCTGCATCGTGAGTTTCCATTTCACCGTAACATCAGAGGGTCTTCGGTCATGCACACCCTTCAGGGAAATCATGTAGGAGCTAAAAAGAGGCCATAAAGAGGTCTTAAACTTGACTGAAAAGGAGATTTGGGGTCTCAGGTGACATCTCACGTTTTAACAGGAATTGATTAATGAATTATTTATTTTGTCATAAACTTATTACTACTTTAACCCCTTGTTGCCTGTTTATGCCACTTCTGTCCTCTGTTACTTTCATGTATTTGTCTAATTAATTAATTTTATTCCATTATTTGCTCTTAATTATGTTTTATTTGACATTGTTTATTTATTTCTATTTATTTGTTAATTGTTATTAATTTATTCAATATTAAATTGTATTTTATTCTGTTCCATAATTGTCTTTTTTTCTTCTATTCTATTCTATTCTATTCTATTCTATTCTATTCTATTCTATTCTATTCTATTCTATTCTCTTCTATTCTAAAGTCATTTGGCAGGTGCTTTTATCCCAACCTCTGAGA
>JBAMHW010000001.1:3958499-3969936 GCA_037177495.1 Rhadinocentrus ornatus
TGCCTCATCATTTCTCCTCTTGTTTTTTTTGGTAGTTGAAATCTCTGTTCTTGATTCATCATTGTTTGTCCATTGTTCCTTTCACAAGTTTGTCCATGTTTTGCTGGCAGTGTAAAGCTATAAGTTTTATTTAGTCTTGCTGTGCCCCCCCTGTCATGGCAGTTTGGGAACCACTGACCTAGTTGAACAGTTTATCAACCCCTCTTCTACCTTCTTGTCATTACAGTAGAACAGAACATCACCTCCAGGACTTCAGAGAGTCAGGACCACAAAACAGTGAGGTGCGTCTTCATGTCATGTTCTGCATTTTAAATGAGTCAGCGATGCTTGTTTCAGTCTCGTACTAATTTAGCTTTCGTCCTGCAGGTCTGAGGTGAGCTCCAGCAGCTCCGCGGAGTCTGTGGGTCAGTCAAGTCGGCAGCTGAGTGTTCAGGTTCTGCTGCATTCTCAGAATCTCCAGGCCTCTGGGGAGGAGGACCAGCAGGACTGTGAGATTCTGTCCTCACAGGAGGACCTGTTTGATGCTGATAAGACAGGTACATAAACGCAGCACAGTTGGTGCTTTCAGGAACAGGCCTTTTCTGGGATTTTGTAATGTGCAGTTACTTAATATCAACACTGAATTTTTCCAAAGATGGCACATCCTTCTGTCTTTTTAAATACTTTCATAGTTATTTCTGATGGTGTTAAAATGTAGTTTAGTTGAAATAATCTTAACCTAGGGTCTTATATTTTTAATATTGTGTTTTTCCTAATTTTTTTCATGCTGGAATTTTCCTTTAGTGTTTTTGATTATTTGCTTTTCACTTTTAAAGAATAAATAACTGAACTGCAGAGACAAACATGTGCAACATATATAAAGACAGTTAATTATCTTTAGAATATAATATCCCACCATCCCTAATAAGAAAATGTAAAATTGTTTTTTGGTTTCAAAAGTCGAAATCTGTTGTGATTTTAATTTCCCTCTGGTATAAAGAAGGTATCTTTCATTTGATCTAAAATTAAACATAACTAGGATGATAAGATATGAGTAATATTGATGTGGGGAGTATGAATTTGATTATGATGTTGCCGTGTGAGAGCTGACACTGCAGTGTTGGTCTGTCATATTTTGGTATGTTTCGAATAATTTTTCACCAAATTAAACAAATTAAAGTTAAAACTTCAAGCATCAATGAATGAATCAAGCGTCAATGTGAGTTTAAGATCCAGTTTGAGGGGAAAATGGGTGCGTTCAATGTGATATTTAAAGTCAATCAAGGTCGAGGTTACTTCAGAGTTTTCTAGTGAAATCATATAAAAGGGAAAGCGAGACAAGGATTCTTATTAAAAGATGTAAAGAGAAGTGGTTTGTGGACATCTTGTTGGGATCAATAAGAGCTGAGTCAAAGCATGTCATTTGGTTAAAGGTTTATAAATTGATTGATTGGTTGATTGAGACAATTTATTTGAACATAGTAATGGCAGAAATATAAAAAGAAAAGGGAAATAAACCAAAAAAGAAACCAACATAATAAAATCTCCCTGTTCAAAAAGAATAGAAGGAAGCTTAAACTTATCTAATCCCACCCCAGTAAATTACAGCAATTTTTTAAGTCATTATACCAAAGTCACATTTATTATTATTAACCACCAGGCATTATCATCATTTAATGAAACAATAAAAACAATAATTGTACATAGGCTGTAAAATACCACTAAATTCCATCCTAAACAACACATGACGCTTTAAGTAAAGTAGTAGTAGGAACAATTATCATCAATAATATTAATAATAATAATATCAGTAATAACAATTTACTTCTGTTGGTTATGGTCCCTTTCTTTGTGAATAATTTAAAGGTCATAGGATCATAAAAGCCATAGTTGCCTTCTTGTTTTACTGTCAAGATTGCTGCTGCTAAGCAAGAAGGCAACATTAACTTCAGCTCATGTTTATGCTTCATTCACCAGGATGTCCAAGCATCACGTAGAATGCATCCCTACAAAGACTTTAGACTATGATAGTTCGAGTTTGATGGTTGTGAGTAGATACCAAAAAGCTACAATGCTACAAAAACACCAGAATGCGAACTTACAGGAGCAGAAACAGTGCTGGATTTTCAATGAAGGGTCTTAATCCCATCTGCTTTCACCCATCCACCCAACAAGAAGTTCTAGACATTTCCATCTGCTTGGCTGTGTAGTAGCTGGTCTAGTTCCAGATATCAGGGACCTGAACTGAACTGGTGGGCATTTCTCCAATTCAGAGCTTACATTTTTTGGGGGATAATGTATAAAGATCTATGCCATCACACAACTCAACTTTTTTTTAAGGTATTGATTACTCAGAAAAAGTCTTGTGTTGTCTTTGCACAACATTAGTCTGTTTGCTTTGTTTGTCCACCACTTCGTTTCCTGGAAGTACACGAGCCTGCGACAGTCAGGTGATCGAAACCCAGCTGGAGTTGTCAGTTGTTGCTCTAATCTGCTGCCAGATTCCAGTCAAATATAAATGCATTTTGTAACTGAAACTAAGGTGTACTTCTCTGTCTCTGCATGACCTCTGTGCTGCTCTCAGGTTCTGCAGTTGACAGCACAGTATCTGAGCCGGAGGAGCAGGGACACCCCACTTCGACACCAAGCCACACCCTCCGACTGCTGCATCTCTCTGGACAAGGAACCCTGGTGCAGGAAAGTCTGTCCCAGTAAGTCACATCTTGCTCTTGCATTTTGCGTTCCGTTGTACACAAAAACAACCCAGATGTTCAAATCTTACTGATTATTTTTCCAGGAGTTCTGCAGATTATGTTGCCCCCACCCCAGACAACTTCACCCATGCTCCTTTAATCGTTCCCAGCTCACCAACCGAACCAGAAAATGAGCACGGTAAATGACTGAATCTGCTCCTGGTAGTGAGTTTAAATTGAGAAATTCATTCAGCTGATTAAAAACAGTTGATTTAATTTGCTCCGTCAGGCACTGATGAACCCATGGATACTTCACTGCCCCCAGACAACCGAGCAGAGAAAATGGAAGAGCCAATGGAAACCGAGACCACCTCTAAGCCGCGTCCATCTGCATCTACTCCTGTATCCCAGAATTCCCCTGGTTTTGCATTGGAGCGACACCTCTCTGTACCCTCACAACCCGAGTTTTCTCATGTATGTGCTTCACTCTTCTTTATTTCAGCCAGGCTCAAAGTTAGTTATTCGTTTTAGGATTGCAAAACACTTTGTCCACCAAATATCAGAAGGCAAATTAGATGCTGCAATTTCTTAGAGCCCTTGGTGATATCTTGTGCTTTTTTTTTCTTATCTGTGTTTTAAATATTGTTGTTGAACTTGTCATCTTTTAATATTTCACTCCCAAAAACCCACTACTGTACAGCTCAGCTTACAAACACCCTGTCCTTATCCAGTACATGAAACACCTAAAACAGCAATTTGTGTTATTATGGTGTGCAAGTAGTACCTTACTGGTTTTATTATGTTCCCAACCATTTGTCTTGATAATCAAAAGGCTTTTGCTGCCACACATAATCTCCCTGTAACTTTACATATATTTGAAAAAAAAAAAAAAAAAAGGTTAGTATGCTCCTTTGCAGCAG
Organism: Rhadinocentrus ornatus; assembly: GCA_037177495.1. Taxonomy (NCBI): domain Eukaryota; kingdom Metazoa; phylum Chordata; class Actinopteri; order Atheriniformes; family Melanotaeniidae; genus Rhadinocentrus; species Rhadinocentrus ornatus. The sequence continues at coordinate 3,962,092 of JBAMHW010000001.1, forward strand.
CTTTCCTGTGCTAGCTGTTACAAATAAAAAAAACTCACACAGTAATAAGTTTGAGTTTTTTTAGTACATAAGTAAGAATGTGTTGTTTATATATTTATGTTTCATGATAAAAATCACAAAGTGTTTTACAAAAAAATACAAGGAACATGGAAATGTAAAAACATAACAAAAGCTAAACATAAGCAAGTTTAAAATAATCTTTTAGCTGCTCTTTAGGAGATCACCGAGTCCATGGATCTCAGGCTCAGAGGACAAAAGTTCCAGAGAGTAGGAGCCACCAAGGCAAAGGCTCTGTTACTTTTAGGCTTTAACCATGTGTGCTGCACAACAAGCAGACCCCGATCACTTGACCTGAGGGACCTGCTGGGGACGTATGGCTGCTAAGGTTCTCTCATATAAGTTTGTGCTCGAACTTGTAAAAACAAGAGTGAACCAGTGATTTAACATGAGCATCCAGTGAATTACACTGAGGTTCCTAACTGAGGGTTTAACAAGTAAGATGAGCAGACCAAGAATCTCCCATTATCATAGGAAAAAATCCATTAGGGGTACAGACAGGGAATTCAGTTTTCTCATCATTAAGTTGAAGAAAATTGCCAGCCAACCAACTTCTGACACAAGCACTATCTGTGTCAGCAAGATCTGTACCTTCAAAAACATCTTGGAGTTTAAAAGAAATATTGAAGTGAATATTCTCAGCATAACAAGGATAAGAAATATTGTTTGGAGCAGAGACAAAACAACAACAAAAAAACAATAAAGGCCCCAACACAGGTCCTTGTGGAACACCATACATAGGCAAGGGATTAGAAAGAGGTCTAGAATTTAGCAGCAACCACAGAAAATGAAAACCATTCCAAAGCAGATCCTGATACACCAACTAACCCAGCCAATTGCTAAATTAGTATCTGAATAATTGAGGCAAAGATGCTTAAAAAAGGTTTGCATTTGTCAAGATGCTCCTTTTCATAGGAATGAGGATTGATACGATTTGCAAGTCACCAGTTGTCAGTCACTGCACTTCCGCAGCTGCTGTGGTTGACAGTGTGTTTGTGGTGGTGTCCTCCACTGGGAGGGGCTTTGGAGGCAGAGCTGAAGCACAGCAGAGAGGAAGAGAGTTGGTCTTCTTTCTAAGTCCTGTTTTCAATAGTCCAACGGAAATAGACAGATTCTCAGATTTGCTGCAAATTTTTCATTTTGCACTCTGACTTGTGATATGCATTTTAAATAAATACCTTTTAACCATTATCAGTAAGAATACACATTTGGTTCCAAAAAGATTTGATGATGTTTCATATATTCATTATTTGTTTTCTCAGGATGTGTTTATCCCAACACAGAGCCAGGAAACACCACAGCCATCATCATCGCCTCAAACGACACAGTTTAAACATTCAGAGTCAGCACCGTTTTCTTTGCCTTTGCAACTCTCTGTGAACACAGAAAATACTAGCCCACATCAGAAAAGCCCAGAGCGGGTCGAGGAGGACAGTCAGGCCACGCAGATAGAAGAACTGGAAGAGCCTCCAGGTGTTGACACCAGCAACTCTGTGAACTCGTGTCATGATCAGAAAAGCGAGAATGCTGACGTCCCTCCTGAGTCACAAGCTGCCACAACTTCCAAAACTTCCATCTCTGCTGAATCACAAACGCAGCGCAGCGAATGTGCCAAACAGAACAATCAGTTGCAGAAGTCGGACGGGTTTGAAAAGACTGAAACTTCTTTGAATGTAAAAAATTTGAATGAAAGGGACGTGAGTGACAGTAAAGAGGTGAGCGCAGTTAATATGGTGTCCTGCTCTGATTTGACTGTGAATAGCTGTGTGCAGGAAACGCCGCATGAAACTACACCCTGCCCTTTGCCTTCACAGTCAATGATCTCTCAAACTTCTGTTGTTAATGTGGCAAAGAGTTCTGTGGACTTGAGAGGAAAAACCACACAGAGTCAGTCTGAAGGATCCCTGTCACATCCGCCTGTTAACAGCCAGACAGAAAAAGACAAAATAGGTGTGCAGGGTGATGCAAAGGAGGATGAGGAGGTAATGATGGAGGAGGAGGACACAGGACATGCCTCAAGAATGGCTCTGCTCCTCTCACAGAGCCAGCTGTTGTCTCCTGAACCCATGGAGGAGGAGAGCGAAGACCGGGATGGAGACAGCATCATCATTCTAGCAGATAGTGAGAAAGACTCCCAGGTTGTTGAGAAACGTGTGATGCCAAAGCCGAAGACCAGCAGCTCCCAGCCGCCTGGTCTTAAAGCGGTGGTTTCCACTAACGGCCATGATTCTCATACTCGGGGGAAAGAAGCGCATGTGGATCCTGATAGGTCATCCCAGACTGAGAAGGCAGTCCACGAACCAGAGGGCCACAAAGATAAGAGCCTGAGTGACAGCTCGGGAGGTAAGCATGTAGCACACACAGTTGGCAAAGTGTGATATACACTTTAAAAAAAGACTTTAATGTATCTTTATTATGCATGAAATACTTTAATTTTGTTCAAATCCACAGTCTTGTTCAGAGCCAGAGCCTAACTTACCACCATAGCTTCTGTCTCCAGCACTGACAAACTCTGATTGGATATCGTGCCCCAATTACTGTGAACACCTAGTAGAAGACAAACTGACTGAGAAAAACATGATTAACAGCCAATGTCAATGTTCATCTTGTATGCCATAAATGTCACATTGGTTAGACTTTTTAATATAGTTCCCCTTTTTTCTGAAATATTTTTCAAGAGGAAAAGCTTCTTTGTTTTGCTGCTCAAACAAGTAAACACATACAGCTACAGTATGTAAATGTGAGCACGTTTGAGGACGAGAAATATAAATTTCACACATCACGCTGGACAACCTGTTTACAGTTCCCACGAGGAATATTACATGTTTAATGGATTCAGCACGAATTCCTTTACGAATCCCCTGAGCGTTACTTTCTTTTCTTTCCTTTTTTTTTACTCAAGCGCACAGTATGTGATTTTTGCTGTAACAGATCTCCGGATTCCTGTTGTTTTTTCCTGTGACAGAAATTTCCTTCCATTTCACACTTCCTAAAGAAGGCGAGTTGATTGGTCCTGCTGGAGCCACACCACCTCTAATCAACCAGCTGAAGCAGACGCTTAGACACAGCACTCCCATTGGTGGGTTCATGCACTGCAAAACCTAAATGTTAATGAGCACAGCGTAATTTACAGCTGAGCTTCACTGGTCTTTTGTTTTTTTATTTTTTATATAGAGATCGTCCCCTTCTCTGAAAAGCCAGAAGTAGTGGGTGATGTCTCTGCAGAGGCTGCAATGGCTGCTAGTGATATTCTATCAGGGGAAAGTGGAGAGGACACAACTGAAAAGGGAGATGAGAAGCTGAGTTTGAGGATGAAGCTGTTGACGCCCGTTGAAGAAGGCAGCTCGGAGCGCTTCAGTCTGCAGAGTGAGAACTGTTTGTCTTCACAGTGAAGAGACAATTTGAGCTTTTTATCACCTTATCACCCTTGCAATTTTTTTTTAGAGCCAACACTATCAGAGGAGGATGCCTCTGTTGTCAAGGTTACCACTGTTTCCATGGCTGCAAGCAGGTAACCAGGCACTGTGACCCTGACTTCTCTCATTAACCCAAACCCTTCATACACGAGCTGCATCTTTTACCACACACTGTTTAGAATTGGAGAGTGAGAGGAATGATGAATGACGCACAACAAACAGGATGTAGAGCAGCAATGACCAAATGCTGCGTTAAAGGCAACATAAAAACGCTTTTACTATTTTGTTTGTTCGCTGTAAAACACTGGTGACTTTTTAAAATACTGTTCTCATCTTAAAATTCCCTAAACACTAGATTATCCATTCTTACCTTGTCATTCTGTGTTATGTTAAAGCGTCCATGCTTATTATGCTTATTTACAGGTACATTTATAGTGTTTTTAGTAGGAAAGTTGTGCATGCACATCCATTGCTGCACTTTTCATCTCCTTTTGTCTGAAACACTTAAGTTTTGCTCCTGTTTAAGGGCATTCTTGCAAAAAAATCCAACTAGTTTGCTCTGAGTGCAGATAGCCATATTTGTTTGTTTTGAGAAGTACCAAATTAGCCATTATGATAGCATCGTGCATTTCATTAAGTAAAGGAACAAAAGCCTGAAATACAAGGACCTTGCTCTTTTGTTTAAATGATTTATAAAATTATTTTTTAAGTGTATAAATTAGTTTGATTAATGGTTAGATAGAAGAGTTAATAGTATAGTGTGATAACATTAATATGTGTTTCCAAGTTTCTACATATATGCATGTGTAATACAGTGTAATGTGTAAAGTTAATGTGAACAAAGGAGGTTAGTTTTTTGTGTTCAGTACAGAAACTGTTGCACCCTACTGGTATGAGTGTAAAGACTCCTCTATCACCTCCCTGAGGGGTGATTTTTTTTAGGTTATGGTTGGGTTATGTAATGTCTTTTATTTTGCTGAGCTCCCATTATTTCTGATAGATGTCCTGAATGTGGAGAAGCTTGGTGTCAGGGATGTGTAGGGCAGTTTCACCAGCCACTGAAGGGCCTTTATGTCTGTGACCGAACAGTTTGGAAATTCACAAGAAAGAACAGATGTGTAGGTAGACCAAAAAAAGATCCTCCAGAAAGCTGAAGCTGGCTTGTTTTCCTGCACGCACTGTGAACTATTCACTTTTATTTAATATTTTTACACCTTGCCACCAATTGATCTATCTCTCTGTGAGCTGAGCTTTCACTGTCAGATATTCTGTGTGTTGCATCACCTCCAGACTTGATAACATATAAGTGAAAGGAAAGTTCAGGAAGGGGCTTACATTTTTTTTTAAAGGAACTGCTTGTATTAAATCAACATGAGATGTCATGTCATGGTGATCTTGAATCAAATTAAATAAAAATTGTATTGAGGCAGAGTTTGTGATACCTAGAAATAATGAATCAATAACCATTTAAACAATATATCATGTACAAACTTGTGATTTACAAGCCAAATAATAACATAATATTTGACTGCACCTTTAGATTTTTGTGTGCTTTTCACCTTTGGTGTTTAAAATCAGATTTTTGAGAAGATGTTTGTCCCTGAAATGAAGCTAAACAGCACTGATGTCTGATGTTGCAGCAGCCCTTCCGTGTTCGCTCGGGTCAGGCAGGTGCACCGACAGCAGGAGGTAGTGGAGGAGAGCCAGCCAGGAAACAACACTACTCTTGTCAGGTAAGTACATGCAGCTCCGATACATGCAAGTTAACCCTGATAAGCTAGAACGTCTTGTAGCTGAAGATCAGATTCATTTCATGTGAAATGTTTCCACTTATTTACAAGTTGAAAGAAAGTAGAAGAGATTGGGCTTTCAATCCCCTGTTGTGTATGTATGTTAATATGTTTCCGGTGCTCTGTGAGTACATGTACTATATAGCAGGTGTAATAGTAGCTGGGACAAAATGTACTATATGGTCTTAGCAGTGTTGTCCTACTTTTGTGAACTCATTACTTATAACACAAAGTTGTTCCTGGAGTTCTTCGTTACCAAAATATTTACAAGAATAGTTTTTCTTTTACAATGTACATAACTCACAGATGTTCTCAGTTTAAGCTGCTGCTGGTTGAAATGCTTTTTTGACCTGTAGAAGTATGAATAACTTTCCCCTGTTGTAATGTGTTTCAGTAGACGGAAATAGGTCTTCTACTTGCGTGTGTGTGTGTGAGTTAGACCTACTTTTTGGACTCTTGTGTTTGCTGTACGTTCTCTTGGGATGTGAATATGGGTGAGATGTAGTTTTGTCTGCATCTTTGACAAAGTCAGATATTTTACTGAATAATACCCACAGATTGATTCTGTCTTTTACCTTCGCTGCTTCTTTGAAAAGAAAATAGTTGAGAGAAGTGGGCTGTTTCCATGTTATTTCAAACAAGATTGATGACACTAAAAGTTCATTTTAGGGCTGGGCGATATGGCTGTAAAATTATATTTGCATATTCTTGAGCAAATTTTATTAATTGGGTTGATGGGTTTATGGATGTTGTGGGGAAAGACATGAAGGTAGTTGGTGTGAGAGAAGAGGATGCAGAGGAAGCAGATGATTTTCTGTGGCGACCCCTAAAAGGAAAAGCCGAAAGGAAAAGAAGAAGAAGGGTTGATGCTAAGCACTGTACTGTCTCTGTAGAAACAAAAAGGTAGTTTTAATTGCACTTCTAAAAACAAAAAGAGAAAACACCTCATGGACATGTGGTATCTGTGTGAAAAAAGGACTAAAGGAAAAAGAAGTGACAGATTTACTAATTTCAGCAAATGAACGTAATAGAGAAAAAAGTTAAAACCAACCCACTAACATCTGGTACTGAATGCAGTGGAAAAGTGTTTGATCTGCATTTAGTGGCACGTCAAATCGCTCTGCAGTAGTTGAGGGTGTTTATTGGTTTAGTTTCTGATAGTCAGGGCTACAAGAGTGGGCCAATCTCACATTGAGGCTCTAAATCTCATAGAGAAGAATAGGAGAAATTGCTTTATTTCTATTGGTAGTTCACTCTCAGTCCTGCTGGTTGAGGCTGACATCTGTGGTCCAAACAAAAACAATAATAAAACATAATTATGTCAGAAAGCCGTGGTCATCAGAAATTATTGTCCTTCACAGCCTCCAAGAAATGCCGTTATGCCCTCCCTGCATGTTGCTATAGTTACAGGCTTGCAGGTAGTGGTAGTCACTGGTCTAATTGGCTTGTCGTCAGAGCAGCGAGGAAAAATGTGCAATGGGAAAGAATTTAATTGGCTCGTGTTGATATAGATTCTTAATTATCTCCGTCAGTGTTTCCCAACCTATTTTCCTTAGGGACCTCCTTCATGCAAATACTAACAAGCCCCACCCAGTACTAAAGCTATGCTTGGTTTAATGTTTTAAAAAGTGAGATTCTCACCACAAATAATGTTTTCTGGCTGAGTCTGTCCTACCATAAAGCAAAATTAACAACATACAGCCATACTTTTTTTTTCTTAAAATAGGAACAATGTGTGGATATTAATCACAATGGCTCTGAACATTCAAAGCCTTGGGATCCCCCTTGGGGTTCCCGGACCCCAGGTTGGTCCCATGAGTCTGAACTGGAACTTTGAGTTCTTTCTTTTTGCTACTGAAAACTGTTTTGCTTCTCATCCGAACGGCTTCTTCAGTTCCAACTGGCTGGTGGGGAGTTTCGGCTGATGTGAGGGGTTGTTAAGGTTACACGTGTTACAGACTCTCCAGACCATGTGTGGGCTATTCAAGTCATTTTTATAACATGATTTCCTTCAGACCTCAAACCATCTTCTCTGTTCTTTTATCCTTGAGAGGCAGATGGACCTCTGACTCCGGACCTGTAGTGGTGGTTTGGTTTCTGTTGTGGAAAGGTCTGAGTTTGCTGCGCTGCGTACACAACACCAGTCTGCTTGTGTTTGGGTATTTTGTCCTTTGGGTGAAGCAGCCTCTGTCTGAGAGTGTTGTTTGGTTTGAAATGTTGCCTTTTTATTTAAGCTCTTAGAATTTAATTAAACTTGTCTTAGTAGATGTTCCTACTTTTAAAAATGCTGTGCTTCAATTCCACATGGCTCACAATTTGGTTGGTCCACCGTCCATTATATAGTTGTTTGCAATGTTTAAGAGCAGTGTGGCACCAGCCGAACTTCACCAGACCTAACTGAATTTAGTCAGGATAAGGACTGAAAGGACTGGTCTGTAAACAATGTAATGCAAGTGAAGTATAAAACTTCTGTGATGCTGTTGACATCTTTGTCAATTGAAGATTATGTCACAACATCAAGAGTGGAGTGAAGTATAAAACTTTTTGGTTTCTGTGATGCTGTTGACATAAGACCCATGTAT
>JBAMHW010000001.1:4005353-4041020 GCA_037177495.1 Rhadinocentrus ornatus
TGTCATGTTGGAAGACCCAGCCACGACCCATCTTCAGTGCTCTAACTGAGGGAAGGAGGTTGTTCCCCAAAATCTGGGAAAAAATAAACCACAAAAATAAACCACAATAAAAATAGTCGAACACAAAAAGCAAGAATACTACAAATAAGTTATACAGTAAAATATATAACAGCAAAAAGAAGTTATTTAAAGGTGGCATTGCTGCTGACAGCATTTAGAAGTCTTGTGAAGCTGTCCCTGAGCCTGGTGGTACGGGCTTGAATGCTGCAAAACCGTCGGCCAGACAGTAGCAGACAGAGCAGTTTGTGGATGGGGTCCTTAATGATTTTGGTGGCCTACCTCCTACACGCTGGGTGTGGAGGTCTGTAGCCTGCGGCGGAAGAAGAGCCTCTGTCTGGCTGACTTTGTAATAAAGTCAGTGTAATGAGTCCAGGTAAGGTCCTCACTGATGTGGACCCCAAGGAACCAAGTAGTTTGCTCACATAATTATCTAAAGAAATTATTTACATGTTCTCACAATGAAGCAAGTCAGCAAAGACACTGAAATCTTTCCTTTGGACTAATGTCTGATGAATAAAGGTTGAAATTGAAAGATTTAATTATTGTCTCATTTTAAAAAATCCTAACTTTTCAATTAATGTACAAAAATATTGGTCTTTTCTTTTGGCTTCTCACCGCTCTTGTGTGCTGCATTGAGAAACCAGATTTCAGGTATTTTGCCAGAGAAGATCTGCAAGGTAAAGCACCATGAGACATAATTTTAATTAGAAATGTGTGCACTCAGATTAGATTAGTGAACAGAGCGTAATGTCTGTAGCTGCATAATTTAGACATGCAGCCAACAGAAATAACTGGAGAAAACAGGCGTGGCTGCCACACACTGAGGGCGATAATATGACATGATGTTTGTACCGACACACAATAAGTTCAAACCACAAAGAGGTATGGCTTTGTGTGCATGTGTTCAAACAGTGCTCACACCTTACAAGTCAACCACTTTGCTGTGAGCATTGTCTGGTGCTGATGCATCGAGCAGTTTACAACCAACAACATCATTCTCAGACAGCGGCCTCTGTTTCAGACTGTATCATTCATCACCCGTTTTGTGTCTCTATCAATCACACACTCAATCATCCTCCGCCTCTTTCTCTCCGCCAGCCTCTTCCTGCTGCTGTCAACATCTCCATCTGTCATCCTGTCGAATTATCGCACACAAACAAACGGCCCTCCTGATAGCCAATTGCTGCAGGTTGGAAGCATCTCGGTGTGTGCGTGGAGGGGGAAGCTCTTGTCCACATATGCAATCTCTGTTGGAATCAGAGGTAATTCCTGCAGGGATCAATAACAAATCCTCGCTGTCTGGAGAAAGAATTGCTGCTCAGGAAATAATATACACAGCCTAAGCGCAATAAAAGTTTCTGACTGTCCAGTTAAATATATTTTGAAACTTTTTTTCAAAGGATATTTTCTTCATTACAGATCTGTTTTCAGTTTTGTATTTAAATTTCAAACATCCAAAATTCATGCCTCCTTCTCACATATTTATCTGTAGGCATCACATATGAATTGCAGAGAAGGTGTGAAAAAAAAACAAGGTTAAAATTTAAGTGAGCTTTATTTAGGGGCATTATACAGACATCACTTTAAAATTCGACGTTCCAGAACGTTTAGAGAAAAATCACCACTAAGTTCTGTTTTGTACAGATGATATTGACTTTTGTGGGTCAGGTCTGCAGCTGCAGCCACTTTTTGCTGAGATTTTTCCCGTATTATACTTGACACTTTTTTACCCTCTGAAGCTCCCCTTTTAGGGCTGTTAAGAGGCTGTCTGCCTCCTCTGACAGTTTTTACTGGCTCTCTGTAGTCTTTCTCAGGCATGCAGCAGTAAACTCCTGTGTCCAAACTTCCTGGAAGAACTGGTCTGGTCAGGCTTGTTGCTGGTTCAGAGTACTTGAGCAGCTAGAACTCATCCACTGCTGGTAACGGCAACCTTATTGAGAGCCATTTCTGTAATCTTAAACAGGTCAACATGCATTTCTCATACTTTCTTACATTATTTTAAGCCACAACCTTTGACATTGATGAAGTTAAACAGGCGTTACCATTAGCCACCTATGCTAAGATTTCCACAACACCATAACATCATCGTATCCTAGCACATATTTGCCATATCTCCTCCTCCATTAGGTGTATGGATTACTCCACCATGTCCTCTGTTAGTTCATTTCCCTTTCCAACTCCCCTGTTTTATTTGTCCTTGTCCAGCTTTTTTGCTACAGTACAAATTCCTGGGGTCTAGGTAAAGAGGGTTTTTTTTCATACAAAAGTTCCCAAATGAGGAAAAAAAATCCACAAGTATTGTACTGGCAGCAATTTTATGGATTTTTGAATTTTCTAAACCCCACAAAAAGAAGTTCAATGCTTCCTTTTTATTTTTATAGCCCTTTTAGCATAAGAAGTGCTGAAATAGTTGTACTAACTGGGAAAAATATGAAAAAAGGAGGGTTAGTGAGAACAAATAATCCTATATCAGGGTTTCCAAGAGGACCTCTGTTTATGCCAGCCTCCAAAGCATTGTTCCCTGGGCAGTGACTGGTTTGATGTAAAAAAACAAATAATGAATAAATTAAATACTTTGCATGACTACACGCTAATTATTGGGTGATGTCATTAAATGCAGCATTGCCTGCAGTGTTGCAGTTTCCAGAGTCACCTTTCTTCACTGCTCATAAAATTTATTTTCTGACCACAGGTGACTAAAGAGGTGAGAGGTGCAAGACAATGATCTCTGACCGGTTTGTGAATATTCCCAGTAATCTCTCCACTGAGCTGCAACCAGGCTAAAAAGTATGTTTAAAGCAACATCTATTTCATATTTTCTCATCTGGATAAAAAAGAAAATATAGAAGGTCATTCTTTTCTTTTTTTTCCCCCACTGTTTTGCCTTGGTTTAGACATCTCTGTTTCTTTTTGTCTATTTTCCTGGTTCCCTGTGGTTTCTGTCTTTGAGTTTTGTTTAGTACCAGTTCGGATGGTGCAAACCTGTGCAAAACTGAAACAGGAGCAGTAAGAAAAGTCACTCAGGGAACCCAGTCAAAGGACAGCTACTGTGTCCCTCATCATTTTGCCAGGCAAGTACCTCAGAACTGTCACTGAACCAGTTCCTGTTGCCTGGCCGGTTCTCCTGGTTCCTTTTTGCTAGGAGTTTTGGTGAAATTAGGAGACATCAAGATAATGTTCCATCAGGTAGGCCTCCTTCCTGAGGACTGTTCTCTGCTGAGAGTCCTGTGATGAGACCTAAAAGTGGAAGATCCTCCAAAGAGCCGCTCATGCATGCAACATGCATGTGATGCTCTGAGATTCTCTATTTAAAATGTTTTGTTTTATAAAAAACTGCTTCAGATTGTTCGTTCACCAGGTGAAGCTCAGATGCTTGTTGTTCGACAAAGGAAATGCTGCATCAGCACACTTTTAGCTGCATCAGGGACCTTTGAAGGTCTGACCTGTTAGACCACTGAAGCCAGATCAAGGGGCTTAGATCTGTGGCTAGCAGAAGACACGTCCATTCCTCTGAAATCAATGCTTAGTCCAAGTCCACCTTAAGGAAAATTAGTTGCGTTTTGGCTTCTCACTGTGACGGGCTGGGAGGGAACCTGCTATCATCATCCTGGAAGTTTTATCTATTAGACTGACCCACCTATTTTTGCTGATGAGCTTCTGGTGCTCTCCAGAAGCAGAGTCCTGGAAAATGGCACAGGTTTTGGGATTGTAGCTAAAAACTTTATAATCACAATTAAAAGACCACTGAAAACGCTAAAAAGGAGGGTTGGAGTGGGACTTTAACATCCTCCTGTAGATCAGGTCTCTTCTGTTTGGTCCCGACTTACTTTCGCAGTCTCTGTCTTTGTCCACTCTCCCAGCTTCAAAGTGTATTAAATGGCAGATTCTAATAAAACAAAACAGCAACATCTAGGACCCTAAATTTAGTGCACTCAACTTGTGCTTCCAATGTGTGTATTTTCTTATAAACAACAACATAGCTTTTTTTGCAGCAGCTGTTTCCTCCTCTTGAGTAAAGTCAGGGCTATTCTCAGCCGTAGGAGCAGATTTGGCATTACTTCACAGAGTGATCCTCTTTGTAACCTGTTATCCTTCTCCACTCCACAGATAGACGTGGGATGAAAAGCAGCATGCTTGGGATGATTCCAGCCTACCTTCTCAGCTCCTTCAACTATGGTCCAATTGGGAAGCTCGGCTTGAGTTCTAATCTTTCCTTGCCTTTCCACAAGTGAACTACCTGCAAATGTTGACCTGGAAGGTGTCACCTGATTGATGCACGTCTTTACTAATGCATCTGAGCAGGTTTATGTACGGTAGCCTGACACCAACAAACTAGGCAGCCTGATTATTGCCCAAACAGATGTTGATGGAGCATGAAGAGAAGATTCCAGGGATTTATTCATCAGTTTGTGTGGCATTAAGCCATTTTCACGTCATACCATCTCTCTTTAGGTTGAGTATTTGTTGCAGAATTTATGTGTCACCGCATACCTTGAGAAAAGCTGCTCATCCTCATCGTCAAAATAGAGGAAACAGTGTGTTGTATTTAAGCCGGAATCTCTGATATAGTCTATTGTATTCAGATACTCTGTGTAAATGGAGCAAAATCTCTTACTCTGCCGAATCATCACAAAAAGTTCTATTTTGCCATCAGTGGCTGCAGGCAGCATCAATCTAATGGAATCAGAGGAATCAACATCACTGTCTGGAAATAGTATCTGTTGAAAAAATCAGATAAACGGTCCGATTTACAGCCTCACCACATGTTTCTGAAGTTAAGCATTTTTTCATTAAGATGCTTTTTGTTTTGGGATGCAATTAAAGACGCAAATTAAAGAAATGCATCAACCAATAATGCTTACATTTAAGACAGAATAATAACCAAAGGAGTCAAATTTTCATACATAATTTGCATGTCTATTTAAATGGAAGTCTGACTTGTTGTGGGTTTAATATGTTCACAAATTATGATGGAAGCATTATGTTAAGATGCACTTGGAACATCTAATTGTACTGGCAACTCTTCGTTAAACTGTATTATCCACACAAAGAATCAATGTGGCGCTAACACCTCAGGCTTGTGGTGCAAGATGGTGAAACATGCTTGTATTTTGGACCTAAACAGCAGAAATCAGTGAAAATTAAACTTAAATTTAAACTAAGTTTTCTTGTATTTTGAGTTGACTATGCAAGTCTTATTTTCACATGACACATTTTGACATGTGTAAATAAGTGTAAATAATGAAATTAGTGAAGAATGATTTTCATTTGCTGCTTCTCTTTCTGGGACGCTGCATGCTGGCTCACCATGACTCCGCTGTGGTGCGCAACACCACCAGAATAGATCAGTCAGCATTAATGTGCATCAGAAACACCTGCGGCCTCTTGAGTAAAAGACTGGAACAGGGGCACGCTCACGAAATCTGGAAAGTAGATCCGCCAAGAAAGATCTAGATTTTTAAACCATGCACATGCCTGCTACTGTGCACCTTTACGATTATATTTCTCAGTAAATATGAAAACGACAGCATGTGCACGAGTCAATTATCTCACCTTGACTCCTCTTATAAATGACTACCAATGCTCATAGAAATAGTGACTGAAATCACAGAAAAGGGATCTGACGATGAAGCAGATGTCCTACGCTGGGCCTCAGACGGTGACTGTGCATCAGCAGAGTGTGACTGAAACAAGTAGAGATGCAGAAAAGCTGGAACTGATCACACACAAAGCGCCGGTGGCTGCTATCATTTCCAAAAACCAGGCGCAGCTCGGCACAGAGTTTAAAGGGAATGGCTCTTGATAATCTGAATTGGCTCATAAGCCAGTCATCATCTCGGACCATTAAGTCAGTGTAAAAGCATGTCAGCTGCAGGAAATTATAGTCAGTGGCTTTCCAGAGAGCATAATCAGACAAATTATAGATATTGTGGATATAATAACATGTCCCTACGATACCATGGTATCAAAGGCAAAGTGGGTTATTACCTTTCAGGTGTTAAACTTATTCCTCCTAAATGATCAAACTAACTTTATGCTTACATGTAAAAAAGATAAATAGGGACAAACTGCGTTATTGCACAACTGCTGCAAACTTTGTGGGTTTTGCCTGCACATTTCTATACATCTACACTCACTGGCCACTTTATTTGGTCCACCTGTTAAATTGCTTGTATTCTATCTATCACATGGCAGCTTGCTAAAGTTAAAACTGAGCAACAGGAGGAGGAAGAAAGGTGATTTAAAGGTACAGTGTGTAGAAATTACTTACATCTAGTGGTAAAGATAGATATAGCAATGACCACAAATGCCAAGCACAGTTGTGAATGGGCAGGGGTCACCAGTGGCCAAAATTCTACAAGAAATAAACATTTTTAAACATGTATAAGGGTAACTACTTTAAAATTGTGCACATCTATCTGCTCTTCTTTTATGATCCTTTTACTGTGTTACTTATGCCAAATGGTGCTCCAAAACCTATCAAACAAAGCCTATACTGCAGTTTTAAAGCTCAATGGGTTCTCACTTTATCCAGAGTTGTTTGTCCATTCAGAGACACCGTAGTTAAAAAGGTGACTGCTATGTATGTGAACCCCCCACAAGTAGTTATAAAGAGTTCATTCTAAGAAAATACAAAAATAACAGTTATTTTAGTGAAGTAATTAGATACCAATAAAAGCAGAATTTTTAATGATAGATACAAATCGCTTGTTGTTTGATGGTGATGGATGTACGGCTGATGTAGCGAGTAATCGGAATAAAAGCCGACTGGAATAAAAATGCTTCATATAAACATGCCAATCGGAAGATTCTGGTCCGACAGATAAGGGCTGTAATGCCAATCGTTATTCCAAACGGCGTGCTTGTAAACACATTCTGAATGTCGGGTAGAAATTATCATGCGTTCCAGTTGTTCTCCGTACTTCGAATTTTGCGAATTTTTAGCCAGAAATGAAAATGGGATCTTGTTTATTTGAACCGCAAACTCGTAAGTTTCAGAGGACCCAATTCCAAATTTCAGCGCCCAGTACCACTTGTAGTCTATTGTCTTTATTACAATTCTTTTTAATATATTTTGTGTTCATTCAGTGTAAACAGCAACAAGTTATTGCATCAATATGTGCAGTTTATTATTCATTATCACCAAACTTGGCTGGCGTCATCATGGTGCACATTTTTACCGTGTAGTTTCATACCGCATTTTTAGATGCTCGCAAATTCAATGTTTTGGAGGCATCCTCTTTTCTGAGCTGGTACAACTGGAACGCAGTAATGGCAAAAACGTCACCTACCCTTGATCGCTTGAAATTCTGAGACAACTGCAACGCACCATTACCGCATGCTTGTTACATCAGCCATACGTCAACATAACGTAACCCAACAATTTTCATCACGGCTTGTGTTGTGTTTTGCTTTCCTCAAAGTTTTATTTTGAAAAGGTCTAGTGGAAGACATTAGTGGAACCAAAACAGAACTGATCGGTATACAAATACATTGCTTGAGATCTTTAAATAATTTAAAACATGACAATAAATGTGCACGTTCAGTGATGCTTGTTTACATCGGAAATCAGTTTCTGTTTTTTACTGCTGTTTCTGGAAAGTCAGACAGCAGTGTATGTAAGTGCTATGCTAACAAGAAAATATAAAGGAGGAAATGAAAAGGAAAGAGAAAACACCTCTTGTTTATGTTTTTTAACATGACCTCAGATATGGTTGCTATGCTTCCTCTAGCTCAGGAAAAGTATGTCCATGACTAATTGATGATCCAGCGATGAAAGCTCTAAGATCCTGACAGCTAGCCTCATGGCATCACTAGGAAATGCCACCAAATATCATCATCCATCATCTGCAAGGAAAAAAAACATTTGCAGTAGTAGTTTTAATATTTGTTTTATAATAAACCAAGGCATTTTCATTCTTTCTGTGTCCTAAAGGGACACTATTTGGACAGATGTCTCTCTTTGGGGCAAAGTAGAGGACAGGTAAATAAATATATGCACTCGAAGGGTAAAGAAAATGCTTTTATTTGAGTTGGTGAAAGTACATAAATACATCTTATGAATCAAATTGTGCAAATGTGAGTCTCTTCTGACTTTAAAGAGATTGTATACGTCACACAATCAATCACTTGTGGTAGTCCCAAATGCTGTAAGAAATTATTTCCTATGTGGGATACCTTTGTGTAATAGAGAATTCTTACTTTATGCTGGAGAGACTCCATGAAATATTAATGATGAAAACTGCTTTTTCAGGAGATAACTAGACAAACAGGAAAGATGTGTGGTCTGTCTCCCAGAGTGGTAAACACATGAAAACACCATACATGGGCAAGAAAAACCTTGCCAGTGAACAGGGTGACTATCCTTTGCATTATTGATGAGAGCAGCAGAGAAAAATGGAATTAAATCTGAAGTCAAGCGAACATTATTTCCTAAAGTTTCATTTTTTTTCCCCAAGTCCATTTCTCCATTTCTTGTGGTACCTTCTTTCAAGTCATTTACTCCAAAAAGACAGTTAAATGTACTGCGGTGAACGCAAAGTGGTGGATGTAAAAACCACTGAGATATGAATAAAATTTTACTTTAATATCAGGTTTTGTTGGATTATAGTTATTATTAATGCAGTAAAATGTCAGCAGCATTCCAATGTAACTGTGAAAACTGTATGCACAAATTTGGCCACCCCTTACCAAGATTCTTTTAACCAAATAGACCTGCAAAGATGTCCAAAAAGGCACAAGTATCATTGCTCATTAATCTGTGATTTTCTAAAGTTAAGACTGACCAGAAGGACCACAAGTTGACATTTAGACAACACAACTATAATATTGTCATTCATGAGGTCATCAAGAAATGTATTAAATGTAAAAGTTAGGGAAAGTTAATACAACCAGCAAAGGTTGCCCAAATGTTCCCACAATAAAGATGCACGGAGAATACAAATATTGAGGACCATCTCTTGGTACAGTGTCCTGCAGGTTTTAGATGCTTCTCCGCTGCAACACACTTCATTAAGACGCTGGTGCAGAACTTGACAACAAACAATTTAATTTAAATCATGTGTTGCAGCAGTAAAACACCTAAAACCTGCAGGACACTGGCCCAAAAGGTAAATAGTTGGTGATCCCTGATCTATAGAGTAATGTTTAGAGAACGTTAGTGGAGCACAGATGCAGCCTTTTGGGATCCAGTGAGATTCTTGCTCCGAGGTGCATGCAAGAAGAGCTTAGCATCATTAAACCTCTTCTTCACAAGAGCCCAACTGTACAGGGTGCAGTAGAAGATCTTTGCACATGCTTGGAAAGACCAATCCTAACACAAAGCATACCAAAATCACAGGGAAAAACTCGGCTAAAAGACTCTGTGAGCTAGCAGCCTAAATCATAAATCATGTTTTACATTTGCTGTTTTGTGGTCAAAAGTTGTATTTCACCTCAATAGACTGCTAATGTGTCCTCCTATGACTTGTCTTGGTTGTTTCTGTTAGAATAAATGGGGTTTTATAGTGAAGTATTCACTCTTCTTATCATATACTATGGGTTTTACCTCTTTCTGGATCCTCATGGTGTTTCTAAGGTGAACGTGGAGGCTATTCCTTATTTTGTCCTGACTCTGAACATGATAGAGGTGTCCATCATCACCATCTGCTGATGGGTTCCTCATATATTCTCCTGCGTAACACCTCTGTCATATTATCTGTAAAAAAAAAAACACTGCACAGGTTCACTTCCTTAGATTCTACTTTTGCACAGATCATCAGGCATTACTTTACTAATGACAAGATCAGTGGTTCCCAACTCGTTTTCTCTGAGGACCCCTTCATGCAGCTACCATAGAGCTATCACCCCGCCTGCCCCGTAGTTGCTTCTCTCCAAAATCCCTTGCTTTAATAAAACCAAAGTTAAGGTATACCAACATAAAGCCTTAATTTCTTTTTCTTTTTTTCAAATAATAACAAATGATCTGCACTGTGACGTTTTTTAGACATGTCTCCTCAATGACATGGTACAAAGTTTGTGTTTTTGTAACACTGGTTCTATGTGAATGCAACCAAATGATAAAAACGGAAGTAAATACATCTCAACTCGTCTCTGTGTGGCTATGGCCTTAATTTAAATCACACTGGCTCTGAACAGTCAAAGCTTCGGGAACCCCCTGGACCCCAGAATGGGAACCACTGATCTAGATGAATTGGGCTGCTACCTACTATTAATTTATTAAAAATAATAATAATATTTGTATTTTAAATGTATTGCACTTCTTATGCTTATTTTCCTGTTTTAGAGCATCTTTGTGTTTCCTGAAAAGCAAATAAATAAATAATGTAGAAAATAAATCTATTTTATTATCATTATCTTCTGGTTTTCACTGAAAGTAATGTGTTTTTTTTTTATAAGGGGAAATAACCAAGTATATTTTCTACTGTGTTCCAGGTTAATTTACTCTGACACAGGAACACATATCTTGCTTCTAACACTTCTGTAATTATCTCACATGTCTCAGCTTCCTGTTGAGACCAAGATCATACAAGATTGTGAAGATATGCGGAATTTATTTTAGGTATGTCATTTCAGACAGAAAAAAATAGGTAGTGTGAACAAAAAGTGAAAATTTTGTCATCATCTGCTATTTACAGATGATGCGATGTTCATTTCAAGGTTGCTACTATTTTATCAAATAATTTTTAATAGTTAAAATGTTCTTATTGTCAAATTCTGCACCTCATTTTTCTCCAATAATTAGGATCTACTTAAACTTTAATCCATAACACATCAGATTCATCGAGATGCTCATCCTGCAAATTTCTGATGCAGATTTTTGTTGCTAGGTTGCATGAAGCATTTTCTTCCGATGATTTTACAATGAAGAGCATATCAGAGCAGCTGAGTTTTCATCGTTTTCTTATGGGTCACAAAGACCTGGAGAATTACTGAGAATCTACAAAGACACGTATTTGCTTCTTGCTTTTCTTGGCAGGTCATTAAATTTCATTAAATGATGCACAAATTCTTATTTCCTATGAAATCTATTCTTAGTTTTTAAATTCAGATGAGATGTTTCAAGTGTCCACATTATTTAAGTGATGCAATATTATAACACACACCCAAGCAGGGTGTACATGATGACACAATCATGCTCTGGATCTGGTTGTTCCTAAATTAATTCTACAGAAGGACAGCCAGACATGACATTTAGCCACAGTCACACTGAACTATCATCAGCCAAATGAAGAAAAGCAAACCCTAAAACAGAGGATTTCACCCAGTTACTGCACAGATGGTGAGGGATTCCTGCCAAGAATAATACTGTGTGCAAGCAAACAGAGGACAACTATTTGAGATTTTAAAGCAACTTCCCTTTACTTGTAGTGTCGTAACCTCTGTAAGTGTTGTTAACACACCCTCAAGACCAAGATTTTCTGCTCTGCACAAACAAAAACTTTTTAGGCAAAGATGGACATTCAGTTTTACACCAACTCGTTTAGATATATTTAGATATGAGGTTTCAAATATAGATTGTTTTCATCTATTTAATTTTAGGTCACTTTTGCTAAGCTTCTTTTATTTCAAACACATGTCAGTAGCAGCCCAAAGCTGCCGAAGTGGAAGTAAAAGCAAACAGTAAGTGTTTGGCGCAGTGACAGTGTGACTGAGATGTGACATTCAGTGTCTGGCTGCTTCCTCTGCAGCAGGATTTAATTTTAAACCTCTCTGTTGTGGTCTGTGAGCAGCCTGAACACCCTCAGGACGGTGTGACGTCACAACCTCGAATGTCACTGATCAAATATTGACCTCTTCAGATCCTCGCTGATTAATAAAAACATGCATAACTCATGCCTGATTTTAGGGTTTTCATCAAATCAGTAGTGTTTATATGATGGAAAGGTGCTTTAAAAAGAATCTACGGCCACTCCACTGCTTTACAAAACAAGATGATCCACAATTTATTATCATGAGTTGTACACAAAACATTCATCTGAAACAAAATAGTTCAGACAGACTTGATTTGTAGATGAATAATGACTATATGCTTCCATAATATTGCTGCATAAACTTTACAGTGTTTTGGTGGTCCACAGGAGAGTTTATTGTGGGTCAGTGGTTTTTCAACAGACATAAAGTGGATCTGAATATTTACAGAAGCTTTTATGGTTCGTTATAATATTCTTCACATCCTTACATATAATTATTTCTTCTGTGATGTTGGGCTACTTTTTTCCAAATATATATTTATCATAAAACTACTACAGTTCCTTATAGTAAGGATTGGGCAGTCACTCCAGCTGCTCCTCAGCTGCATCATAAAAAATATGAGTAATTACAAAGGAATCAAGCAGGAATTTTCCTTTTTTTTTCCTCCACTCAAAGCTACATTCAGATCCGAAGAAGGCTCATAAGCACTTCAACAGGAAGAAGTTGCAGAAAGCTCCACGGGGACAGTCGCACATCTTGCCGATCCGTGCGCCTTTCCTCACGGCACACTGTTCTCCAACATCACACTGAGGGGGAGAGAAGCAACATCTTAAGAGGCTTCATCAATAAAATAAACAACAATTATTAAAAAGAAACAACAACAAACAAGCTTTGTTTATTACCGTTGGCACTTGACCAAATTTCTTTTCCCACGGAGGCAGCCGTTTTGCCTGCAGCTTTTCAAGAACTTCTTGGAGAGCTCCAAGCTGTCAGACATCAGAACAAATAAAATCTAAAGAGCTACATTAATGTTAAAATAAAAATAAATAAATAAATAAAAAATACAAAAAAGCCTCTATCATTTCTTAAAACGCAAAACAATTATAGGAAATAATGTGGCAGATCGTTTGAGTTTAGATTATCTATTTAAAGGCACAATTACGCACAGAAAGTGATTGATTTTGGAAAATAAACGGACGAGGAAGGAATGTTTTTGACATCAAAACAGAAAGTTGTACAGAAACATTTAAAATCTTCGACTTTCCGAATTTTAAAATGCTCAATTGAATGTTATTGAGTATTTGACACGAGACAAACAATATTGAAATTTAGAGGAATTAATTAAAAATAATAACAATAAAAATATAAAAATCTGTGAAAAATAAAGACTCAAGCGTGAGCTCCAATACTCACCAGCTGCTTCTCGCTGGTCAGGTTCGGACCTTTGGGGTAGAAGCCCCGCAGGGCTCTGGGGCTCAGCTCCTCCTCGGACTCCACGTCCAACTCCTGCGCGCCGACGGAGCAGGTGGAAAGCAGTAGCAGCACGCAGAGAAGCGCCCCGCTGAGCAGCCTGGAGCTCTGCATGGTCCTGGTGCGCGACAGCATGTGGCCCTTCGCTGGTCTCAAATAGTCGCTCCCCCGCTTCAAACACCTTTTTATGTGAGAAGTGCCATCTGCTTGCTCCACCTTATCCTTTGATTTTTTTCTCTCTCTCCCCCTTTTTGTCATGCGTAACAGCTGCCTTGGGTGAGTCATCCCATAAAAGTTGCTGGGAAAAATATGCCTCAAAAAGTCAACAATAACAGTAGCCCTTAGAGTAATGAACTTCATACATGATGGCAAATTTAATGGTGATTTTGTTTCCTCTGTGAAGTTTGACAAAGGCTGAGACATGTGGATTGAACTTTAAAGAGTCAGTTTCACATTATGATATGCTTCAGTTACCCAGCAAATCAGATACCATGTCATTTTTTAGCATTCCATGTAGATCAGCAGTAACTTGAAATGTATTTCTTTTCTTGTCTGAAGATATATTTGGCAGCCTCTCCTGCATTTAAACTTGGTCACTCAGATGGCCCTTTGTGCTATAAATGATCATTCAAATGTGGAGTCCTGGGTTGAAAAATCATTGTTATCCTTTCTTTATTCAAATCAAAGCAGCAATGGAGCTCTCTTTGATATGCAAGGCAGGGTTTCCAACCTTGAAATTAGTTCTGATTTGAAGAATTAACTTTCAATCTGATATGTGACCCCCACAAAAGACCATCAGCTGCAACTGTTACTGAGAGGGAAATGGTGTCTTCTCAAATCCGGAAGTCTCTTTTATTTCAGTTCATCTCATGAAGGACAAACACACAGTAAGGCAGGTTACATTTTTACAGACCTGTGTAAAATATGTATAAAAACTGAAAAGCCAATTTGCCAACATATTCAGTGCTGTTTATCAAGGCTGCTGTATGTGTTTGTTTCTGTGCAATTAAAGTTTAATGACATAATGAGCCAAAATGAAAGGCGTAATTACTTTGAATGTAATATCAAGGGAAAAATGATGAAAATAAATGTATGCCAGAAATGAAAAAGAGCAAACAAAAAGCGAAATCTGCATCTAAAAAACAGAACAAAACTCCATATTTAAATAATAATGTGATTAGCTAATCAAAATGCCCCATTCACTGTGTTTAATCCATGCAACGTGGGCTGAACCACCTCTTCTGCAAGCCTCTGATTTCACTGTTGCAATGCAAAGGCAGGAGTGTTGACAAGCATATGACTGCTGTCGTTGCTCTTATTGTGTTCTTCATCCTGTGCTTGAGTTATCCCAGCTCACCGCATTAATCGCTGGAATCGGAGCCGAGGGAGATGGAGGAGCAGGAAGCTTTGATTGTGCTCGAAGCAGCATGACTCATCTCTCTTTCCACCTCCTTTTAATGACTGAGACGCCAATTTAGTATTTCATTCACAACAACAGTGATTTCATTCACAACCCTGTCTTCATTAGTTTTGGTGCTACATACACTTACAGTTTTCTGTTGCAGACTCTTACCTTGTTCTCATTTACTTCTCTCATACTTTGAGTGTAATGCTCAGGTCATTAGTGGTTTTCTCTTAATTTGCCTGCAGACTGTACTTTCATGAGAACAAAAGTTTAGCAAAACAGACTGGGTAGAGTTTTATGGCTAAACTAAAAATGTCAATTATACAGTATTTTGTAATATATAATAGAATGTCATGTAAATAATGAAAGCCTAGTAAACGACAATCAATAAAAGCAAATAAAAGTAATGAATTAAGGATACAGAACATTGTGCAAAATGCTTGAGCCACCCTTCTTTTTTTTTTTATCTATTGCTTCCAAGGAGCCAGACTTTCTTTTAAATCTTTTGAAGTGGCCTTATTAGGAGCTCTCCAGCCTTTCTGAAAGGCTGTTAGCCATTTGGATGCCCCAAGCAAATATACCTTGTAGTGCAAAGCATGGAGCCAAATAAAATTATAACCAATATTTCAAAATTATAGCCACTAACAGAGTTTATAGTGGTGGGGTGTGTAAGTATGAATTATTAGGCGTTGGGAAATCTTACCTTCTGCTCTCAGTCGGCCAGTCTTCTGGTGGACATTTGGGGCTGGAGGTATTAGTGCTTGTGTCCTGGAATTTACCTGTCCCTCCCACCCCATTTAAGGGATCCTAACCCTTTCAATGCCACCTAACCCGATGCCACTGTTGTTGTTATCCTTATTTCTTCGAATCAGAAATGACCCATTAGGCCACAGTAAGTGTGGGGGCACACATCCCCCAGTGCTCTGATGACCGCAACCACTACTGTTGCCATGTAATCTTTTCCTGCCAGTGTCTTACACCCTGCTGTTATGTGCTGGATTGTTTAAGGGGCCTCCTTGTACAGCCTGCACCTGGGATCCTGGCTGATGCGGTAGATCTGGGCCTGATTGCTTCTGTGTGTGCCATGATTAGCACCTCTGTGCGGACCTTTACTCCAGTCCTCTGTAGCCATTGGTAGGACTTGTTCATATCCACTGCTTCAGTGGTTGGTGTATGGGTTTTTCCTCTTAACACATTACATATTGTAACAGACTTGAACTGTCATGTAACAGAAATGTTACATGTAACTATCGTGTTTCATGTTATGTTCACAAAATCAGTTCAGCTCAGACAGAAAATATTCTGTTACCATTGTAGTGACATTTACAGATTGTCATTGAACATATCAGGCTCAGAGGTCACACACCTGTCAATCAAAGCAGTGATGTTAATTGTAGCCTGCTAAGTTTTTGTGAGAGAAAATCTAAGATAATTTTCTCAATGTCAAAGCATGGAGGAAATAAAATTATAACCAATGCTTTAGAATTATAGCCACCAACAGAGTGTATAGTGGTGGGGTGTGCAAGTATGAATTATGAGGCGTTGGGAAATCTTTCCACCTGTTCTTGGTCAGCCAGTCGTCTGGTGGGCATTTGGGGCTGGAGGTATTCCTCAAATTGACACCAAGTTGATTTGTGTGCTTCAAATAGGTTTTATTTTCAATCTTCCACTTTTACAGATGTGGAGCCTGCAGAGAGAAAAAAAAAGCTGGAGCGAGGAATTATTAACTCACACCACAATGCACAGTTTTTCCTGTGACAGAAACAGTAAATATAATATTTTAATCTGCAGTACAGTGTCCAGCATTTGAGTCCACATCTGCCCTGGTTCAGGACAGGTCTGAAGACTATTTAATGAGGAAAGAAGGAATAAAATTAATATAAAAATGTGTTTTAAGCCTCCTTAATCCTCAGCATTGCAAACAGAGGAATTAGAAGTACTTTACTGAAAGAATAGACTCCAATCAGTGTCCAACTTAGTGGGTTATTAGTGGGGATTGTGAAAGCTATATGATGGCAAGCAAATAATTATATCGTAAAAAAAAAAACATTCATTGAGTTCTTGTTGAGAATTATCAACATTTATTTGATTTCCTAACTTGTTTATTGAGCTTTTCCCCGTTATCCTTTCTGTTTTCTCCACCAGTCTCCTCTGTGTTTACCCAACCAGTGAATAGATTAAACTTAATTGACAGTGATCTTAATGAGTTCTCTGCCTCCAGTATCTCCAATAGCTATTAGTTTACAAACCATCCAATCTAGTTGTTTGTGTTTGTCAGTCTTGTGTGTCTATTAGTTATGTTTATGCTTCTCTCATGCTGGATATAAAGTGCTGGGCTCTCTTGTGCATTCTTATTATTTCAAATCTTTTTTTCCCCGCATGCTCTCCATAACATTCCATGTTTTCTCCAGTATGAGATAAAACCTCTCATTTTGACCTCATATCGTCAAAATGTCAAGTTTCCAAGAGCTAAAAATGGCCTGGCCTGCTTGCAGCTTGATTGCTGCTTTTTTCCTTTGAAAAACATCAGTGGAAATAAGTGTAGGTGGCATATTGATATCTTTCTGCCTTTTTAGGACAGGATGATAACATGATCCAGATTCTTGAAATCTTTGTGTTGTTGCTCTTCCTGTTTCAATAAATAAATAAATAAATCCCTGTGCTGCATTTAGTTTGAGTCCTCATCATTAGTTTGTTTCTGGGATAATTGGGAGTTTTATGTCACAGGAAGTGAAGAGAGTGCAGAGGACAAAGAGGGGCAAACAGCCATAATTAGTATATATATATATATTGCCAAGCTTTCTTGCTAGCAAAGACCATCGCCTCTTTGGAAAACCCCTCAAATGGAGGTTTGAGGTGGAGGGAAGCAAGGAAAGAACAATGTGAGGCGAGGAACACGTCATAGCTATCGAACCCCCTCTCTCCCACATCAGTATGCCTTCCAAGAGCCGGTTTTTTGATCGGTCATCAGGTGGAGAACCAGCCAGCTCTTGCAGTGCAGAACGGGGTCGAGTGATAACACGGTGACTCATCACTAATTACTGCATCTAGAATCTCACAAGTCATTTGTGGGAAATAAGACCATGATTAATGAGTATCATTACTGTGCCGATGTCAGGCACATGTGATATAAAATCACATCTCCAAACTGAGTTTTATTTCACTAGTGGCTGTCACTTCTAATTACATGGTCGAGTGTGTCATCAGTGTAACTGTCATCAACAGCGATGCTTTGGTGGGATCAACCTGAATATTAGTTGTTCACAGCAAATGAAATAAGCAGATTTGTTTACTGGTAAGGAATCACTTAAAGGTGTTGGACATTCAGGTGCAGGAATCTGCTTAGAGCTTGTTATAGAGCAGCACACTGTTGGGCTGCAAGTGGATGCATCAAGGATGATACTCTGTCAACTAGCTGCTGGTGGACGATTTACTTTGTGGCCACACTTTTGACTGTGATTATAATTAGGAATGCAATGAAAACAGTGTCAGATATTGGTCAGATACTATGTGTGTACCAGTACTTAGTGTTCATAAGTATTCCACAACTACACAGCCCAATACCAATGGGGCTATTAATGCTAAGACACAGAAAAAGAAAGATATTTTGCATTAGAATAAAAAAAAAAGGATTAGATAAATAAATATAAATTTAATTATGATTATACCTGTACACAGTGCAGAAAGAGGATGTGAAGAAAATATCATTTCCCAAGTAGAAAAAAGTAAAAACAGCAGAAACAATGAAATGAATAGTGAGGTGAGGTGGCATGTATTGTGCAAGAGTCCGGCTGTTAGCTATTTATTTGTTTATTTGTCTGCAGACTAGCGGGCATTTTCTTTATTAAACAGTCTGACAGCAGCAGGTACCTCCTCTTCACGCACCATAGATGGAGCAGCCGCTCTCCTGAAGGAGCTACCCAGTGCTGCCAAAGTGTCCTGTAGAGGGTGGGCCATGTTGTTAATCAAGGATGACAGCTTAGCCATCATCCTCCCATGTCCTGAGTCCAGGGGGCATCCCAGGACAGAGCTGGCCCTCCCCGCCAAACTGTCTGTTCTCCTTCTGTTCATGTCTGTGATGCTGCTGGCCCAGCAGACAATTCCATAAAAGATGGCTGATGCCACCGCAGAGTCATAAAAGTCCTGAGGAGTGGTCCCTGCACTCCAAAAGACCTCAGTCTCCTGAGCAGCAACAGTCTGCTGTTGCTCTTCTTTACCAGGGCACTGGTGTTGTCTGACCAGTCCAGATTGTCATTTAGGTGAACACCCAGATACCTGTCGGACTTCACAGTGTCAATGTCCGTTCCCAGGATCCTCATCGTTGCAGGCGGAGAGTGGCTACGCCTGTGGAAATCCACCACCAGCTCCATCTTACCAATGTTGATCTGGAGGCTGTTCCGCAGGCAGCAGTCCACAAAGTCCTGAATAAATCCTCTGTACTCTCTAACGTCGCCATCTGTGATGAGGCCAACAACAGCAGAGTTGTCAGAGAACTTCTGGAGATGACATGATGTTGGATTTTATATAAAGTCTGCAGTGTAGAGGGTGAATTGGAAAGGAGCCAGAAACGCAAAGGAGAGATAATAATGAGGTGATTATAAATAATTTTACTAAGACTTTGATAATAAGTTATATGCTATGAAAAAAAGTTAATATTAAAATTTGTGTAATAAATGAATTTCCTTTCTGCCCATGCATGACATTATCAGTTCAATAATAATTTTTTTCATCCCAGGCTCATGGTCGGAGATAGATTCCCCAACCACTGGGAGACCCAGACAGCCAGGTTCAGATAAAGTGATAGACGCCTCAAAGTTAACCCAGATAACGAAGTCATACACATACATATCTTCTAAATTTCAAGTTGCATGAGTATGAGCCCCAAAGCAAAAAACAAAAACAAACCACTTTGCAGTCAACACTCAGTAACATTATTCTTCTAGTTCTTTCTTGCTTTCTTTTTGTAAGTGACAGTTGGAGCCTTGAATCTAATGACAAAAATGGCAGTTTAATGTGGATACAAGCCGATTAAACCCTTTCCCATTGCCCTCAGTGCACTCTGAACCATGGTGTATTCACAACTGAAGCTCTGTTCAGAAACTACGGCAACTCGATGGGGACAAGCTTGCAAACGAAAGACTTTTTCACACATGAACAATACTGATTTACTGCTGATGTCTGTATATAGGACTAAACATGTTGCAAGCTATCTTGCTGTCAAGTAAAATCAATCATTCTTTTGGTTGACAAGTTTTTGTTGTCAGCTTCAAAGCTTCAAAATGAGATGCTCCTTTGGTAAATGTTTCATATTATTATAATTTTTTATTTAAACCACAAGATCTTCTCATTCTTAATGCCCTGAATGCAGCTTCCACATGAAGATCACACATCGTGCACCTGGTTGTGGTTCTCCCATCAATTAAGCTGCAGCCTTTAAACACCTGCAGCTAGCAGTCATTTGACATAGTAATAAATGCTCATTAAAACATTTCTAATGACACTCAGAAGCATAAAAGTTTTTTGTTACTGGGTAATTTTACTGGCTTGAAAAGGGGTTTAGCTTAGCCTTGCCAGCCCAGTCTTAGCAGAAAGTGTGTGATACATGTTTTTTGTTTTTTTTCCAATTGTCCAATATGTGGTAGGGGCACAGTCCACATTAAACTATTTTGTAACAGGACATAGTAGGGCTGTCATGCTTGATAAATAAATGAAAAATAATTTCAACCAAATTTTAAAAATACACCTAATGCTTTAATGTATTCAACTTCACATAGCTCGTGGCAAATGGACTGTTCTTATATAGCACATTCTAGTCATGTTGACCACTCAAGACACCACATGTCACATTCACCCATCCACATACACATTAATACAGCAATTCTACTGTTATATACTAAGGGCTTTGCTCTATCACACACATACCCCGATAGACACATCAAGAGGCAATGTGGGGTTCAGTGTCTTGCCCATGGGCAGCAGCTCCAGTTGCACTGCAGGAGATGTCAAATTCATCAAGTGTGCTGTCAGTGCTGTTTGGGACAACTGTGTGGTTTCCTGTAACTGGATGTAACTGGATGTTTATGTTTATGAGACCCCAACTCTCCAGCTGACCTGCTGTAGCTGACTGTTCTAAACAGCAGACAGGCAGATGAACATTCAACGTGGACTTGTTTATTTGTAGTGTCTCAGATGACCCACGTAAGAGGAAAACTAGCTGCATCATGATTACGGTCTCAGGACAGATTTTGCATTTTTGTAGCACTGCAGCATTTACTTATGATGAAAGGATATCATGGCATTAGGCCAAGCTGATACTAGAGTGCCCTCTCAGGAAAACTATTTCAGTCTGTCTTTACAGTCTAGTCTGTATAATTTATAACTTCTATTATTATCTGAAAGGTTTTCTAATGTCCAATGTGTCCTCATTTAAACTACCAATAACAATGGAGCGGGAGATCAACAGGTGGATTGGTGCGGCGTCTGCAGTGATGCGGAGTTTGCATCAGTCTATCATGGTGAAGAAGGAGCTGAGTCAAAAGGCAAAGCTCCTGATTTACCGGTCAATCTACGTTCCTACCCTCACCTATGGACAGGAGCTGTGGGTAGTGACCGAAAAAACAAGATTGCGAATACAATCGGGCGAAATGAGTTTTCTCATGGTGGCCAGTCTCGCCCTTAGAGATAGGGTGAGGTGATGAGGTTGATCCGGCATCTGGTCAGGATGCCTCCTGGATGCCTTCCTAGTGAGGTGTTCTGGGCACGTTCAAACGGGAGGAGAACCCAGGGAAGACCCAGGACACGCTTGAGGGACTAGAGCTCTGAGCTGGCCCGGGAAAGCCTCCAGATCCCCCCGGATGAGCTGGCGAAAGTGGCCGGGGAGAGGGACGTCTGGGTTTCCTTAGGCAGCTGCCCCCGCGATCCGACTCCAGATAAGCAGTAGAAAATGGATGGATGGATGGATGACAATAATGTTACAATAGATGTAATTTTTCCCAAATTAGCCATTTAGTCTCAGCAACACTGCAGCCCCTTGTCTTTAGTCCATTAACATTTACTAGCGTAACAAATGTTATCCGTTGTGTCAAATTAATCTTGATAGCAAAAGGGGTATGTACAATTTTGTGTCAGTTTAACAGCTGTTCACCCAAATTTACAAAGCTGTTGTTGTTGGGAACAAAATCGAGTGTCTCACCTATTATGGGGCTGCCCCACCCCTTTCATCCAGAAAGTGAAATTATTTAAGGCAAGGCAAGTTTATTTGTATAACGCATTTCATGTACAAGAACTATAATAGTTATACAATTTCCAAGAGTTTTTTGTAAAATTGCAACATTTTGGGGTAATTTTTCTTCTCCTTTTTCACTTTTGTTCTTAAACTCTTTTAAACATTTTGTTTAGAGTTTGAAGTTGGAAAATGAATCTGTTTCCTGACAGCCAGCTGTTGCAGTATAGAGATGTTGTGTCCACAGCTTTTTTTCCCTGTGTCAAAGAAATCAGATGCTACAAGTTTGTTAGAACCAGGTTTAACAAAGCTCAGTTTCCCTACAGGCATCACCTCTTGCAGACATTTTTTGCTGCTTATGAGATTGACATTGATTGCAAATCAATTGGGGAATCCGAGAGAGCAGAGCACCCAAGTGTGACGAGGTGTGTTTAATGCTCATGAGCCACCTCCTCTGTTCACTGTGGTTGTTTTTATCTGACAGACAACAGCTTTTAATTTTCTGCCCAAATGACCTTGTACCACAACAATGCCTGCTCAATTAGCACCCAACTGAATAAACACTTCAGTTTTCCAAGAGCAAGTGACGGTCATCCTAAAATAAAATCCTAATTTTCCAATGAAAAGCATGCCCTGGCAAATTTTCTCACCTTTTTCCTCCTCCTCACTGCTGCTTTATTTACACTTAAGCAGCTTTGCAGAACCCCCTGGCCACAATTTATACACTCAAGCAGCTGCTGATTGCTTCCTGCCTCATTTGATTTGTCAGATATGTCATTTTTATTTACATACACTGTCTTTAAAGCCACAGTTATTTGGCATAATTTGTATCTTTAACACATTAGGGACGAAGGGTATGTACTGCAAACTTTGGGATGTGAAAGGATAATTCATGCAAACCTGTGGCTCTCCACCACAAGATCGTAATTCTCAGTCTTTCAAAGGCTGTTAGGTACAATGAGGACACAACTTGTTTGAAGTGTGGGCTGCAGGGGTCTGTTTTAAACTGTTTCTCATGTTGCAGAACATTTTGAGGGTGTTAAAGGGATGATGAAGCAGCTTTGATCTTCCTTCACTGGAATTAATATTTGAACTTTTATGAAATTAACAAAAAGAATTGTACTTCGCAGAATATCAAAGGAGAGACGTAATAATGACATTTCATGAATAATAAACTATTCATGAGGAAAAGTGCAGAACTCCACCCTTTCCGTTTGAGCCCAGGGGACAAAGGCACAACTCAGTGGAACGGTAAATAACATACACTGGGACAAGTTCACTCTGTCAGCCCAGCATCCTTCAGATTTGCTCTTGTGCGTCACTGTGAGGTAATTAAGGGTTGTGGGTTTGGGACCTTTCTGCTTCTGTCTGCCTACACAGCTTACATTTGTCCCTAAATAATGCACACTGTTCTCCCTCCTGTAATTGCAGTGTAGAAAAACATTCTTGACATTTTTTTTCCAGTAATGAAACAAATTTTCTTCATCTCTGCAACTTCTTTACATGCGCATGTTTTCTCTCCAGTCAAACGATATGAGCAGAGAGACTCACACATAAATACACTATGTACAAATAAACCCACACAAGCAAAAATGCACATATTTAAACTATATATAGGATGGAAACAGCATTTAAAAAATATGGAATCAGCTTGGGCATTATGTTTGGGCCAGGCCAACCACCTTCAACAACTCCTGGCTGAGGAGTGGGATGCTGGTAACCAGCATGAGGAGGAGGTGACAGGCTGTTGTGGATGTGTATGGTTATTCCCCATGCTACTGAGATCCCTGACAGTATAAAACAAATTAAGTGTAAAAAGTTGCCAATATGAGTGGCTTTTTTCTTAATACTGTGGGAGAATTAAATCACTTAATCCACCAAGCAACTCAGATCAAGAGTTAATACCAACAGGGGAATATTGTAGGGAATTTTAGTACATTTTTCCATCACCATCACTGTTCAGGCCAATCAGAAGCCATGGCTGATAGGGAAGGTCCACAGGCTGCCGAATGCTCGGAACGCTGCCCTTAGAGCAGGAGATGAGGAGGGCATCAGAGAGACAAATAAGCTGTACTTCAGCAGGCTAGCTCATCACTTCAGCAACAGTAGAGACACAGAGCCTGTGGCGAGGGATACAGACCATCATGGAGCCTCCACTGCAGACCTGTGATAGCTCCACCTCTCTGCTAAATGAGCTAAATACTTCTTTACTTGTTTAAAGGCTCATAACAGCACACCTGCACAGAAAAATCTCGATCTCCTCTTGGCGAACAGGTGTTGACACTGTCCCGGCAGGATTAATGCTCGCAGAGCTTCTGGTCCTGATAACATACCTGGCCGTGTGCTAAGGGACTGTGCCAGGAAGCTCACGGATATCTTCAAGGACATCTTCAACTTCTCGCTCAGCCAGGCTGTTGTTCTCACGTGCCTTAAAACCACCACCACCATCCATGTCCTGCAGAAGTTTTCATCCTCCTGTTTCCACGACTGTTGTCCAGTAGCCCTCACTCCCATTCTGATGAAGTGCTTCGAATGGCTAGTGTTGAAACACAAAGTCTGTCCTCTTTTACACATCTCACCCGTAAAGCCATCTCCATCACGAGACCCCACCCACCCATCACACAGTTTATTCAGCCTGCTGCCATCCGGAAGGAGACTGTGGAGCCTGCGGGCCAGGACCAGCAGACTGAGGGACAGCCTA
The DNA here is from genome assembly GCA_037177495.1 of Rhadinocentrus ornatus. Classification (NCBI taxonomy): domain Eukaryota; kingdom Metazoa; phylum Chordata; class Actinopteri; order Atheriniformes; family Melanotaeniidae; genus Rhadinocentrus; species Rhadinocentrus ornatus. The sequence goes on from JBAMHW010000001.1 coordinate 4,029,906, forward strand.
GACACATGTTGCAATGATTGTAATTTCCCTTTATTTCCCTATTTATCATCTTTTATTAACTTACTTGTTTTGTTTGTTTTGATTACTGGCTTACATTCTTGTGTTTCATCTCACCAAGGTTTGAGAGAACGGTAATTTCCGTTCTGTGTTTGTCCTGTACTGTACATGCTGCAGAACTGACCATAAAGTTGACTTTGACTTTGATTTTTTGAGGGGTGCTCCCCACACATTTAGCAATCCTTACAAGTTTTACCTCGTTGTAAAGGTGACTAATCAGACTATCCAATGATATATAATACAACATTAATTGGTATTATTTAATTATTAACAATAGACCCAAAAAACATTTTTAAACTTTTTTTGAGGAGGTTATTATTCATTACTATGTTTACATGCACAGCTAACCTAAGGCTATGGCTCCATTTTGCCAGTTAATTAGAATACTTTTCTTTGTCCCAGTGTGCATGGGAGGAAAATTTAATGATTAGTATAAGTATGTCTGAAGCGATAACGCCATGAATCGTGTGAGAAAATATTCAAGACATTCTGTTGTTTCTAACTGTCTCTGTGGCGCTTCATTGAGTAGCTAAGTATACCTGAATTCACTGCACAGACATTGGGGCTAATTCACCCTGAGTTCTTGAGACTAAATTTGTTCTAGACTTTTTATAAATATTGTGGCATTCATGAAAAAATATTTTTATTCAGTCTTTGATAGAAACACCCAGGAGTACCCTAACGGACATTTGAGGGCCAACATGAACAAAGTAAGCATTGTTGCTGTGTTTTTCTTGAGCAAATTACAGTAATGTTTTTGTCAGATTTTCTAAAATAACTTTTGGTCATTTTCAAAACATTCTGTTATTTTAAAAGATATGAAGTACATCAGTAATTTAACTTACATTAAGTTAATTGGAAACCGTACCATCAGTAAAACCTAGCCTTACTTGGTCCCATTCCTGCAAAAAACAGCCTATTTATTGTTGCTGCAAGAGATTGCAGAATGTGGCCTATAGAGGGGATGAATCTTTCATGACCTACAAATTTATTTACAGAGTATGATGAGACCTATTTTGATGCTTAAGGTTACCTAGAGTGCTTCTCGTGGACCTTAGCTATTGTTTGGAGCCAGTCCAACACTCTTCATACACTTGCAGGTTCTCTATCTTGGGCTTTTTAGCTACTGGAATATTTCAGTGGAAGCAGGGAGACAAGGTGGGCATATCACAGGTGTCAATCCGCCACACTTTCCCCCAAGTCATTGATGAAATAAATCAATAAGCCACACATTGAAAAAATTTCCATATAGAGCTGAAGAACAAGTCGCAGTCAAGAGGGGATTTAATTCTGTTGCTGGACCTATTAACAACATCAGCGCAATAGACTGCACTGATGGTGTTAAACACTTCCACCAGATCCATTCTCATACTCCAACTGGAAGCAATATCACTTCATACATGTTCAACGCATTTGCAGCTCCCAGAATCACCAACTAAACGTGGGCTCTTGCTTACCAGGAGGAACAGCAACTCCGTTTTACAGAACAGCTCTCCTTGCACCTCGAACAAAGAGCAGCTGGGGATGCTTGGCTCATTGGTACGAATCAATGTATGGTCAAAGTTATTTAAACCCCCTCTCTTCTCCATTTGCCTTGACCATGTCTACATGGCTGAATGCATCGAGTTGCTGCCATGTGATAGGCTGAATATTTATGTTAACAAGCAGTTGAACTAGTGTCCTTGATAAAGTAGTTCATGAGCATAGTTGAAGTTCTCATGAACCTGGTTAAAATGTAGCTTACAACATGTAAAACATCATCTGGGAAAACTTTGATTACTTTGAGAAATTTAACTCTTGAATAATAAGCTGTGTCCAAATTTAAACTTTTGTTTGGCTCTGGATTAATGTATTAAAAATAATCTACAATTCAATCATTTAAATATCAACTATTTGCTATAGTTGTTGTCAAAGTGTGGGACATTACTGTAATAGTATTTCATGACCACAGAATAAAGGCCACTCAAACCATTTGTCAGCAGCTGAGGAGGACCGGGGTTTGAACCATCTCTGCCTACACAAATGATTGCCAGACACAACCTTGTTTAATCAATACAATTGGTGTCTTGTTACGTAACAAACAGATGGATCATCACATCTTTGTCGTGCTCTAACTGCACCCAAGCTCAACTGGAAATAGAAATCAATTCTAATCTGGAGTTTCTGGAGTTTTGATTGTCGACTGTAGATGACAAAGTCATTACTTGCCACTTAAGATGTGGAAGAAAAAAAGAAAGAAAAATCAATAACGTCTGAACTATTTCAGCCTTTTCACAGCAGAAATGTGGCAACTTGAAGTGACAAGAGAGGTCATATGAAACAAATGACCCAACAGGGTGCAGAACCCCGTAGGACTAATTTTTATCACATAGGGTCAATGTGCATGTCAGAAATTCTTTGTTATTAAGAAAAAGATCTGCAATCGAGTCTGTGTTTTACTCCACTGTTATGAATTCATAAAAAACTTTATTACACTGCAAACAAGTGCTGTGACAGACAGACTAAAATTCTAAGTAAAGGTTCATTTTGCAGCATTTCCGTGATGCTTCTACAAAACATGACTGCAACATGTTTAAGGTTTAGTGAGAGCACTGAAAAAAACAAAGATTAAATAACGTAATGACATTTATCTTTCTTGTGAAATACTTGAAGTTTATCCCCTAAGAAAGGCAAAATGCTGTTGTTTTATTTCAATCAGTTTATGGTTTGTGTCTTTTGGCTGTTCATCATCCACAAAGTGCACTGATGTCATGTTGTCCCATCCGGGACATAAAGAGTGATAAAGACACTGTTAGAGCAAAATAAGGTAAGAAAATAATGTGTCCATTTAAATTCAAAGAGACTTATGTTTCCATTTTTGATTGCTTAAATTTATTAACACCTCAAAGACACTGGCAGTATCAAGAGTAACTAAAGGCCCATTTATGCTAGACCCGTTCGCCTCCTGCGTCATTTACGTGCGTAATTTGTTCTGTTTTGAAGGGCCTTGTGGATCCGTTGCTTGACACAGCAAATGGAGAATATCATAGGAAACCGTGGGGTCAGTTTTGAGCAGTGCAGCTGACATGCAACCAGCAAAAGAAACAAACTAGAGGAGGAGAAGAAGGAGAAAGGCTTAGGCGGTTGCAAACAACTTAAAAGTGGTGCGTTACCGCCACCAATTGGTGTCCGAAACTGGTGTCCGACACTGGTGTCCGAAACTGGTGTCAGAATGGAGGAGTGAACTCTGAACTCAGCACTGCCCACTAGTAGAGGAATAGGCTTCATAACCATGGAAACGTAAAATACGCATGGAAGCCTTAGAGTGCTGATTTATGACAACTCTTGTAACGGACGTACCTGTTACGTACGTAAAAAAGCATAAATGGGTCTTAGGGGCTTTTATACCCTCCTGGTGTAGGTAGCCCTTTGAGCTGGGACGAGACTACAAAGACTCAAAGTACTTTTTTTTTTTTGTCAATTCAAATTGGGAGGAAAGATAGACGATGAAGGGTTTGGATGTAAAAAGCTTAAACCTAATGGAGAAGTCCAGAGACCTGTACGATGAAGCTGGATTTTCTCTTATCTTTTTTTTGTTTTTTTACTACAAAGATGGTTGACTTCTTACTGGGGTAAATCATCATGGAAACTTATGCTGAACGGCTAACCTACTCCCAAGCAGGTTATGTTCTGGATGAGAAATCACCGAGTATAAAAGCACCAGCTCCTGACCAATACAATTCTATTTAAAAAAAATGAACTGATCCATTCTTAGAGGATCCCGTTGACATTGGTGTGCCAATTGTGAGAGAAGGGTTAGGAGAGAAAGAAGTTTTAGGGACAGATGCGTCCTTTTGATGAAGAAATAAAGCTCACTGACAGCTTTAAAGTATGTTTTTGTCCTTATTCTTGGCTTGGTCCCAAGTCCATTTAGCTCCACTAGAGTTGCATCTAAAGTGAGGAAGCTCTCTGCCCGAATGTCTGTGCCCTAATAAAGTTATATTGAGTAATCAGAGTGCTGTCCATTTATTTTGTCCTTTTAGCCCAATTAGTTGAAATTTTAAAATCTGACAAATTTACAAATTAATAAGAGTCTGAAATTTTCTGTCAGCTTTCATTCCTGGCTGCTGCTGAAGCAACAGTGTTCCATTTGGCCTGAATAATACGTTTAAATTCTTCATATTTCTGAAGAATAATTGTCTTCTTCTCCATGGTGTAGTTTGCTGCTCTGCAGGGTTTCTCCTGGAGATGTGATGTTCACGAACGAATCAATTTTTTTTGAACGGCTCTTTAAAATGAACGATGGGAATCGAGTCATAGCTGTGAGCTGTTCATTTGTAAGCCATTTTTTCATATACAAAATTTCTACACTGCCTTCATCACATTTGTGACAGGAGGCTGATGTCCAACATGTTCCATTCATGTAAAGCATCTATGAGTAGAGAGTATTATTCAGAAACAAATATTGTGAGTTCTATCCAAAACATTTATTAGAATTTGCACTGACTGCTCAGGTTTACCTTTTTTTTTTTAGATATTTTTCCTATGATTTAGAAAATCTTGTATAGTATATTTTATATAGGTACATATTTTTATTGTTTGTCATTCTTATATATTGTGAAATTTTGTAAGATATTGTAAGAACGAGCCAGTCTTTTGAATGGTTCTTTGAAAGGAACGGCTTCTCAAGATCCAGCTCCCTTCAAAGAGCCATAAATCCCATCTCTAGTTTCTCCATGTTTGGGATTGGGCAGAGGCTGCAAACTCCACCCATTTTATGTGAGAGATTGAGATTGGAAAACCCTCGGATGAATTACCAAGCGAATAACCATCTTTGTTGCATCGCTTATCCAGATCCTGAATGTCTGGGTAAGTCAACCCAAGTAACAGAGAGCTATCCGAGGTATGTTATTCACGCGCCGTTGTACAGGTCTCTGGTGGCATTGACCCAATCAATGAGTGAGTGGGTATTAAACTAAAATAACAAATGGTGGCATTACATGGAACTCCTGTAACTAATTTAAACTTTAGATTTTTTTTGTGCATGGGCACTTATCATTAGGGAAATGTCTAACATGATGAATAAACCTCCAGCTAAAATATATTAATTAGAAAAATGCATGATATTGTTCTGAATAAGGCATGTGATATGTGATATTTGTGTGGGTTGAGAGTTGTTAAAGTTATTTCTGTTGTTGCAACAAATAAAAGAGTAACTAAAACAGATGTCTGTGGGTATTAATTTGGATATTAATAAACCTTTTTTATTATCTTTAAATAAAATAGCTTCTCAGTTGTTTACTTGTAATAACACATTGTTGTATAATTCTTGAGGTAATGATGGCTGATAATGGTACCTGTTGTTAATTTTTTTTAAATTTTAACTTAGAAAATAATATGCAAATCTTTTCTTTTACAGTTGAAAAACATTTTCTTTCCTTTGCACATGAGTTTCAGCAGCTTTAGATTAATTATGTATGTTTCCACTTTTTCAATATGATTATAACGTCAACATTAACACATAAAAAATATGTAAAAAAGAAGAACAGAATTTGTGGTGTGTAATTCAGCTTGTGATCTGAATTTCGGATTCTGCGATTATTTCATGGTTGTTGAAGACGGATTAGGAACTTACGTCCAGCCAAATAGTTATGCTGCAGAGCTACTTGTGAAGGGTCAGGCAAAAAATAAAATGTCCCAGGTAACTATACTGCTTTAAAAAAAAAAGATTTTACTTTGTTTCTTGTAGACTGTTGAGAATAAAATCAGCAGGCACAGAGACAGAGTCCGTGTAGTCTGATAGACATTTCCTGAGTGTGTTAAGGAAAACACTATATAGCAGGGATCAGATGTACACTGCCACAGATGTACCTCAAAACCAGTGAAGAAGACATGGAGCATGCTCAGAAACTTGTGTTGATGGGTTTGCGCATGCAGATTAAGAGACAGATGGGAAAGAGGTTTCATTGGTTCAGGAAATAAGCATTTGGATTTTAAACATTGTAAACACCCAAACAATAAAAAAAACTTTGGTGAATACACCTAAAGGTGTCTCTGTGTGGCCACGGAGTAAGAAGTGTGTCTGCAAACATTGGCTTAGAGATGGAAATGGCTACATTTTCACCCAAACATAGTTAGTGACGGAAGTTTGGTTCTGCTTGATCTCAGTGCCGCTTTTGGTACACTTGACCGTAACATCTATTACACCGACTGGAAAATTGGGTAAGACTCTCTGGATTGGTTCTGTATTGGTTTGAGTCCTACATGAAAGACAGGAACTACTTTGTGTCCATTGTTAACCTTAGACTACTCAAACAAAGATGACATCAGAGTTCCTCAAGGTTTCATTTTGGGCCCCCTATTGTTCAGCATCTACATGTTCTGACTAGCTCTGATCATAGAAACAAACAAAATAGCTGATTATAATTATGCTGACTAAACTTAGCTCTATATTATTGTCTGTCCAGGCTCTGGTCCAATTTAAAGCTTAAATGTGCAACTCAGTCAAATCATTACTTGGATGTCCCAAAAATTTCTTCAGCTAAATAAAGATAAATCTGAAATTATAGTCATACTACATTAACGTTGACACTGCCAGCATATTTAAATCAAGAGGTGGAGAGTTTCTCACTGATTATAGGTGGGACCATGGAGTACTACACTACAACATTCCCAGTTTCTCTTACATAAATCATTCTTATAACATCTAAGACAGCAGGAGTTTGATCATTCTTTGTACTGATATCTACATAAATATTGTCACGGTAATGACTTGTGTACATGAAGTAAGGCACAAGTTTATCTAATAATTTGTGTCCAGAATGATGAGCAGCAGATGTTCCAACGTGGAGAAGATAATTATCAAACATGTTAAATGTGTCTTCTACAGAATCCTGCAGTCAGCTTTTCCCCCTTCTGTTGAGAAAAATGAGATTTTCCTCATTGGTGAGAAAAGTTATAGAATCCCTAGAGCAAAGAGCACAAGTTAAATGTGGGCTGAACTCATATGGCATTTATTTATAACAAAATTCTCCCCTAATCTCAGTTTGGGAAGCTTGTTAAATATGCTGACTCCCACTTCTGAATTCAGATAATAGAAGCACTTACATAGCACAGATTTGGATGAGTTCACTTTTCACTTCGTACTTTTAGCTCGTTACTCGTTCTAAAAGGCTCAACTACAGTTGTTTCAGTCCTCAATGAGCCAAAGAGGTTTCATTTACCCCCAGAGGATCAGAGGAAATACAGGTGTGGAGCTCACAAGTAAAGCCTTTAATATTTTTACTACCAGGCGCCTAAAACGTCAGGGTTGCTGGAAAAGATATGCGACACACTCAGGCCAGATGCACTGATCCTTTTCTTAGAGTCAGGATTGAACCGGAGGTCAGCAAATTATTGTCACTTGGAGACACAATCAAGCAGAGTGCGAAAAGGACCAGAATAGTGCAACCATAAATAGACTCCTCCAATAATAATAAAAAAAATAAACCTAAAGCAGACAGGGTGGCTGGTATTGTTTTGCCCCTGTAAGTGCATGTGTGACTCAGCTCCATGTAGTTCTGCAGACACTTTCTGTATCTGCATATGTCTACCTGCACAGGTTTTAGTCACGATCCACCGAGTTACATGCAGAAAGCTTAACAGGTGTTTAGCAGACATTAAAATAAAGGTACATTAAAAAAAAAAAAAAAAAAAATCTGTTCTGATGTGTGGTTAAAGTTTAAAGGACATCAGCAGTGAGGCTATACTGTAATTTTACACATTAAGATTCTTTACTATCTTAAATAACTATCGATCTACAGACTGAAACAAAAATAACATGCAACTGCCTTTGTGCTCATGCCTGCGACTGTAGGTGTCTAACGACACTTCACTGTGATGACACACACACACACAAAGAAACTCAAAAATCAATAGAAATTTTACCAGCTTCATTGTTGAACAAGACAGAAAGATTAGAAATTATCTGTCCCTTAACAAAGCCACTTCAACACCCCCCCCCCCCCCCACACACACACACGCTTGTGAAGAACTTGCTTTAACTTGGTTTAAGTTTTTTCTCTTTATGAGTTTTTAGACCTTCAGCCAAGGCCAGATTATCCAGTGGGCACCAAGTGGCATGGGGGCCCATGCCACTTGGTGCCCACTGGGGCCCACATGGGGCCACCATGAAAAACAACAACAAAAAAAAACAATAAGGCTTTAAGTTTTTATATGGGATCAGATAATGTCAATACAAAATTTAACCTTAACAGAATTATTTGATTGGTGGGGTGTGATTGTGGAAGCCATGGTAACTTGCTCCGCAGCCCCGCCCCTATCCAACGTCTATCTCCTTAATGGACATGAAACAAAATGTACATGTGAGTTTCACCACAATGTGTAGCGTGTTGCTATTGGCAACCCCTGACAGAAATGTTACAAATGTAGTTTTACATTGTGTCAATTTTCACAATATTGCCGTGGGTAGGGGGCAGCATTAACTCCAGTAAATCTTGGGATGGTGGGGCAGCAGTCAGGGACGTCTCCTTGCTGCTCCCTGCAGCTGGATTTTGCTACTCATGTCCAACTATGTTTCTGTTCTGGTCCCCCAGGTCTTGTGTCTTTCTCGTAACCAGAGCCAAAAAATCCCTTTCAAAGCTTTTCGAACTTTTGTTTTTGAGAAGCTGATGTCTTTCAGGAAGCGCTTATTGGAAAGCCCCACAAAGCCACGGCAGCCGACTTCCACTGAATATGTTGTTGCTCTCCAGCTTCTTTTTTTCAGACCATTCTCACTAAACCCTAGAGATGGTTGTGTGTGGAAATCCCAGTAGATCAGCAGTTTCTGACACCAACTATGCCACGTTCAAACCCACATAAAAATGTTCACTTTGAACTTCACCAAGTCATTTTGACTATGTCTTCATGATGCACTGAGTTGCTGCCATGTGATTGGTTGATTAGCTATTTGTTTTATTTTGCAGTTGAACAGGTGTAGCTAATAAACTGGACAGTAATTATATTTAGTATATTATGAAATAACAGGTGCTACACCGTTTGTGCCTATAAAAACATATAAATATGACAGAACATCTTTCCCACAATAACCTGGCAGAATACAGTATGGCTCAATTCAAAACAAAAAGTAGAAACAAAGTATGCTCATGGCGGAACAACAAATAAATTAATAATCAATAAAATGGGATGGAGAGTAGGGTTGTGGGGTACAAAAAAAACCACAAAGAGAGTATAAAACTTTATTATGTATGACAGGTCAATTAAATGTTCAATTTCCCCAATGCTAAGCAGAAATTAAGATTTCTCTCTAGTTCAGGAGATCTTAAATCCAGAATACAACAAAATCCTTGTCATTGCTTTTTTCTTTAGGTTTTTCCACTCCTCTTGGATGTCAGAGACAAATATATGGATGTTTGTAAAAGATAAATATCCAGATGGCAAGAGAGCTGCAGGCGAAACCAAAATGTTGCCTAGTGCAGCCAAAGAGCTAGATCCGGCCCTGGTTGACGTGATGCAAAAATTAGGCTATATAAATATATCGGTGATATATTTAGGAGTTAACGTTATTAGCAATCACTGTGAGAAAACATTGCTATTTAAATGCTTTTCATTAACACTGAAAACTGCCGTCAACCAATCCAACAAATATCACCGCGGTTGCATTTTCACGGTGAGAAACTTGAGAGTTTTTTGTTGATTTGCTGCTTCACATAAAACAAGATGTATGTATGAGTTTATTGTTTGATTGTCCTCCCGGTGTTTTTGCTTATTTTTCTTGGTGCATAAAGACCATTTTTAAAAACTTTAATTTGTTCTTTTCTCTTTTTTGCTTGCCGTCGTCTTTCAAACTTTCCCAGATCATCCTTTTGCCTTCTTTTCTCAGGAGTGCAGACAAACATGAAGATGGACGGTACAGAGGCTGGCCTAGGTACAGTTGTGCTTTTACCTAGGGGAAGACTAAATTTGCCTCAATTACATGTCCATTAACAGGCTAACCTGAAACAACCTATTTTTTTTTTTACTTTTACCTTTGGGTACAAAAATAAAATAAAAGATTGGGCTGGTGTATTTAAATATTTGGAGTTTAAAATAAGACTAAATGTTGGCGAATGAAATGATACTGAAAATATGAGCAAATTGCAAGAAACGTTTTTAAAATCATTATTTCTTCAGGAAACAAAACATTGTTTTGAACAGACAAAAAAGTAAAATAAGATGCTGTCTAGCAAGCATCCAAAAACCAATCAGACGTCCTAAATAATTAATCTTGCAGAGCAGCTGTTATTAGAGCTGTTGTAATGATCACATTAGTCACCCAGCGTTTCTGGCATTGCTGCCGGACCAATGTAACGAATTTCTGTTTGACAGTGGAAGTAGAGTAATGTCTCGGTTAGGAAAATTACTTCAGGCCCAAAGGTCAGCAGTGGCCAGCTTTAATCTTCTTTTGCTCTTTGATAAACAATCACTCAAGTCTTCTCTCCTGAGGCAACATGATCATTTCACATGAAGAAGCTGTCACACAGAACCCAAGTTTCAAGAAGCATCAGCAATTAGTCAGACTGCTGGTCTTTATTTTGAAAATACATTGCTTTGACATTATAAAAATGTCAGCAAAAAAAGATTTAATATGAGGTCTTATATTTGTCACTTCACATTTTTCCTTTTATGTAACTAATGTTGCCATAGTTACCGCTGCTATAAGGCAACTAAAAATGCAGCTTCAATGGGGACTTATTTTTAGACATTTGCAAATACAGTGTGGTCACAATCTAAACTCCACTTCTTGAAACATCCTTTACATGAGCTCAGGCCCAAAATATGTGTCTGTCTGCTTGAATTATTGTTATGACCACTAAATGTCTAGGGACGAATGTGGTCCGTAACAAATCGGGCCGGAGAAATATAAATGGTATATTATAATTATTTTTAATATAACAAACAACATAAATGTCAATCACCTATAAAAGAAATACAAAACAGGTCAGGTTCAAATAACACTGAGTAATCTATAAACACAATATACCATATCCGGCAACTTAAACATAAATATATATATAAACACAACAAAAGATGTCCTTTTTC
>JBAMHW010000001.1:4045728-4062950 GCA_037177495.1 Rhadinocentrus ornatus
CTGCTTAGGCAGCTGCCCCCGCGACCCGACTCCGGATAAGCGGCAGATAATGGATGGATGGATGGATGGATGGATGGTGTATTTGTGTGTATTGTGAGTGTATTATTATTTGGGGTCACTGATTAAATGAAGCATAACTATTGATATTTATTGCACAATATTAGTGTTACAGGTATTGTAAACATAAAATACAAGTATATGGCATTTTACTATAAAGGTATAATTTTTGACTGTTTTAAAATAACATGTGAAATTATTAGCTTTTTTTTTTATTTTATCACTTGTGCTAAATCCACAGGCAAATCTGTTTTTAGAACATATCAATTTATTACATACAAGACAGCTTAAAAGGATGTGTTCACCTGGAGTCGCACTCTGCATTATGGCTATGGCTTTGCCCCCAGGAGCAGAGCAAAGATCCAAAACCTTGTCTCCGTCTCTGACTTGCAGAGCGAGCACTGGAAGCAGGGAGGCAGCATTCAGGAGGTAGTACTGCTTCAGCTGCCCAGGTCTGTGAGCCTGAGAGGGAAACCTCAGCGGACTTGAGTGGATATAACATTGCAGTGAAGTATGGGGTAAAGTGAGAGTGGGCTTTGACTGAGAGCCCTGAGTGAGAGCATGACAGGTGATGTCTGGCTGGAAATCTGAGTCCTCAGGAGGGCCCTTGGAGGTGTAGTGACAGAACAACAGATTATCTTTTCCTTCTTTGTTATTGGAATTAGAAACAGTGGAGGCACCATTACACAGGAACTGTGACACGTGTGTTTGTGGCAGCAATGCTGAAAACCCCTGAGACTGAAGAATCTGCATGATGTCTGTCACAACGCTGAAGCGATTGAGCATGACTCCATACTGCCAAGACTGAGGGTCCAGGAGAACTGCTCTGCAATCACAGTCAATAAGAAATAGAACTGCTGACTAACTTGCAGTAATAATTTCAAAGTTTACCTTGCAGATGTCCACAAGTCTCCAAGTTCTTCACTGTACTGTTGATCAAAGTGATTGAGGACTGCTGGACACGAGGATCTTTTCTTTTTCTTAGTTTTTCTTACCTATTACAAAATATATTCAACTTAACTTTAGACTAAACAACAAAAACAAAAAGCTTGACAAGAAAGTATCAAATTTTAGACAAACACTGAAAGAAATATATATATATAATTTTTTTAGTCGTGAAGTTTGATTACCTCTTTGTTTCGAGCCCCCTTTCCTTTAATCGGCTGTAAAACTACATTGGGTCCTGTGTGACAGTTAGACGACCATAACCACCATAAAAGCGTGGGCGTTAGCTTCTTCATTGCTAATCAAATGTTCCACGACCTAATGTAAAACTGACGCACGTACAATTGCGTATTAACATATCAGAATTTAACCTCCTTTAAAATCCTCTTTAAACAGGAAAAAACGCTTTGACACTATAGAGTACGTTCTTGAAATTCCTCCCCCTCCACAACATAAACTGTGCTGTAGTTCCGCCAGAGGTCCGAGTGCAGAAAAATGTTAATGCTTCGTGGAATCGTGTATATTCATAAAAAAATAAAGCGTAACGTGTTCTGAACATGGCCGCAGCAGTCCTTGTTGTGATGTTCTTGGATGGGCATATGCGTTCCTTGAGCGAAACTCACACATGAATTTCAATGTGTTCTCCTAAATATACTCTACTATCCTCTAATCGTTTCAAAAAGTGAATGAAAGACTTTTTGAGGGGGAAAAAAATCAAAACATTGACCAGTTTAATGCTTATATGAATAACTAATGCTTAGTCCACATGCAAAGTCAACTCAGTTAATGCCAAGAGGACACTCGAATGGATTTTATTGTTCACACAGGATTATCTTATGATCTGTCGAGGATCTGGTTGAGTAACAAGGCTAGTTGGCTGTATATTTGAGGGATGTGATATTAAATAGAATACCTTATCGTATTAATCTATTTGTGCCAAAAACAGAAGATGCAGTTTCGTTATAAATGTGTGTGCACATGTGTATATAGGGCTGCTAAGGAAAGGCATTCTGCATGTTTCAGGATATCTTTAGCTATTAAGTAAAATGAGATTTTCTTCATCTTGTGCTTCATTAAGTGGGAGCACACACACAGTTTAAAGGGGCAAAGAAATAAAGCAGAAAAAAAAACAAGGTCCAAATATAAAAACACCAGACTACAAACGTACAGACAAACGAATTGCTTTACTTCTGTTACTGGTTGCATGTTTTGGGGGTTTTTTTGTTGTTGTTTTTTAACAAAAGCTTTTGATCAAAAATATATTGTGGTCAAACCCATCATTAAAGTGATTTGTGTTTAGCAGAGGTCCTTACATCAAATTCACAATCTTTAAGGAAACACTGACAAGAATAAGCAACACTCAGCTGATTTCATCCTGCTATTCAAACTGCTGACTCTTGTTAACATTTTAATGTTTTCTTGTACAACAAATGCCAAACATTACATGGCAAACAGAATAAGGAATGCAACCATCAGACAGAAGAGACCCATAGCTTCAGAGAGAGCAAAGCCCAAGATGGCATAAGAGAACAGCTGCTGCTTCAGAGAGGGGTTCCTGTTGAGACAAGAGAGGCCAGATAAGACGTGGTGGAGATCACAGTAGTATCAGTTCAACTGCTGAAAGATTGAGGTTTTTATGAACAAATTATGTCACAATTTGCTTTAAGACATTGGTTATGGCAGATAAATAAATCAACAAGATATTGATATTTTCCAGGTATATTTTCATAACTGAACTTATTAGTTGAGTATGTTGACATACCCCCGACACCGGGAGTAAAATATGCTTCTCTGATTTTATACTAATTTAATAAAAGGAAGAAAATCTAATCAAGTCTGGACAACTGCAAAATTTTAAAACATGTTGGCTTAACCAGTCCACAAATATAAAAAAGGCAAACGGCCTTACTTATCGGGGGAAGAAGAAGACAAAAAAAAAAGAAAAACATAAATCAAACTAAACCTACCTGGCATATCCAATAATAAGGCTGCCAAACACAGTTCCAATTCCAGCTCCAGATCCAGCCACTCCCACAGTGGCAGCTCCTGCTCCAATAAACTTTGCAGCTGTGTCGATATCACGGCTCACAGCGCTGGTTTGGAATCCTCGCAGTGACACCTGCTGCTGGGAGGCTGCAGCACTTAGTGGAGCCAGAAGTGAAGCAGTCTTTATACAAATACAAAAAATAAATTAATTAAATAACCGGAGTATGTCTCCACAATGCATTTCTTTAAAGTTATTCATAAACTCAAGGGAGCATTTAGCCTGGAAAACAGGCTAAATAAAACTAGCTAATCTCTCATGAAGTAGTTTTTGCAGAATGAGTCTTGCAGATTTACACTGACCTTTACTCAGTCAACTACATTTATGCAACATAAGGCAAACTGGATACCCAAAAGTATACAAAGAAACATCACCGAGGCACCTCTGTCACACATTTCTTACCTTTAACTGGGTTTAGAAGAAGCATATTTTTTGGTCTACCCATGATAACGCCCCTTTAAAATTAAAAATGAACTGAGCTGTAAGACTAGCTTGCATTTAGCATCTCTCTGGAGAAGCCAGGCAACAGAACATTAGTGCAGTTTACAGAGTGAAGGGAACCTTATTACTGATGCAGAGTTCGCATTCGTTTCAAATATAGCAGTGTTATCCATCTAGTCTAGTTAGCTAAATGTAGCTGTGAATACCATGACTGCTTCTGTAGAAAATTCCTAAATCTCAAACAATGTGGGCCATGCTGCCTTTATCTTACAATCCCTTCCATCTCAGTGTCTGTTTCCACACTGGCATCAGACATGAATGACTGACAGGGAAAATTAGGTTATTGTGTTGGCGATCTCCTCAACCTCAGCCTCAAGCTCGTTATTAATTACTGCATTTACCTACAGTTATTTTCCACTTATTACATGCATGTGAGTAACACAATAAGAATAAGAACAGGAGTAGCAAAAAGACACCAATGGAGTTGTAATAGCTTCCGGCGGCCCCTAATCTCTGAATATGTTTAAGGTATCTTGTGTTGGGTGCTCACCTCAGCTTTCCTGTCAGACACTACTGCTGCTGAGAGTGGTCTGCAGAGTGCCCGTGATCCAGCTCGGACCTGTAATAACAGAAACAAACATATGGCACTCATGGTCTGATAAGGTGATTACCAGTCATTTAACCCCTTATACTTGTTACTGCCATCTGGCCCGAATCGCTCTATCCTACAATCTAAAGCACTGAATGCAAGTTGTTTCATTTTTGGCAACAGCAACAATACTGTCAATCTAAACCGGCCATAAGGACAACAACGGTGTGTTGCTTGAGCTCGAGTAAGTCCTCTTTTTAATATGCATTACATTTAGTGGACGTTTGTTTAAATGAGTTTACAAACGTGTAAAAAAAAAGTGTTGCACTAATGGAGTGCGCCGTTTCCAATTAGTCCTGACAGAAACTACGACGTCCTTGCAGGTATGCACACCAGCTGAGGGTCAAAGACGGCTACATGGCTCAGCTAACTCAGGGACAGTGTTAGCAAGCTACTTTCTAGCTACTGGAGAGACATATGCAGCAAACAATATTTCTGTACTCTCACCTGTTGTTATCATGCGTGGATTAGAGCTTGTAAGTGTGACCAGTCACCATTCATTCATATAAACTCACCAGAGAGGGCGTGGAGACGAACTTAGCACAGGCATACATCACGACTGGACGTTCAGGTCAGGTCAAATAGAGCAGCAGGCGTGTATCCGTTGTCTGAATAAATATGTGGGAAAAAATGTTAAAGTTAGGTTTGCTGAGCTTGTTTTCTCCCATGAGAGAGCACAATGCATGCAAAGTTAAGTGGACGAACATAAGGTCAAGATCAGCTGCAGAAATCTTGCAATGTCGTAAAAACTAGCTAGTTGAAAACTAGAAGAATACTGCAACGCTGTAGTTAATTAAAATAGGTCGATACCGAATAAAACAGAAGCGTCGAATGTCTATATTTCCCTAAAACACGGTTTGTGACATAGAGGGTTAGCTCTCACCGGTCTGCTGTAAAGGTCGAACGCACGAGAGGCATACGCATGCGCAGTTTTACTTTTAGAGTGCATTTCCGGTGTCGTGCCAAGGCAGTTGGTTATCCCCGTCATGAACATAAACTATCCCCTGCCGCGGGAGCGCGCACTACTTGCGTCTAGCGTTAGTTTCTTTCCTAGGGTGCAGTCCGCCAGGATCTGTGTCCCCAGCCAATGGTGCTTATATTATATCCTATCTGAATGTGCTGCATCTACATATTCCTTATATAAAGCCTGATTACTGCAGCATATATGAAACATTTATGTCTTCAATTATAAAAATTAGACAGGGGGATACAAATTCTGGCAGGCACCATTACTCAGCCTACCATAATCTGTATCCCCCACCTTTATAGTATATTGTATATTTATTCATCAGATGATTTTAACTATTGACACCTTAGATCATACCTAACATCGGCGGTAAACATGAGACATTTATGTCTTTAATTACAAAAGTAAGACAAGGGATATGCTTTCTTGCAGGCACCATTACTCAGCCTAAATTTTGTAATTGAAGGCCAAGCTTCCTTATGTTTACTGCCGATATTAGGAATGATTTATATTTGTATATTTATATATTTGTACATTTGTATATTTGTATATTTGTATATTTGTATATTTGTATTTATATTATTTTTATATTTAAATTTGTTGTGTTTTTTATAATTAAAAGTAAGATAGTACATACACAAAGCCTACAATTGAAAGGGATTAAAGTCATATAAAATGAGCCCAGTTTATTTTGCCATTGACAATATCTTAATGGATAAATTAAAATGTGTTTTCCATATCTTAATGTACTAAAGCTTTACAGATTATGATATTTTTTTTATTGTGATACAGGTGCAGACGGGTCTAAGGAAACTGGAGGAAGTAAAGTGTTTTGGTGCTTTGGGAATCCTCAGGGAGCCTTGTTCCTTTAAGTGCTTATGACTTTACACACTACTGTAGATGACAGAACACAACAGCAAACAGTGAGGGCCAAGGCAAAGGGATTCATAGAAGGCCTTTTGAGGTATGAGACAGTGTTTCTGCTTACATTTTTTCTTGGCATTTTTTAGCAGACATCCCCCCTTTTAAAAAACAGACCGGGGGAATGGATGTCATCACAGCTCAACTTCTGGTTGAGGGGACAGAAGAGGGTCTCAGGGAGTGTGCTAGGGACTTTGAAGGAGTTAAATGTGCAGCTGATTACTTTGTGAAGTGGGCTAATGGAAAGTTGCAAGAAGAAGAGGAAAAGCGTGAGCTGGTAGTGCAGACTGCCCTTCCTTAGAGAAGGTCTATAAAGTGATATTGACTTTAAGGTCAGGATTAGATATATGTGAAAAGTAATTTGCTTAATATTTAATATTGCAATAAAGGACATTCTGATGTTCTAAAGAATGGTGTTGGAAATTTGCCCTATAACTCATTTCTCTTATTGGTTAAATCTAAGCTGTGATGTAACACTTTCCTTGCAGAGGAAAAAAAGATGATTGTGTTATTAGAAAGTGCAACACTTTGTATTTGATTAATTTTTATTTAATATTTGATATTCTTTTTATTATTTTAAGGTGTGAATATCTGTGAACACTCATTCGAACAGAAAATAGATTCTGATGTTGTTGAAACGATGTGTTGTAAAGAATATTGTTGGAGATGAGTACTCGCCTGCAGTAAGGTTCGTTCTTGTATCGGCGGTGACAAAAGACTATACAATGCTGCCACCTGGCGGCCAAACAACATATATATATATAGATACTTAAAAATGGCTCCTATAGACTTAATCAATTCAGGATGCAGAAACAAAACTATAGATTTTCCAGATACTTTTAACTTTGGGACCTGCTTACAAAAATTAGTGTTTGCAAGCTTCCAACATGCTGCTTCTATGAGGGCCAAAACATTTTTTATTGCTACGCTTAAACTTTGACATTGTATATAACGTTTCAACAATTGAGGATAAATTTACCATTGTTGTTAAACTGAAGACAGTTTAATATTTCTTCAATTGTAGGTTTGTGATGAAGTGGAGCGAATACATACAGCTTTGGGAAAGAAGTGACAAAGATTTGACTGTGTCTGCATTGTACCAAAAAGTGCTTCACCTGCCTCAAGAGAAATCTCTGCCATACCAGTTCTACCTTCAGGCAAGAGAGGAGGCTCTCGTTGAAGAGTTACCAGGCGTTAACAGGTGCATGTTAAGTTATTTTGCCCATAACAGTGAACCAACATTTTGTCAACATAATCATCTTGCTGTCTTCAGGTTTCTGAAACATTTGAAATACACAATCAAGAATTTTGAATCTGGTATTGACTCTGGAGCAGCCCTTTATATTTATCCTTCTCTTCTCATACATTTTTAAGGAGAACATCAACCTTTTATTACTCTTGGAGACTCTAATGCAGACATGTGGTGTTTAGCTGAACCAAATACACACAACAAAGTTAGCAAGTTAAGTATCCTTGATTGATTGTGACTGAAAGTATGCAATAAAACAGAAATAGTTGAAAGGATAGATCAAATTTGTATTATTTTAATAACACTTGACTACACACTCAAAAGTTTATATACTTTACAATTAGCTATTTAACTCAAATGTGGTTTATTTTGTTTGCTCTATTTGATTGTAGTGTGACCTTCCATCTCCATACCAAGACTGGAAAATGGCCTTCATCTCACCAACTGTGTACATTTTAAAATCTTATTTAAAGACTTATTTTTATTCTCTTGCGAGACAGTTTTGGCATTTTGACTGATTATTTGTTTCATGCTTGTGTTTTCATAGTCTTTTTTATTTTTAATTATGCTTTATTATTCATCATTTATGCCATCCATCCATCCATTCATTTTCTGCTGCTTTTCCAGAGTCGTAGCCTGTTACTACCGCTGTGATATTCATCCTGGTACTACCGCTGTAATAATGAGCCTGTTACTATCGCTGTAATATCCATCCTGTTACTGCCGCTGTAATAATGATCGTGATACTACCGCTGTAATATTCATCCTGTTACTGCCGCTGTAATAATGATCCTGTAACTACTGCTGTAATAATGATCCTGTTTCTACTGATTTAAAAATGATCCTGTTACTACTGCTGTAATAATGATCCTCTTTCTACTGATTTAAAAATGATCCTGTTTCTGCTGCTATAATATTCATCCTGTTACTACTGCTCTGATATTTATCATGGTACTACCGCTGTAATATTCATCCTCTTACTAATGCTGTAATATTCATCCTGTTACTACTGCTCTGATATTTATCATGGTACTACCGCTGTAATGTTCATCCTCTTACTAATGCTGTAATATTCATCCTGTTACTACTGTTGTAATAATGATCCTGTTACTACTGCTATAATATTCATCCTGTTACTACTGCTCTGATATTTATCATGGTACTACCGCTGTAATATTCATCCTCTTACTAATGCTGTAATATTCATCCTGTTACTACTGCTCTGATATTTATCATGGTACTACCGCTGTAATGTTCATCCTCTTACTAATGCTGTAATATTCATCCTGTTACTACTGTTGTAATAATGATCCTGTTACTACTGCTATAATATTCATCCTGATACTACAGCTGTAATATTCATCCTGTTACTGCCACTTTAATAATGATCCTGTTACTTCCGCAGTAATATTCATTCTGTTACTACTGCTGTAATAATGATCCTGTTACTACTGCTGTAATATTCATCCTGTTATTGCCGCTTTAATAATGGTCCTGTTACTACCGCTGTGATATTCATTCTGTTACTACTGCTGTAATAATGATCCTGTTACTACCGCTGTGATATTCATTCTGTTACTACTGCTGTAATAATGATCCCGTTACTACAGCTGTAATATTCATCCTGTTACTACTGCTGTAAAATTCATCCTGTTATTACCGCTGTAATAATGATCCTGTTTCTATTGATTTAAAAATGATCCTGTTACTACCGCTGTAATAATGATCCTGTTTCTATTGATTTAAAAATGATCCTGTTACTACTGCTGTAAAAATGATCCTGTTTCTACTGATTTAAAAATGATCCTGTTACTACTGCTGTAATATTCATCATGTTACTACTGTTGTAACAATGATCCTGTTACTACTGCTGTAGTAATGATCCTGTTAATACTGTTATAATATTCATCCTGGTAGTACCGCTGTAATAATGATCCTGTTACTACTGCTGTAATAATGATCCTGGTACTACTGCTGTAATATTCATCCTGTTACTACTGCTGTAACAATGATCCTGTTACTACTGCTGTAGTAATGATCCTGTTAATACTGTTATAATATTCATCCTGGTAGTACCGCTGTAATAATGATCCTGTTACTACTGCTGTAATAATGATCCTGGTACTACTGCTGTAATATTCATCCTGTTACTACTGCTGTAATAATGATCCTGGTACTACAGCTGTAATATTCATCCTGTTACTACTGCTGTAATAATGATCCTGTTACTACTGCTGTAATAATGATCCTGTTACTACTGCTGTAATATCCACCCTGTTACTACCGCTGTAATAATGATCCTGTTACTACTGCTGTAATATCCACCCTGTTACTACTGCTGTAATAATGATCCTGTTACTACTGCTGTAATATCCACCCTGTTACTACTGCTGTAATATTCATCCTGTTACTACCGCTGTAATAATGATCCTGTTACTACTGCTGTAATATTCATCCTGTTACTACTGCTGTAATAATGATCCTGGTACTACAGCTGTAATATTCATCCTGTTATTACGGCTGTAATAATGATCCTGTTACTACTGCTGTAATATTCATCCTGTTACTACTGCTGTGATATTTATCATGGTACTACCGCTGTAATATTTATGCTGTTACTACCACTATAATGTTCATCCTGTTATTACTGCTGTAATAATGATCCTGTTACTGCTGCTATAATATTCATCCTGTTACTACTGCTGTGATTTTTATCATGGTACTACCGCTGTGATATTCATCCTGTTACTACAGCTGTAATATTCACCCTTAATTAAGACAGTTATCAAATCAACTGGTCTTCCAGCCTAACGTTATAGGATCTTTTCCTCATTAAAACAGTAAAAATATTAGAGCATCTACAGTTTTAAAGAACAGAAATTAGGACAGTTAGTAGAAAATTTGATTTACTATTAAAAAGGCAACTCCAACATTTGAAGAGATAAGTGCTTTGTCTTTATTACTAATATTTCCACTACATTGGTTGACTAATTTACCCTCTTTAGGTTGCAGGGCTTAATTATATTATTAACACAAATCTATGGGTCATTTTGTGATGTGCAAAATCTCTTATGGAGCATAAGTCTGGCAGCCTGGTCGGCAGCAGCAGAAGGTATGGTAATATTGGTCTATTGTATCACATGGTAATGGTTAACAGTTACTTTTCTAAACACAACATCATCAAGTTACTATCGTGACATCAAAGAGTTTGTACATTTTAATGTAAAGCAGGTGCAAGTAATTGCACTGTACATCTTTAGACCTCTTGGGAAATATGAAAATGTGCTGTCTTTAGCAAAGGGAACAGTGATCAATAATAATCAGAAACGAATCTAGAAACTAAGAAAGCCCCGATGACAACTTTATTGGTTAAGTTCGGTTCAGTTCCTGTCAGTCAGTCAGTCAGTCAGACATATAGTGAAATAAAATAAAGTGGCATTATGTAAGATTTTTTTTAAATAAATATATATATCAAAAGTAAAAATAGGATCAAATCAAGTATCCACATAAATCCATTCCAGTGTACTCATCTCTGCAACCATCAAAACAGACTCCAGCTCCATCTCTACCCCAGAGTCAGCACATTGCACATCCCGTTTGAGCCCCTCTTTCAGGTGCTCCATCCCCAGCACACCAAATGAAAAGAGTGCTGGGAACTACAGACTGGTAAAATATCTGCAATAGTTTTCTGCAGGGGTTGAAAGCTGGCAGGAAGTACATCTTGGCCTGCCCCCTAGTAAACATGGCCACATTTACTGAGCAGTTAAGTCTGTTGTCCAGCTCCAGACCGAGGTACTTATAAAGACCACCTCCACCCTCTCTATAAGGACAGACACAGTAAAAGTAAGAACATCAACAAACCTTGAAATCGAGGGATCAGATTCGCTGCCAATAGAATTTCATGGTGACTGAGATAGAGCCAGCCTTCTTTATGTTGTGTTGTTCCTTTTCCGACAAAACTATGCGGTGTTATCATGGCAGGTTGTAAATAACCCTTTAATGAATGCCCAGTGTGGCTGCTGACACTCAGCCACATGACCACCACATGTGGCCCACAAGGAAATTACAACAAAGAAGGCTTTCTGTAATTCTGCCCCACAAAATAATCACAACAATCCACGTCCAGACCAGCAACTTACATGGACCACATGTGGCCCACAGGACATTTGCCATAATCCAAGCCAGGCTGACTGACATCTGGTCCACTTCTGGCCCATACAACACTTGACAGGATCGTAACTGAGCCATAGGTATCAACAGTAGCCCGGATTCAGCCCAAACATATCTGGGTAAGATCGTGGATGATGAGTTAGACTAATTAGTCTCCAGATTCCTTGAAAATATTTTTTGGCTTGCTAATCTATAGAGGACTGGCAGCCCCAGGAAATTCAGACAAATTGCAGAGCATTTGTTGAAAAAAATAAGTGGCAATAAATTTAATCAAAAGACACGTGCTACTGTCATGCATATACTATCAGAAATATAACCATCAGCCACATGAAGATGAACAATGAAGAACAGCAAAACAGCTGTTGCAGGTTTAGAGCAAATTGAAAGATCCATCAAGGATGATTGATAATGAAGACTGCTGACATCATATGCAGAGCTTTATTTAAGCTATCTATGTGAGTTTTATTTGTTTTCATGCAACTTTACTATCTAATTACATCTTACAGTTTCTTTGGTATGCAGTAATCATAAATAGATGTGTGCATGATATGCTGCCTTCTGTGTATGCAGCCTAAACACTGCCCTTTACTGTGCGTAACAGCTGTTTGTACAATTACAACAGCGACTCTCAGCAGATCGGCATCATGAAAGGAATGGAGAAGGAGGCAGGGCATGAGACTGACAATAAAAAAAAGAGCCCATGCAGATTCCCCGAGTTGGTCTTCAGAGAACTTATGTGGAGAATAAAGCACATTTTGCAATGCATTGAAATAAATGGATGAGCGATAACTTCTTAAAATTAAATAAGGATAAAACAGACTTTTATTAGCTGGTCATAAGACCAAAAGATAAATGTTACTTGATAACTTGGTGGAAATAACTCTTTGGGTCAAATCTGAGGTTATAAATTTGTTATTGTAAACTCAGATTTCCGCTTTAGTTTGTATATTAAAAAAAAAAAGTTTGAAAATCACAATTCTTTCACCTTGGAAATATGGCACAAAAAAAAATATCTCTCTAAAAAATGGCGAAAGACTGATTCATGTATTTGTCTCAAGTCAACTTCATCACTGTGATGTTGTGATGTAATTTTTGCTTGTCTTCCAAAGAAAACTGTTTTATGACTCTAGTTATGTTCAGTTTGTCCTGTTTAAGCAGAAATCAAAGTAATGTTGCAGATCACTGAAAACAGGATAGATGCAGAATCATATTTGTACCAGAGCACAATGCAAAGATTAGTTTCAGACTGATGAGAATAACTCTTACCTCGCCTTCTGAAGGGGAATGATGCAACAGTGTGAGTGTAAAACTTAAAAAATAATGAAAGGAACTTTTTAATATTAGAGGGGTTATGATTCACTTTTGCCAACCTCATATAAATGTATAGCTCAGTGGTTCCCAAACTTTCTACAGGGCCCCCTTTGATTGGACAACAACAAAGTTAAGACATGTCATTTTTATTTACCTTTTTTTTTATTTAACCTTTTTATTATTATTTGTCCATTGGTACTTTAAATTGGTTTTGCTAGCAGTATAAAAGTAGACAATTTATTTAGCCTAGCTAGGCCCTCCTGTCATAAGTCTGAGTTGCCCTATTTTGGGAATCACTGGTATGGATCATGGTACCTAAAGTTAGCTGATGGTGATGATCAGATTTGACAACGAAATTGATGCTGGGTCAGTCTTTTGATTTGGCAACTCTTTACTCTTTAAGTCCTTTCATTACATAGCTTTTCAGCTTTTAGCATTTTCGCAATTGCAACAGTTATTTTAAAGTTAAAAAATATTTACAGCAGGTTACCTTCTGGATTTGGAGTTGGCTGTGGAATCTTAGTTTTGCCAGAGGGATCACTTAAAGTTCACGAATCTGTGGGGTCAGGGAACAGTGAGATTTCTTAAAACAGCTCACCATCACTGCTGCAGGCCTGCTGCATGAGCCTCATCTGATCATATCCTCTGACTATTTTCCCCACATCTCTGTAAACCAATGCCCTTTTGCATCACTAAACTCTCAGATGAACATTAATTTCCATGTTCCAAGGTCTATGCCTAACAGTATCTGGGCCTATTTAATGGTGTCTTTACCACTGATCTGAATGTAGATGCTTCCCTTATTAGTATTTATTTTAGATGCATTTAGAGCAGTCATTTCTGTTGTTTGGAGAAGTGCCATGTAATATCACTATAGACACCACGTGCAGGATCCAAAAAACTTCATTCAAAAAGGGTGGACATCTCTAAAGAAATACTAAGTTGAAGCATTTTTTTCTACAAGACATGTGGTCTCACTCACTACATTTTTTCCTCTTGTAATAGGTATTTTATTTTTCAACCATACAACCTTATCCAATCAAGTTTCAGGTGCCTGTCTCTGGCTCTGTCGTCATGCCCAAATATGGTCATTTCCTACAACAAGTAGGCAAAGATGGCACTGGCTAAATATGTCATCGTGACTTCATGGTGACCTTACTTCACATTACATTGTCCGAACCAGTCAGTACAGTTACATTTATCTTGTGCTGGAAGATGACTCTGAGGTAGAAGAAGAAGAAAATATTTTAGATATTTTTTATAAACTATGTTTTGTATGAGTGTATTAAGATATTTAGCTCTCGTTCTTTCACTTTAATAAATGTTTCAAATATATTTTGTTTTCATTTGTGAAAAACCTACTGTTTTGTCTCATGCATGAAATACACCATGTAGAAAAATGTAAAAGCATCTACATTCACTGCATTTATTCAGTCATTATTGATGTTTTTCCTACAGTTTTCCATGAAATGCAAACAAGGAGAACTCAAACAGTTAAATAATCCATGAGGGAAAAGACAAATAGCAATATAAAACCACGCTGCCAACAACAGACAAAAAAACAAGCTTCCAATGAGCAGAATTCAGCAACAAAAACCTGTTTCATTCCCTATTGACTTGTTTTTATTACAGGCTAAATAGCTTTATGTGATAAGGAAGGGAAGTATCGCCCCACTGTATCTCCAGGAAAAAACATTTAAATGAGCTCTTCAGTCTTTAGCTCTGGGGACAATTGAAGAACGTGTATCTGACGGCTGCAGGTCTGTCCTGATGAGCAACATCAGCCCTGCTTTTTAACATATTTTAAAAAATTATTATTTTTTTAAATCTGGAATAAAATGTTCCTAAATAGAAAATCTTTATAAATAGGTTACTTTTATCACAAGCTGTTAGATACTGTGTGTATGGTATTTAGCCTGTAACATGAAATAATTTATAAAGAGAAGTTTCTTTGGAGGAGTTTCACCATCACTGTCATGCTGTGTGGCTTCAAGGAATTTCACACTTTTTGTGTCCATGTGTATTAACAAATTTGGACTCCTAACACAGTATATGGTCCTGTATCTACTACCTTTTGAGCCAGCTGTCTTAAAGCTTTTCATGCATGGGCATTTATCACAGGACTGTGAATGTCAAATTCATCTGGTTCTCACCACGTGTGAAGATCAGAAAAATACCTTGGAAGGGAAAGTACAAATGATATGTCATTATTTATCTAACAAAAACTAAACCAACAGTGTGTTCAAAATTTCCACTTCAATACGTTAAGAGGGCATCAGGTGCTGCTGATCAAATGCACTTGATTCTTTGATCATCATCAGTGCAAGCATCTCTATAAAAATGTTGACAAGACAGACAAGATAAAGTCCCAGAAAGATCTGAAAAAGAAAAGTAAGTCACTTTAAATGCAATGCTAAGGAAGAAAGACATCAGCAATGATCTTTGAGAAGCAACTGTTATCATTCCACAGTGAGAATGTTAACAAGTGGAAAACATTCAGTCTTCCCAGGAGTTGTCAGGCCATTTCATGCTCCAACACAACCCAAGAGCTTCATCTTAGACTCTCCAGGCCTCAGTTAGCATTTTAAATGTTCAAGTTCATCAAAGTTCAATTAGAAAGACACTTAGGTTTGCAAAGTTGCACCTGGGAAAATCACAAGATTTTTTTAAGCAATTTCCTTTGCAACGTCCCAAATAAAACATATGCAGTCCTTGTAATTCATCATACAACAGGAAGGACCCAGAGATATTTTGTTGCGTGCAAACTAAGCAAACAAAACAACAAAAACATCTTTTGACACATCACTTTATTCAACACTAGTCACTTTTATTCCATGGACAAAACCTCGACTGTCAGCAGTTGAAAACACATGCTCATCCACAGGCAACAGCTGCCTAAACAACAGCAGCACACAATGAAGACAAATAACAGAGTGACTGAGAGACAAGTCTGGGTTGGTTTACAGAAGCTTGCAGCCAGCTGACGGATGTTTGGCCCAGTGGACGTGGAAAGGACATTAAAGTCCTCAGTGGCTCAGATGCATTTGAGCAGGTAGGAGTTGCAGTTGGCTCCTCTGCCACAGTCGCAGAGTTTTCCGATGCGAGGCCCAAATTTCATGGCACAGCGGTCACCTATCCCACACTGAGGAGAGACAGATGGCGCACATCCCTTAACATGTCATCAAGTCTATCAATCTCACTTATTCAGAAAGAAATGATGCTTGGAGATGTCCAGGAAAGATACTTCATCAGTCCCAAATTATGTTGCAGATAAATTAACTTTCACTAATCCTTAAGTTATTTTTTTCTTTTCATTTAATTGGATGAATATATCATGAATAAGAGCAAGAGAGCAAGAGAAAGATGTTAATTACAGCAGGATTTTTCAGCTAAATAATTAGATCCCGTTCATTAGCTCAAACTGTGCCAGAAGGTAACAGAATGATTTATTTTCACTGAGGCAGGCGGAGGATTAAAACAGTTTTCTCACCTTTTACTTTCCTAGTTTCAGCTAATTGAAATCAAGCACTAATTTTTATTAGTCTTTAATTACACTGAGGAGAAACTGTTGCTGACATTTTGTTGTTATCTTTTAATTAGTGGCAGGTATTCAATATCAAAGGCTTTAATTAAAAAGCAAAGGGCTAACTTCAGTAGAGAGTAATGACTAAGCGCAGATTTGTGAATGAGTTAACTAAGCCCTTAAAAGTTGCTTTTTATTAATATTATTATGGAAAAAGGAGCTGAAGTTACCAGTGCGATGCTCCCCCTTTTCTCAGTGGAAGAAACATGATGATGCATTTGGCCCAGCAGAGCCTCCAGTGCTTCTACCTACACAGCAAAGAAGTTGGAGCAGAAAAACAGGAGGAAAAATAAAGTTAGGCTTAAATATCTGAGGTAGGAGCTGAATAGATAACATTTTTTAACTAAGCTTTAAATTTTCAGCGATGTTCAGTAATGTTCTTCAGATTTAGATAAAAGATTTCTATATGTTTCTAAAAGTGTTTGTTGCGGCGTCTCATTCAACTAAAATATTTAAGATGTTTCTTTACTGTTATTTCAAATAAATTTTTTGGACATTTTGTTTTTGTCTTGATTAATAGGAAGTTTAAATATTGGTTAGTGCACAGAATGATGCCTTTTAAAACAATGGAAACATAAAAACAGCCCTAATTCCACAAAATGATAAGCAACATAAAAACATTTTAGAAAAGTGAACATTGAAGTACAAACTAGAATCTTTGTAGGTTCAAGCTAAAGTTTGTACTTTTTTTTTAAACGGATTACAAAAAAAAATACTATAAAATAAAAGAACAAAAGCTATCTTTGGTAAATTCCAATATCTATATCAGCATTTCCATTTTCCCTCAGTATTCATAATCATGTAAAATGGGTTCAGTATTTATGGACACATATTGTTTACACTTGGGGAAAAATCTTTTCTGTTTTTCTGACTCAATTTAATAAT
>JBAMHW010000001.1:4065567-4091629 GCA_037177495.1 Rhadinocentrus ornatus
TGAAAGACCCGAAACCCCCTGTGATCCCAGGTTACATCACTGATGATGTGTCCAGGGGCACCATAAAGTGTATCTAATAAGCAGTAAGTTGAACATGTTTTCAGACAATTTTTTAATGTTACCTTCATGTCACACGCAAACCAGTAAAATATCCAAGATCCTAGTATTTACAGCAGCTGTCTTTGGAGCTCATATTTGGAGCTAGAAGTCAGAAGAAAATGCTCCTTTAAATTGCTTCTTTTTTAAATTTCCCATTTTACCTCAAGAGTTACAGGAAAATCCCTTTGAATTAGGAACAGGAAATGTGAGTCAGCCTTTTACAGTAGAAAGGATAATTATTGTTTTCTTTCTTATGGAAAGGAGACAGACTTACAATAAGTTCTGTGATTTCTTTTCCTTCTTTCCTCCCTGTTCTTTTCTTTCTCATTACTCATTTTAAAGTTTAACTGCAAGCATGAAAAAAAAAAAACAACAAAAAAAAACAACTAACTAAGCCTGCGAGCCGGAGTTTTTTAATTCTGAAAACGAATTAACTTTTTTATGTTGTATATGATAACATTTGTCCCACTTTGGAAAACTTTCTCAATTCATTTTCAGCTTATACGTGAGTCTTGTTAACATTTCCTGGTGCTTCAGGATGTTTGTGTCGTTTTTTTTATTTTATGTAGTTTTTTTTTGTGATTTAGTGACTTTATGGTGTGTAAACCTGAAAATGTTATTATCAGTTGTCTCTATTTTTAATCACTTTTTGATCAGTTTTATCTTATTGATTATTATTTTTAGATTGATCATTGTTTTTCTCACAGTTGTCTGTTTCTCCTTTTCCTTCATCCAGGGAACCTTTGTAAGACCTGGACCAGGGACAACAGATGAAAACGAGCCCGTTAACTAAATGTGGCATATTTAGAAGTGTTCCTATGTTTTTTTAACACGTTCTGTCTCTGCCAAAAAAAAACAAGTAAAGTAAAGACTTAGGTCAGTTCTTAGCAACGGCTCTCTTTCCTGCCTCAAGGAGAAGATTTATTAAGTTCTGATCTTTGAGTCTCCAACATGATTTTTTTCTGTTTTCTTCTTTTTTTCTTTTTTCTTTTTTTTTTGGTTTATTTTTTAATCTGAAGTATTTTAATTTGATTCGTCAAAGCAAATTCTTGCTACATCTGCGACTCTGTTGTAGTTTAATGAGCTTCGATTTCTGGTTCACTATAAGACTAATATAGTCTTATAGTCAGTGGTGTTAAACTAAGCAAACATGGTGAAAACATTTAGAAGTTGTCCAAAACTTAAAAATGAAGAAAAAGAAGACAAACTTGGAGATAAAGTTCAAAACATTGTTAAGGAAAGACATAATGCGCTCTGAATGAAAAGACAAATAAGCTACATTCACAATTATAATCTATTAGGAGGTCCATTCTTCCATCTCCTCCATCAAAACAGAGGCTGAAAAGAATTCCAGGGGAGAAATTTTATCCCCAAAAGGTTTCCTGGAAGAGAGGCAGTACTTCTGGGGCCAGCCTGAACTTTTGGGGAAGATGAGAGGTCTGTTGCACTAAGTTTAGTACTGAGTGTGCGGAGGTGAGTTGTTTTGATGCTGATTGAGTACAATTATAAGAAACATGAAGGGAAAAAGGCAATAACTGGTGTAAAAAAAAGTTCCCCTGTGAGACAATAAAGGAAAAAGGGTCCAGGCCCCAGATAGCCAAAAAAATTTGGTTCGGATCTGTCCGAAGTCCTCACAAGCTTTGCATACCAGGGCCAGTGTGTTTTGGCACAATGAGCCAAAACTGGTACAGATCCCTTCCCCCAAATCAAGACCAAGACAGGACCAGTCCTGAGCCAGATGTAGCGCTTTGGCCGCAATCTGACCCAGACCTAGCTTGAATCCGTTTTGAGTTTGGGTCATATCTGGGCCAGACCTGGACCAGATTCAGCCTAGATCTGGTCTTAGTCTGGTCCACATTTGGAATGGATGTGGGCCAGGTCTGATGTGGATTCCATCTATTAGACCAGGAGTTTAAAGCAAGGGAACATGTTGGGACATAAAAGCGACTCACAGAGGTCTACAGGGACAATTGTTTCTCTTTGTTTGTTTGTTTTGTTTTGACAGTGATAATAAAGGTTTATTTGCAATTTAATGTCATTTAGAGCAGATAAACAAAGCAAATGACATCAGGGGTTTTTGTCTATGCTGAAAAGATTATTTTATTTTAATGAGTGTTTTTTGTGATGAATATAGAACAAACATTTCCTCTCAAGCTATATAAACGGGAACGTTAATTTTTACATCACTATTACTCACATTTCAATGGAAAACACGTTAACATCATTATGGTCTTTTTCCAGAAAAACGTCTTTCTCTTCTTACCTTGAGTATTGAAGCTCACCTGGCTCTCTACTTGCCTCAGCATCTCCTCCTCTTTCTGGAGAAAGTAGTAATTGAGTAAATCATCCCTTTCTAAAAATGTAACTTGAAGAAATTATGAAGAAGAAATTAAAAGATCAGACTAAATCATATCATCTGAAATGGGGGTTCCAAAGCAGGACTTACAGCAGTGATCTCTCATTTGTCTGGAAGAGCTGAATCACACAGCAAAAGGTGCTTCACTTTATTTTGATGGGCACGCCAAGCTGCCATTCACGTGCGAGGAAAATATGGATCATACCATTATGTGAAGACAGGGGGCTGACTCTCAGAAGACATGAGACATCTAAAGTCTCACAATGTTCAGACTTTATTTGTGTGTTTGTTGCTGTTCTATTGATGCAACGTAACCTGTTTAGTTTGAGCATTTCTAAAAACTAAAGAAGTTTGGGGTAATGGGTTTCCATACAAATTTCTTGTGAATCAACTAATCCAGGAATACGGTATAGAGCCGCTACTGCCCTTGAAAAAAAAAAGCTTGGAAACCTGTCTTCCCCGCAGTAACCAGCAGGGGGCGCTGCGGCTGCTGTGAGTACACTAATAGTCGACTGTTTCCTGAAACGCATACTTCAGTGTTCAGAACACACCCAGTGACATCAGTGAGGTTTGGAGAAGAAAAAGTCTCCACTTAAACTGTGCAGAGGAAGAAGAGGGCCGAAAGGTCCTTGCAAGGTTTTTCTGTCGGGGTTTTTTAGGTCCGTGGAGTTTGGAAAAAGTACTGTCTGGACAGACTGGGGGAACTTTTCTTTTTCTTTTCTCCTCCTACTGAACCGTGGAGCGCTGAGAGTCTTTTAGGATGTCAACTTCAGAAGAGACGGACGGGTTCCGGCCGAGATATGGCTGTAAGTTGACTTTTTTCCAGCTCACCTTGAGATGCAAGGCGGGCGGCTTCCTGGCTCAGCATGGCTCCGGGTCGCAGTCCAACCTCCTGCTCATGCAAACTCTCTCAAAAACTTGAGAAAAGTCTGTTTTATCAGCACGCGCACAGCCAGGTCGGATTTTTGCCCCTGACAGCATGCATACAGCTTATTTATGACTTCCGCGTTTTGAAGAGGAGGGAGGCCTGCCTCTAATTTACACAACTTTTTACTCACATTGTATAAAAGTTGGCTTTTAGACTAAGACAGTAAATAATATCATTTATATCAGTTGTTAAAAATGGACAGACGAATCACTTTTTAATGATTTCAGGTTTTGAGAAGATGAAATGACCACCCAGTCTTGAGCAACAACCACCCACTAATCATCTATAAATCATGTGGAGGCTAAATTTAATTTAAAGAAAAATAATTTGATCCTAAGTTTAAGTTAAAAACATACATTTACTCCCTAATTAATCACATGTGGATATAAAAATATACATGCACGCCTCCGTTTATAGTCTTTTAGATCATTTATTAACTTTTTCTGCACAAATTTCTCAGTTAGACTTAAAATCATGTTTTACCTGCTGTGGAAGTTTCCTCTGATCCCACACAGATGTGACAGGAGGGTTAAAAGTGGCCTCCGGCCCCCATCCCCCTCTTCTTATAATTTGGGGGAAGAAAAAAAAAAGGGGGGAAAAGTGCTTTAGGGAATACAGAACTCATACTGGATCTCATGGGAATCGCCCCTATTCTAACTTCCAGTGTATTGTTTGTGTCTTCAGAGTATGAACAAGCACTGACAGACACGAGCAACCCCCCCTCCCGGAGGTGGATGAAGAGCATGTTTTAACTGGCATGATGACTAATAAACAAGGCTGGTTTATTTAGCTAAACATCAGTGTTTGTGGACATTTGGCGAGCCGTATATCTTGATAAAAACGTTTTCCTGGTTGTGCAACTGGGACACAGTGAACATCATATCACTTTAAACTACTGGCTGTGAATAAATCAACAGAGATGTGAAGATAATACAACATTTTCGACCATGAATAGATCCTTTTCCTTGTTTTAAAATGTGCAACCATGCAATTGTGTGTCTGACTCCAGCTGTCCTGGATGGCGTGGAGCGGCTCACAGCGGAGGAGATGGATGAGCGGCGGCAGCAGAACATGGCTTACGAGTATCTGTGTCACCTGGAGGAAGCCAAAAGGTAGAGTGTGGGTTCACGTCCAGGTCAGCTGCACATCTGCACGTCTAAAAATAACATGTTCTACCACAAGGTCCTGTCTGTACTTTGCATTTGTTCAGCACATATTAGTAGGAGGAAAGAGAATTATATTTTTCATTATGTAAAAAACTGGGATCTTCAAGTGATGGTTGAGTAAGTTAATCTGTCTGTAGTTTTCTCTGTCATTTTATTTGGAAAATATCAATCAAATCAATAACAGCCAATAAGATATCCTCATTTAGCTTTTTTGGTTCATCCAGCAATCCAAAAGATAAATGTACTTAGGTTTATATGAAAGTTTAATAGATGTTTTTGGCATTGTGTTTGATTAGAGCTGGTTGTTCAAGCTCAATTCTGTCTGTTGATCTAGTGCATGAGATTGATATATACACCACTGCTGTCCTGCATGGTGGGATCAGCCTGCAGAATATACATTTTCTTTAAGCAGTTGTGAAAATCTGATCAGACTCTGTGGCTTTACAGTAATTTTGCTCACAGTAGGACTCACTTATTAGTGCTGCAGGATTTCTGGCCTCATGCAGCGCCTCATAAAAATATTTCCACTGAGCTCATTGTGGTGGCATGTACAGATTCTAAACAAAAGAAGCATAAATCAGTCCCCATCTGAAGGAAGAGACCCTGACTGGAGGCATTGCAACCAAAATCTCTCACAGTCACGGCTTCATCGATGCAGCTCCCTGAAGTGGAAGCCTGCGCAGTCTGGACTAAATCACTTGTAACTGAGTCTATACTCTTTTCTGATGAGTTTCTTCTTCTTTTAAACCTTTCGGAATTAGCAACCGAATATGTCTGGGTTTCTCCGAAGTAGCACTGCTGCTTTTATGAGTTTGCAACTGAAGTGTTCCAGGGTCGAGCTGCTGCAGACAAGCACACGGGTACAAGAGTGGTTTGTGTAAATTTGACATGTGATTTGCTCTGTAGCTCTGCTCAAACTTTCCTTCTGCATGGTTTTCCCTTCCAATTTTTTGCCGCACCCCCTGATTGTGGGGTCCCCCCTCCCCATGCTTAGCAGCAGCTTCGCTCTCATGCACACAATGTACTGATGACGTTGGAAAAAGTGTCTGTGTTCATTACTGTTAGTGCAATAAAAGATGCTATTATACATCATCATGGTGTGTTTCAAGTAAACTCTGACTCTATGAAGAATTTTTTAACCCCTCTTATATTGGTTATTTCCCACAAATACTAAAATTTCCTCGTTGGTCTATATCACTGGTAATGGCATGTTTGCTTGATGTGATGTGAGGAACATTTTCATCAAAATGACAAATGATTGAATGCTCTTAGTTTTAAAAGATGGTTGAAGCTATTAAATTGAGGCGTCCCATGAGTGAAGGTTGAGTGGAACAAAGAGGCAAGACTGTCAGATTTATCTGATTTCTACTTAGATTTTCTTGCTCCATTTATAAACCTTGTGTCAGTTTGCATTCAGAATTGAAGCAAATTTGTAGTGGCTTTTGAAAAGATGGAAAAACACAAAAAGGGACATTGGTGACATTTCTCTTGGTTTGATGCAAATAATCTCAGCTGTGTTGTGTTGCCCCGGGGCCATGATTTAGGCTACATCAGCAGAAGAAAGTGGTTGTCCTAACTGGAAATTACCCTCTAGGAAGGAAAGAAATGACTCTGGTGGACATTTACAGGAGAAAATGGAAGGAATTCTCCTTCAGGGAATCACTTAAATCCCAGAGATTATTTGTGATATCATACCTGGGAAGATAGATAAGAAACACTTGGTGAGTCATTTCAGTTTAATCTACGCCAGATTAGTTTGCAAAGAGTAATTGTTAAAACGTTTTTGCACAATTAGTTTTAAGAACTTTGTAAGGTTTGTGTTTGAGCTCTCCTCATAGAAAAGAAGCAAAAAACAAGGTGGATTTTCTTAGTTTTTGAAAAGTTTTTTTTAACATTTTGCTCTTTACAAGTCGGTGTAAATTCAGTGTTTTCATGCGACGTATAAAAGGAAGGACAGAGGTAATTTGACAAATCCTGCTAGATTTCTGATTAAATCTAAATTTTCTATATTAATTCAGATAATGACACCTGGAACTGACATCAGGAATGCATGATACGTTTATCTTCAGCACTCAGACAACTTCTTCCTTGTTATGAATGAAGAAGTCGATGCATTTTCTTTCAGTGCCTCTGGAGTGGACAGTCGCGGGCTTGCAGATTCAAAAGAGGAAGGATAGTGTGAGACAGGACATGACTCAGTCCCTGTTGATTTTGGTGTATCCCACTGTTGCCGTAGAAACCCACAGTTGTCATAGTGACAAGTTCCGGTGTGAGTCGAGCGTGTGCTGTCGGCGTAGGCTGTAAAAACTGATTAAAAAAGATGTCGGCGACTCTAGCTGTGATGAGTGTGTTTGTTGACCCACATCATCCACCTGTGATGTTCAGGAAATAACTGTCCGGATTTATTTGTTTCCCTCCATCTGACACCAGGTTTTTTTTTTAGTTTTTTTTAACCTCCGAAAAAGCTTTTCAGGAAAATTGAAAGTAATATATCAAAGCTTTCTTTTTATAATCTGTGTAAAAATCCTGCC
Source organism: Rhadinocentrus ornatus (assembly GCA_037177495.1). Taxonomy (NCBI): domain Eukaryota; kingdom Metazoa; phylum Chordata; class Actinopteri; order Atheriniformes; family Melanotaeniidae; genus Rhadinocentrus; species Rhadinocentrus ornatus. Next base: position 4,072,648 of record JBAMHW010000001.1, read on the forward strand.
TATTTAAAATTTCCTGCCTAAATAAGAACAGAGAAGGAACGATATTTGGTCAGAAGAAGCTGAACATCTTGCTTAAAATTGCATCTGCTAAATGTCTTTTTAAATATCTTGTTTCTTATACTTTACAGGAGTGAGACAGAAAAAAAGAGCAACACAAGTTGCAACTGTACAGCAGCTTGTTGCTAAACCTCCTCCCCCCTCCTCCAGTTTTCTGACTTCAGTTTTACCACTCAGTGTTGTGACAGCATTTTTCTCAGAATATTAACTTGAGAAGGTGGAAGTGTTGGGCGGGTTTACAATTTGACCTTAAAGCAAAGACATTTGCAAATGTTGGAGTTTCTATATTTTGTTGGCCAGGTGTTCTTAAAAGAATATAATTGATTTGACTTGTACATTAAAAAAGAGACTGTAATAAAATTCATTATTTAATAATTTTATTAAAAAATAAAGACTTAAATAACAGTAAACTGATTTGAATCACATACGTGACTTATAATGCAGCAAAATAATCTTAACACTTGACCCAAAATTATTTAATAATTTTTTTTAATTTAAAATATTTATTTAATTCTTAACAAGAAAAAAACTGACCAATCCAAACAACAAATTTTTAACACCTGAATGAAAAGGAGCAGAAAGAAGAAACCTTTATATATAATTTGCCCCTCTTTCTCAAGATAAAAATTTTCACCAAAACGGCTACAGGCCAACATACAGTACACATTTACACTTTATTTATTATCTACAAAATACCATAGAACAAAACATAACACGACAAATTAACCTCATTCATTATATTTTCTTATCATAGAGTCTTTAACAATTTTTTTAAACACAATAATTGATTTTGTTTCTTTGGTTTCTTAATCCATATTGTTCTATAAACTGACTCCATACATTGAAACATATTGCTCCAACGCTTTATTTTTTTAAATTTATTTTTTTAAATATTTCATATCGATTTTGAATTATAATAGCTTTCTCATTTTTCAAATCTTTTTTGTATATTGTTTAACATTTACTGTGAGTTTTATACATTAGCTTCAAAATGCTGTAGTCAACTAGATCACCTAACTTTAAAAGTTCTGATATAATATATAATGGACTGGATGGATCTCTGTATCTACTTCGATTAATGATACTTATTACTTTTTTCTGTAAAATGAAAACTGGATTAATTTATGTTTTACATGTATTTCCCCATATTTCAATGCAATACGCCAGTTATGGAACAATCGTAGAATTACATAATAAATATAGAGCATTATTGTTCAATGAGTCCTTTACTCTATGTAACACAGCAATTCTTTTTGATATTTTTGTTTTTATACTATTGCTATGCGACTTCCATGAAATATTTTCATCAATAATAATAATAACTCCCAAAAAATTCACTTCTCTGACTCTGCTAATACTACTACCTTCAATATCCAGTGTAATTTATAAATTTGTATTTCTATTACTAAATACCATGAAATTAGTTTAATCTAGATTTAGGATAATTTATTTACCAGTTCTTTTCGGGCCACCTATTTTCATCTGCTCTATATGGTTACCTGTGTAATAAAAAGTTGTGTAATCGGCAAATGGTATGCATTTTAACAGTTTAGATACATTAACAATATGATTAACATAAAGGACAAACAGTTTCGGACCCAGGACTGACCCTTGTGGTACCCCACATGTTACGCGTATCAGATTTTATATTATTTATTTGAACATACTGTTTATTCTGTAAGTAAGTTATCCAATGCAGTGCCACATTTATTTACAATGGCATGAAACCAAAATAAATACAATAAAAACAAATATAAAATTAAATTCTCTAAGGAATTAATAAAAAAAATTGCAATCATCAATATAAAATAAATCTGTAATAGTTAAAATGAATCAATTAATTGGATTTTTTTTTTAAAGTGAGAGAAAAAAAACAAACCGGCCAGAAGCAGGTTGCAGCAAATATCTGACAATAGGCATCAAGGGGTTAAAGTTAACGATTGGCAACCTTAGTTGAGAACGGGATCTGTCTAATAGTCTACTAAAAATTGAATTCCGAGTTATATTTTTGTTAGCAACAACTTCGCCACAGGCTGGTGGTGTTTTTCCACAGCTGCCTGACCAGCCTTTTACCTCTTACTCAGAGCCATGTGTTTTCTGTCCTGTGTCATGGAGTTGCAAAAATGAATGACATTTACTTTAGGTCTGTGCAAAAGTCTGCAGTTCTTTTTTTCTTTTCTATCGATGGGTTAAAAAATGTGCAAAGATTTAATGAAAAGTGCAGTCAGAGCTAGAACTTTTAAATCCAGCTCTTCGCTGCATTGGCAGGATGTTTTAAATTATTTTTAAAGCCAAAAAATGAAGCAGTTTAGATGGTGTTGCACGGTGGATTAAAATCGGAAAATTCCATCAATTTTGACAAAATCCCCAACATCTGTGGCTGAAATGCTGCTCTAAAACACAACAGACACCACGGTTCTATTATTTTTATGGTTCAATTATTTGAACCATAAAAATTCAAATTTGAGTTGATCTCTCTATCAGACCTGTTGCCACTGATTTTTAGTCCAGTTTGTTTGCATGTGACATCCCTCGGTCTTTTCTGCCAGTTTCCCATCCTTAAGAATGGCTTCCTGACAGCCATCCTTCCATGGAAGCCATTTCTGCTTCGGCTTCAGCCAACAGTAGATGGATCAGCTGAAGGTCCAGTTGCATCTCTCAGGTCCTGTGTCTGCCGGACACTAGTACTGCATGAAATGGCCAAATTGATTTATTGCGGTTATTTCTGTCAATAGTGAGATCTCAATAGATTTCACATATAACTAACACTGCATCCAAGTTGTGCTACATTCTTGCTCAAATGTAGAAAATATTAAGGACCCTTTTAAATCACCTTAATTCAGATCTCAATCTTTAAAAAAAAAGGTAAAAAATGTCAGAAAACTGTGAAAGCTGTCTTTCATCATTTTAAGAACAGGCTGTTGTACTATAATGTTTTGGCAACACCATCACCAAACACACCTAGATCACCTAAAGCAGACCTCTGTGCAGTGTGCGGTCATTGTAAAGTGTTAATTGGCTACCATGAGGCTCACTTGCAGATCACTGCTGACCTCCACACTTTGGCTGTTGAATGCATCTTGCTATTAGGGTGCTGACGATACCTTATAGCAGTTTTGAGGAACTTTGATCCTCAAAGGCCCGGTTCTACAAGTTTTCAGTGTTTCACTGCTCCAACACACCTGACTTATATCAAAGGGATCCACCAGCCCATCAATTTCTGTGTGTTGGAACAGGGAAACATGGAAAACATGCAGGATAAGGACCAAGGTTCCCCACCAATTGCCTTTAAAGAGCAGTGGACTGGAGGTCTTGTGACCACTCTGAAACCAGGAGGTTGCAGCAGCGCCTCTGGAGCAAAGCGAGCAAGATATTCTCATAGGGAAGCGATGGGCTTGCAGAGTTAGTAAAATAAATGTACCTATAGTCTTTTTAAAATCAAGCCACAGCTTTATCTTTAAATTTAATGTTGTTTTTTGTCAGTAAAATCAAGTTAATAAAGTTTTCAGGAGAATAACGGCTACTAATTTTTTTCCAGGTGAATTGATGCTACAAGCCGTTCTGTATTTGCCTGCTGTTGTGCTCCTTTCCCTCTGATTGGCTCACTGACCTCCAACGTTGTCTCTAGCAGGGGTGTGTGTTGTGTTATCTCCTCAGGTAGAGTTTCAGGCAGACTCCGCTCCATGTGCAGAACAGCTGAGGCTGCAAGGTGGGGTGAGGAAGGCTGGGAAGTGTGTGTTGATTTGTGTGGCATGATGGGAATGCATGCGACAGGTACACAGCAGGGTGTGAGTGCGTATCTGTGGGGTGGCTGTAGGAATGCACACAGACTGTTTCTCTCAGATGTGTGTTTGAGTATCGGCGTGGACCTGAGCGCAGGTGTGATCATCTCTCACCGCAGCAGACAGATGCAAACTTTGTGATATCACTCTTATTTTCATGCACCCGTCACATGAAGAGAAACAGAGTAAGGCTTATGCAACCTGCTGTGCTCATTATCAAACCTCATTTGAATGCTCGCTGACCAACCTCTGGCTTTTCCAAATGAGTAACAAAACCTAAGTGCAAGCATTTGGTTGTTTATCCTAATTTGGTGGCTACAGCTACATATTAGTGGTTAAAAAAAATCAAATAAAAAACAGAACATAGGTCTACAACCAGATCTTTCTAAATAGCAAATTGCACTTTTTCCTAATTTTACTTGAACCCAGCTTCTAATTCTGTATATAAAGCTCTTTGTCTCCTTTTCATTCTTGCTTTCGCTCTTTCTTTGCTTCCAGTCTTTTTGAGAATGCAGTCACACATGTTTTCAGCACAATACTCATGTTTATTGATCCATGCATAGAGCAGTCTACACCCCCCCTCCCCCCTTCCCCTTTGTAGCACATACAGCAAAACATTTCAGCTAGTTTCACTGTAAAGTCTCAGATGATGACAAATAACACATAATTCTGTTTTAAATTCTGGATGCACTTGCAGCACCACCCATGTCAAGTGCTGTCTGTACTGGAATATAAATAACTCACTCAGCAGATGCTTTGGGTGGGTCATCTCATCAGATTAAAAGTTTTTTTAGGTGACAACAGAGGGAATTTGGAAGATGAGTATTTGATTTGTCTTTGAGGGAGAAGAGAAGATTTGATTATACAGTTTTGGTGGATTTTATGCTCTGTAATATTCGATTTTTGGTCCACTCTTCTTCCCAGCATTGTTTTCTGCACATCTCTCTGAAGGTTCCTTTATTTGGAGCGGTCTAGTCAAGTCCAGTGTTTCTTGACTTTGACTATTGCAACTTCTGGTTTCCTTCAGCTCTTCTGTTGTAGATTTGCTGCTGTATTAGGGAACAACGTGTTGCTTGATACAGTTTCAGCCTAGCTTTAGCTGTGTGACAGATGGACTCACATTTGAATGTAGAATACTTGTTATGCAGAGGAGTTTATGGTTCTCTCAATGACTATAAGGTGTCCAGGTCCTGTGGCTACAGAACAAGCCCAGATCATCATCATTATCATCATCATTCATTTGTGCTGATCTGCTGTGTTGGTGTTTTTCTGCATTCTGACCAAACATCTCCACTTTGATCTGGTCAGTCTAAAGGACGTTGCTCCAGGAGACTTGTTGTTTGTTCAGATGCAGCTTTGGAAACGTCACGCTGTCCTCTGTTCTTTACTGGATCTGTCTTTGTGTCCCGGGAAGAATAGCAGCTGTTTAGAATGTTTTCCATTTGTTAATAATCTTTCTCACGATAAAATGATGGATGTCAAATACTTTGAAAATGACCTTATAACCCTTCCCAGATTGACTAATTGAACTCTGCCTTGTGTAGCTGATGGCATAAACATGGAAATAATCTTTTGTTAAAGTGTCACCACTAAAAGTCATTTGTGTTTTTGTCCACAGCAGTGAAGATGTGAGAGTTCAGTAGGAGTTCAGAGGGTGTTATATGAACATGTGTAATGGCTGCTATTCAGGGAGAGCCCGTGTGTTTACCTGCAGGACTTCATCCGACTTCATCCAGCCTTCCTGGATTTCTCGGAGCTGCAGCTTCACCATCGCTCTTTATTTACCTCATCACTGCACATGTATGATGGTCCTCTAGCTGCCATCTGTGATATTCAGGCTTTGTCTGGTAGTGATGAGGAAAGAAATGCAGTTATTATATTTATTATTATGGGAAGATGCTATATTTTGAGTTGTTTTTTTTTTATAATAAATGTCAGTTATATTTTGATTATATTTGGTAGAAATAGCACCTTGTTGGCTTCTTAGTTTTTTAAAGGAGTAGTTTGACATTGTCACTGCTGAACGGCAGCTGAGATTTATGCATGGTAAATTTAAAGCTATTGTAGTTTTGTATAAATAAATGGAAGCTGGACCAAAAGATTTAGAGTTGGTATAAATAAAGTTGGTCACAGTTTATGAGCAGCCCACATGATGACTTTAAGGTCATTTTGTTCTGCCCATCAATTCTAAGCTCAATGAAAACAAGATGACATGTTTCTGAAAACAGTCATTACCCTTTATTTAATCTACTATGAACTTACCATTACCTCCCACACTCTATAAAATCAAGAAGGTGGGCTGTGACATTTAGCCTTTAACTCATTAATATCTAATTTGTCTGAAAGTCTTCCTTGCTAAAACAGACTTATAAATAACTGGAAACTCATTTTTCCCCCCTGTATTCAACCCCAAACCCAATGAATCTGTCATGCTGTAACTGTGGCGTCCGTGTGAGTTCCTGTGTGCCAGATTTAGTTCCAAATAAAATAGTATTAGTCAGTTTTTGTTGTTCTTATGTAAGATATTTATAGTGTCAGTCTGGTTTGACAGAATTCCTCTGCTGCGTTGAACAAATATGTTCTTATTTTTAGCTGAAGGAAACCAAAACAACTTTCCACTTTAATGTGAGATTAGCTGTCACTAAGGAATGATCAGAATTTACCCTGAGATGAGATTGTTGCTGTTTGACAAATGACACAGATAGCCCAGCGCTGAGGTTACTGGCTTATGTCACTGACAGCTGAGACTTGGATGGCTCTTCGAATCTTTCGAAATTTCTTTGGAATTTAATGCATGATCCCCATCCCCACAAAAGGTAAAATCTGCAAGTTATTTATTGGTTTAAACATTTATTTAAAAAAACATGAACCATATTGAATTGGAGAAAGCAATCTTGCATTGGCACAGACACACATGAAAAGACAAATATCCATAAAGAACTTTGGTATTTTAACATCCACAGACGTGATACAGCAAAAAGATAATGTTTTAACTCCAACAGCCAAAACTGTAAACCTCTGTTGGATGGTCGTGAGAAACCAGTATACTGCTATGATTGGTACAGCCACAGGGTCTCAGGAAGACCTTGGAAAAACATTTTTATTTAACAGTTTGTCTGCATCCAGAAATGTAACCTGAAGTTGTGTTTCATAAGAAAGAAGCCATCAACTCTGTGGATCAGAGATGGATAGAAGGACAGTGGACACACGTTCTGTGATCAGATAAGTCCAATTACACGACTGTCTAATCCAACTGGGAGTAATTAATACGATCTGATTTCTGAAAAACCTTCACTAGTCCATTATTTGAATCTGATTGCTTAGATTACTGCCACTATGTGATAAAACATCAGATTATGTTGTTTGCATTATCCCTTAAATATTTTGGTAATCAGATAGTGATGAGATTTTGGTGTGCATGTGAACGGGCTCAACGTTTCAGCTGTTTTTTGGGGAAAACTGACATCTGGTGCCAAATATAAGATGGAGCATTTAGACTGTTATCAGATAAAGCTGAAAAAGCCGGTGTGTGTGTGGTTGTATGGTGGAGCATTTGTGTCCATGGCTTAGATGACTTCATATCTGTGGAGGTATCTTTGATTCAGAGGTGGATGTTGGTATTTCGGAGAGACGGTAATGGTAATACGCTACCAACAAGGTCAGGTCTGTGGTTATTTCAGCAGGGTAACATCAGACCTCATTCTGCACAACTTCCAACAGCGTGGCCTCATACACACAGTGTGTGTGCTTAGTTGACCTTCCTGCAGTCCACATCTGTATCCTGTTGAAAATGCATGTAGCATCACGAAGAGAATCGGATAAAACCACAGGCTGTTGAACAGCTGAAATCTTGGATTCAGAAAGAACGGAGACGTATTCCTCTAAAAATGTGCAACAATCAGTATCCTCCAAGGCTAAAGAGATCACAACTCCTTGACCAAGGTTCATCTTTCCCTTCAGAAGATATCCCTGAACCAGGATGGAGACAGAACTGTGGAGCGCTGGCTTTCTTATCATTTATTTAACTGTGTTGAGATAACAAAAGTTTCAACACGTCATGTGTATGTTTACTTCACCACTTTGTTCTCATGAGAGCCTGCTGGCTTTTAATCTCTGCTCAAGAACAGCGTTGTGTATAAAACCCTTGACTGACAGAACAAGAGGATCCGTCAACAGAGATAATCTTTATCTTTAATCCATGATGAGTCCAGTTATGTCATATCATATCGAAGCTTAAACCTCGGTTCCTGCTGACTGTCACAACACTGAGAAGAGATCTCCAACAAGGTTGTACTTTGAGAATAACATTAATAGCAGGGAGCTTAAACTGAGGCAACCGTATAAGAAGATTTCATTTTTTTTAAGCTTAGGTGTGCGCCCATGTTTTGTGTCCCATTACAATTTAAAGCTGAATAGAAGCTTTTTTTTGTTCTCACTCTTCACTGCAGACCAGTTCCTTATGAAGCTCTGGCTATTTGCCTGTAATTTCCTGTTTTCAAGAGGTTTCCAAACACTCTTGTGTTTCTACTGCTGCAGTGAATATTATGTAACACCAGGCCTGAGATTGTGTTATGAGGGGAACAATGGCTCAAGAGTTATGTGTCAAAAATCTGTATAGCGATACCATCTGTCTTCGAGTTACTGTGGTAGGGCTTCCTGACGAAATAACAACTTTTAAAGGCTTTTTCATTCTTTACAGAGCTGAAATTCCTCATAAGTCAACAGCTCGGATTATAAAGAAGTTGGAATAATTTTTTAACCAAAATTAGATTTACAGTTTTCCACTTTATAAACTACTTGTCCATGTTGATTTTGAGTTTTCTTCAGTTTTGGCTTTTAAAGAGAATTTGTGATAACTTGGATAAACATTTATTATACTGTATATGATATCATATCTGAAACTGACTGTGTCATCTACACAAAATACAGCTCCCTCTTTGAAAAAACATTTTTTTTAGGAGTAGCCCATAAGCTTCTGTTGTTTCAATAGACCTGTAATTATTCCCGTCTTTCTCAGTCGTGGTCCTTAGCACTCACTGCCCTGATGATTTGGATGTTTTTGTGCGTTAACACACCTGTCTGGAATCAACAGGTTTGGAAAGAACTGGATAAAGGGGTCCATTAATCTGAATCAGGTGTGTTAAGGAAGGAAAAAGATCTAAAACATGAAGGGCAGTGGGTCCTGAGGACCAGGACTGAATAACATGGCTTTTCTGATTCTTGTAGACATGTTAAAGACCATGGTTTGTGTATTAGAAGTAGTCGTTCTGTTCATGCACCACCTCTATAAACAGCATTTGATTTACATGGACCCCACTGGACTCGCTTTAATACCACTGAAGCAACGCTCTAAAGTTCAAATTTTACCATCAAAAGATCTTGTTTAGGTGGAAATACATCAACAGTGGAGCTTCTAGTTTTGTATGATTCTGTTTTCGAAGTGTTTTATTTACATTTTTCCAACTTTGCTATCTCAAGCTCAAATTCTGTCTCAGAAAACAAGTTGACTTGATATTAACCAGATAAATAATCATTTCCCTTCATAAACATAACACTCAAACCTGGCTGCTCATCTCAGGTTCAGTCAGATGGGGGAGATGGTATCTCATAGCAGGACCTTTTAGTGGTTGGGTGAGCTTGAGGATGAATGAAAAGAGGGAGCAGTGAAGCTGTATGTGGCCTGGAGATATAATACTGTGGGTGGAAATGACAAATTTAAAGATAATGTAATATAATATCAATTTAGACTGTTGCAATCCTTATGAAGGGATTGGTTGACCACTGTAAACGGGTGATTATCATATAGATGCATCTGAGTGACTTATTGAAGACTCACATTGGCTGTCATTTGTAAAATGTATTAAAATCACAGGAAGCAGATTTTTGTCTCTGTCTATGTCACTGTCACGGTACAGTGACAGCTTTGACAAACTTTTTGTTTTCTGGTTGATGTTTTATGATCCATCTGCTGCTGAAAGTACGCAGAACAACTAGTCCTGCAGGCTGGATGTTTAAATCAGCATTAACTTGCAGTGAAAGTGCTTGAATTTTGTTTTTGGTTTTGCATAAAGCTACTCTGTGGGGGTTTCCAGGGAACAATGAGGCCTCTGGAAAAGTAGGCTTGAGTTACTCAACCTGGCTGTAAACAGCTGAAAGAGGGAATGATAGAGGAAGGGCAAAAAGGGAGAGGGATCAGTGCTACAAAAAGAGCCACTCCTTCTCCGTAGCTTCTCACCTGTTGTGGACTGGACATCTTTGAAACTTGAAACGATCCAGTTTGGATCGCTGCCACTCAGAGCCCAGGAACAGTAGTGGTGATGGAAGCTGTGGGTGGCTGAGAATTGAGCGGATACTGCAGTTTTATCTGACCATGACACCTCTATCCATCGGATCAGAGAACCCTCCTGACTCCTCTCAGGTCTGATTATAACAGAAAACAGAAAAGTCCAGCTGCTGTTTTGAGATGACAAGGTCACTTGGTGCACAGATTCCAGTGTTGCAACAAAGCATGTAATGGACAACTTGGCGCTCACTCATCTTTTTTTTTTTTTCCCCTCTTTTGTCATGTTTTGTCCGGTTTTCTTCCATTGCTCTAGCAGCTGCAGAAAGAGCAGCATGATTGTGAAAGACTACTATAGACTGAGGATGGGATTTCCCCAGGATCGTCCCATAACATGAAAGCTTTGTTTTCTGCTTAAGCTCATATGCACTTTTCTTAAACTCAGCCTTTAATTATCCACCAGTTCAACAGCAGAATAAAGGAGGGGGGTGTTGTAGTTAACAATAATAACTGGGGAAAAAAGAAGTGAAAGAACAGGACGGGGGAGGGTAAATATACCTTGTCAGTGTGCTACTGCCAGATAAGGCACACAATACGATTACCTTTTCCAGCTATTCAGTAAGCGCCCACCACTTCCGTTCTTTTTTTCTTTTCAGGCTCGTATAGACACAAATGAATTTACAATGTCAGGGTCAGAGCAGAGAGAGCACTGTAGAAAAGTTCTGACTGAACACGTTTATCCTGCATTTCCATCACTTGGAAAGAATCCAGGGGAAAGACAACTTGGAAATTTTTTGGCTTTGAAATGCATGTGTTTCTAAATATATATGCATGAATCTTAAGGAGCTTTTAAGATGATAGTTGGCGTTGCTTTGCATATTATTCATTTGACTGTTAATAGGGCAAAGTCAAAGGTGGGTTTGAATACTGTTAAAGCCTACGGTATGATAAACATTGTATAAATCCCCTAGTTACTTGTTCCACCCCCTAAAGGGGAGAAAATCTCACATAACAGAGGAAAGCAGCACATTGCTAAGTTTTCTTTTAACTGTTTCTGGATTACAGCTGAAAAGTAATTAGCTACTCATTTTCCTGCAGTTTTAATCTCATTCCCAATTAACTTTATCTCAACAGGACCTCCCTTTAGCAGCATGAGATATGTGCCGTCCAGAAGATCTTTGCACACACAGGGAAGCAGCAATCCTAACACTGTCCACTTTAGAGTTTCTGCTAATTTCTCTGCTTTAAGCAAACCACACAAACATATGATGTTTCATATGAAAGCAGAGTCTGCTGATTACTTCTTGTGTCTTCTTTGTGGTACAAAGACTCTGCCACTCTTTGGCTTCTAGCTTGCAGACAAATATTATTCAACCTCAAAGACTCTGCTAATGTCTTCTATGACTCTGCCTTTGCTTTAAATGATTCATGAAGGTTCTGGTTGTTTCCATGGAAATGAAGGAGTTTTAATAGTGAAGAATTCACTCTTCTTATGATGGGCTCGGGCTTCACTTCTTTTTGGATCCTCATGGTGTCCAGGGATATCCCTGGATTCTCCTGACTCTGACCATTCATAGAAGTGTCGATTTATCAAAACTTGGTTAATGGGTTGCTTGAGATATTTATCTGCAAATGTCATTTCAGGCAGCAGGCAGAAAACATAGGCCTTGTTAAGGAGGTTAGTTAGATTTTTCTCTGGATGTTTTCTGTCCATCTGATCTACTTTTCATTTTGGCTAATGTGTCGGCTAAAAGCTCTTTTTCTGTTCTTTCTGATTAAAACCTGTGCCGTGATGTGAAGTGGTGAAGGAACGTCAGAAGACTGCAGCTACACAGTTCGCCCCCTCCTTTAGAAACACTGGTGAAATGTCAACACAGTAATAAAAGGAACAGCTGCGGGTTACAGACCGGCAAGATGTGAGGTCACCTGCAACACTTTTCTTTTCAAGGGTGTGATTAACAGCAAGGATATGAAGGCATGGTTATTTTTGGTTTGTTTTGTATGTAAATTGATGCTCCAAAAATTTGACCCATTGTAACATAGGAGACTATAATTTTAGATGATGAATCTAGTTTTTTAGATGAATTGCTCCTAGTAAGCCTGGGTCAAAAGACACTTTGTTTAATTTTCAGTTAAATTTGGTTTAAGTGAAAGTTTCTTTGAAAATTTTAGTTTTGAAGTTGCATATTTAGTATGTTAATGACATGCCTGTTAAACTAAATGTTTTTCAAATCTCTATGATTGTGTGATTGTAATGAAAAGTTCTCCCTGTGTAATAGTTGCAGGGTGATTAATCCTAGAATAATTTAATAGCATATTATAAACAATATAAGCTGCCATTGTGTCTTTATAGCTCTGACCCAAGTTTTCTAAACAATAAAAAGCTATAAGGCTGCACCCTGACAGGGACAACAATGCCTCTGAGCCTTGCAATAATAGGGCTTGTGGTCTGTTAGCATGAATGTGTTATCTATTAGTTATAAAACGTTAACTGCTGCAAAAATGCCGCCTATGGCTCAGGATGAAACCTAGGAAAGAGGAAGCATGCAACCGAAGTCCGAAGTTTCTTCATTTCTGTGGGTTAAAGATGATAAATGTACCATCTGCATCCCAGTAAGGCCATACTGCCCGGGGAATGCTTGGTAGTCAGGCCGCTTGGTCAGCAGCCGGAGAAGGCTTACTGGCAAGGAGTCAGTGCATCTTCCTGGAGAAATAATGGTCCGTAGCAGACCTCTTCCTATGAGACTGAACTCTGAACTTAGTCGGTGACGCCAGCTTCCTGAAAGCTTGGAGCCTTTGGGAAGAATTCGAGGGATTCCACATGTCTGGACAAATGCTACTCTATTCATTTTAAAATTCACAGATAAAAGTCAAGCTGTTTGTTTGATACTTTTATGACCAGAAAAGAATTATATTTTCTACATTTACACCCTGTTGTGGATAAAAAGAAGGATGCCCTATATTAGAGCCCAGCAACACTTTTCTAGATTGCAACTGCTATGAATGTGACTTTCCTCCCTCTTGGTTTTCAGTCAAATTTTCACACTCTGAACTCTTATTAAATTAAATGAAGTCTTAAATGTATTAAACCCAAACTCAGCTTGTTCAGAGTAATTGTGGAGATTCCAGTCAATACTTGCATATTTGTGGCTTGCTGAAAATTGCAGACATGTCTGTTCAGCGTCTGAAACATGACTTGATTTTTTTCTCTTTTTTTTTTTCCGGCAGCTTTCTTTGCTGTTATTGACAACATCCTGAAATCCCATTCATAGCTGCAGTTCTCACTGGTTAAGTGGAGGGTGTGACTGTGTTTGTGCTAGCCTGGAAAGGGTGTGTATTCCTGATAAAAGAGCCATTACTTAGCAGTCTTTATGGAGTCTTTCATTGCTCCACACCGGAGTGATAGTAGGAGCTTGTTCCTCACTGGCAAGCCCAGGCCCTTCGCCATGGGTCGGTCACCTCGGCCTCAATGGCAGGCCTGTCTGCCGGCCCCATCTCACGACTTCCTGAGAGGAAAGTTGTTTCAGCTGCTGGTTTAACTGCCCTTTGCTCCATAAAGTGTGGGTGTGTGTGTATCTTCATGTATTTGTATGAGGACCAAGTGTCTCTATAAGAATCTAAATGTTGAGGAAAACTCTGAAACTCTGACTCTGCTGGAAGAAAAGGGCTGTCTTTGCACAGTTAGTGAATTATTTTGGATTACCAGGATTGTTTTGTACCAATTGGTCTTAAAATTTGTTTGAAGTTTTTAGTCCAGGCTGCAACTTGAACTGCAGTTTGAAGTGCTGGTTGCAGATTTAACCTCTCCTGATAAATGACAACAAGCTTTTCTCTTGAAAGATTTAAAGTTTTTTTTCCCCACAGCTCAAAAACATGCATGCCAGGTTACTTAGTCACTCTAAATTCTCCCAGGCAATGAGTGTGAGTGGTTGCTTGTCTCTTTGTGTTAGCCTGCAGTGGACTGGTGACCTGTCCAGGGTGTACCCCTTATTTTGCCTAGCAGCTGCTGGGATAGACTCCAACTTCCCTGCAACCCTGAACTGGAATAAGCAGCATAGGAAATGATTGGATGGAGATTTATTAAAATGTGAATGTACAAGCACACCAAAAGTTGGAAAAAAAGCCACTTACTGAAACTTTTAAATAAAAAAAGGCTGAATAAAAACTGCTTAAAAATATATTCTGGAGTTATTTTGTGGACAAATGACACATTTTAACTTTTTACTAAAAGCATACATAACTCTTAGAAGGAACAAGGCTATTCATACAACCAACAGGATCTCATTCCCACTGTGAAGCACGGTGGGGGAAGAATCATGGTTTGGCGTTGTTTTGCTGCCCCAGGGCAGCCATTCATGGTGGGGGAAGGATGTGAGTGGGTTAAAGCTTGTTACATACTCTGAGATGCGAGAACTTTGTTCTTGCTCTCGAGGTTGCAAAACCAAAAAAAAAAAGTCATCCTCCATGAGAAGCTTCATCTGCAACAGGGCGGGGATTGTTGCAGTGGGCATGTCTCTGTTTTTATGTTTAATGTTTTGATTTAAATTTTGATAATGTAAATAAGAAATGTGGTTTTTCATGTATCAAAGAAGACTTCTGTACTGTAGGTATATGTAGGCATGGAAACCCTTTCTTTTCCTACTATTGCTGTTTTTTAAGTGGCCTACTACACATAGGCAGTATTCAGTATAAACTTATATGGTTCACTTGCTAGCATTGTACAGCATTTTGAGCCCATTCCTGGTTTTGAAAAGCAAACAAACCATGGTAAATTTTTAGCTTGTTCAGGGCTTGTAGAGGAAATGTTTAAAATATTTATAAAAAATGTTGTATTTATTTACTTGACAAAGGTCCTCAGTGTGAAGAAGAGAAACAAGTGTTAAAATAAAAAATTATAAAAAAGAAAAAACCCCAAAACTAAGAAGTTGTCAGACTTATTGTCAAAAAATAATAGGTAATTAAATTAATATTCAGTTTTGAGACTGCAGCAGTGCGTCACATTAGGATATACAGGATGCAACACAGCTCACCATCCAGCTCGTTTTTGCATACTGCAGATTTTGCAGCAGTTAGTACACTGCATACTGTGTACTGCAATCAGAATGCACTACTAGTATAGTATGTGATATCGAGCAGCCTCTGTACTTTCAACTACTTCTTTATCTGAATTGTAACCAGAAGAGACATAGTATATACCATCACCCTCTGGTGACTCATTACAGATTGTTAGATACTTTGCGAGAAGTGTTCTTGCTGTCGAGGCTGAAAAAACAAGAAAAAGTTTGTTTTGGTCCAGTTAATTCATACTCCATGAGAAGCTTCGTCAACAACGAGGCGGAGTTTTGTTAGGTGGCGGTGTCTTTATCTGCCACGTGTTTCTTACCAATTTAATCACGCCATTTTGTTCTTGTGGCCTCGAGAACAAGAACAAAGAGTATATAACAGCCTTTAGTGTTCATCTCTTAGGGTGTATTCACAGCAGTCCTCCTGAAACAAATCCTTGTTTGTTTGCTTGGGAAGGAGGTGTGAACACACAACTAAACTTTGCTCCGCCTAAAAACGTAGGCGTTTGCTTCAGGTGAATCAAACACAGAAAGTGGACTAAAACTTATGTTGGATATTAAAGTTTTCCTGCATTACCAACAGATAAGCAACTTGTTTAATGTTTTTCTTCTCCTTCAGTAATTCATGTTGCAGCGCCCCTTCTGGCGAGGAGGGGAAAATGTTATTCAAAAAGTTTAGGTGCAGTGTGGAAACAGACCACCAAAAAGTGTAGTGGACTATTGGGTATGAATCCACCCTGATTCAGTTTTCTTAACTAAAAATGATGACTTCTGAAGTTTTGTTAAGAAAAGGAAACACTACTGCAGGTCTTCTAAGAAAGGTCTGATAAATGTTATGAGTTACTAAAGTCAGGGCCCGCTTGCCCTTTTGGCCTTGCAGCTTAAGCAACATGAGTGTGTGTGTGCTTGCAGAAGAGGGGTGGCTTGTCTGAAGGAGGGAAAGAATCTTTTAATCTCCCTAAGGATATAGTTAACCTTGTTGCTGACAAAGACCTTAGTTACAGAAGAGTGGGAGTAGATAAAAAGAGACTGCTTGGTCTTTTCAGGCCACATTTGATTGGACTGGTGATCAGCCAGTGATAAACTCATGGTTTCTCTGATATTAGAAGGCCTCTTTAAAGCAGAGCAGACGCTATTTAAAATGCCATTAATCATTTATGTAGGAGGTTTTCAGGTTTCGAGATCGACTATAGTACAGCCGTAAGGTTTACATCAACCATCTAACTAGATGTAGAGGGAAATGCTGCTCTTTCCACAATAATTAAATCTTTTAAATGATCTCAACTCTTTAAAAGTTGAGATCATTTAAAGAGTTGAGATCATTTATTTCTCTAAAAGTGGAGAAATAAAGCAAAGTTTCTGCCATTTAAACACAAACTTTCAAATGGTTGTAAGGATGCCAAGCTGCTACAAATCTAATTTTCTTCTCAGTAAAGAAAGAATCAAGTTTTTGACCTTTTCAGCATCAGGTTTCTTTACATGCCCACATACCACAGCAGGTTTGTGCCTCTGTCCTGTCAAGGCCTTTACATGAACCAAACAAGTGTTAAACATGATTTAAAGTAGCTTCATGTGTAGCTGCCGGTGTTGGAATCCAGTTCACCGCGCCTGACCCGGTATGGGAGCTCGGCATGTCTCCTCTGTGGCCGAGGGCTGACTCAGACTCGCAGCAGGAATGTGACTTCATAATGTGACCTAAAAGAAATGAAATTTCACGCATAAAGTATGCTGGGAACTTGGAGAAAGGGCCATGGACAAGGTTACGTGTTTGCTATGTTAGAACTACAAACAGAGAATGGAAAGATGCCTTTTCACACCTGTGACTTAGTTTGTGTTTAACATGTACATCTGGACCATCCATTTTACTAGCACAAGCAAAGATTTTAGCTTCTTGAAAGGTTGTTGGATAATTATTATATGAAGTTGTTGATTTTTCTTTCTTTATTTTGAACTAAAAATTAAATACAAGGTTAATATGTGTTGCAAAAAAGCAAGCTTTCAAAGTTTGAAAAGGATTTTGGAAGAAGTTGAGCACTTGATTTAAGCACAGATATCTAAGAAGATCTTTAAATAAACTAACTGTCACAGACCTTAACATCCTGAGTTGGCTCAGTCAAAGCAGCACTTTGTTTCAGTTTCACAGTTTGTTCTTTTAATGTTTTTAGATTTTCTTTATCTTCATTATAAATATGTGCGTGAGCCTCACTGTGGTAATATAGGTGTCATTTTAATTAATTTGTTTCTACAGGATCTTCTCACTAGACGTAATCCAAGACAAGTAATCAGTATGCAGTTCTGTGCAGAAGTTTTGATCCAGCCTTCTTTTCTTTCTGTTTTGCTTTCAGCTTTTATTGTAATCTGTTGTAGTGGTCTTGAGCAATGTTTTTGAGCAGTATCATCTGCTACTTCTTATCATCTTGCATTTGCGACTGTTTTGAAATAACTGTCTTACTGAATCTACAGTTATGATTGTAGCCTGGAATGGTATGCATCATTCACATCTCAAGAATCTTAGCTTTCCAATGGTGTATAACATCTAGAGGTAGTTGAATGGGAAACTGAGTAAAATACATAATTATTTATTAAATTATTTGTGAAACGTCATGTCCCACACACTTTTGGTACTAGTGAGTTAAATTTACAGTCCAGTCCTTCTATTTGACCTTTTTTCACAAGATTTATTTGTTAAGACACTTAACACTGAATCATACATCATTTAGACAGAAAACTGCTCCTAACTGAAGGGATGAGCCGGGGTTGTGTGGACACATAACAGACAACTTGGCAAATGTATCTTCAAGGTCTGTTACTAGCAGCCTGTCACAAAGACACACAATCTGTTCCCATTTCTATGAAAAGCAGCCAAAATAACACCATTTGACAGACTGAAAATAGCATTTTAGCTACAGCAAGGTGATTCTTGAAATGCTGTTCGCTGAGAACTTGTCATCTCATTTGATGAAACAGGACAAGAGGAGGGGACAAATATCAGGACTAGAAAACTATATCCAAAACGACTTACAGTGGTTAGGCAGTTGAGTTAAGGGTCTTGGCTAAGGACCCAACTGGAAGGTGTTAAAATTTGTCCCCTGGGGGATTCAAACCCTGGTATCCCACATGGGAGACTGATGCTCAGCCATCTGAGCTAACCAGCCCCTTCTTTAAAAAGAAAACAATCTGAAATACAAAATTCCTAAATATGTTTTATTATTATTATTATTATTATTATTATATTGGCAGATATATTTGTAAAGAAACTTGAGTACTTTTTTTCCTCTCTGTGGTCTCCTTGCAGGTGGATGGAGGCCTGCCTGGACGAGGAGTTGCCCCCTACGACGGAGCTGGAGGAGGGACTAAGGAATGGCGTTTATCTGGCCAAACTGGGCAACTTCTTTGCTCCGAGCACAGTTTCCCTCAAGAAGATTTATGACCGCGAGCAGACACGTTACAAGGTAAACAAACCTTATTATGGTCTTTCTTTATAATGTTTCGGATTATGGTGTGTTGATGCAGGAGGGTTATAAAGGAGAGAATTTAAATCATGTTAACAACCCCTGTCTGATTCAGTAAACGAAATGTAGGCTTGTTTTCAAGCCTGGCCAAAGCTTTTGGCTGAACCAGGCCTCGTTTTACAGGCTCTCTTCCCAACATGAGCACTGAAGGTTTTTATGGGAGGTTGAACAACTTCTTTGTTCTGAAGTTTGGCTTCTCTTTCACAGGCTACAGGTCTCCATTTCAGACACACGGACAATGTCATCCAGTGGCTCAACGCCATGGCAGAGAAGGGGCTGCCAAAGGTG
>JBAMHW010000001.1:4095990-4125481 GCA_037177495.1 Rhadinocentrus ornatus
AGAAAGAGAAACCTTAGGGAGATCCACATGATGAGAGAGATCCACTCCCAGGACGGACAGGCTGTAGATGTGACCAGCACTGAAGGATGAAGACCTTGTGCTAAGATAAGGGGAATGAGGAGATGCACCAGGTTAGAAGGGGGCACACACAAGGTGATGGAGAGCGTCCAGGTGAATGGGTGATGCAGCAGGTTAGTGGCGGGGACACAGATGGTGAGGGGATGCGTCTAGGTGAAAGGCGTGATGCAGAAGGTGGAACCATTCTTAACTCCTCCTGATGTGTCTATCATGTTATGAATGTGTTTGACACAATAGAAGTGATGTAGGACCTCAAGAGGATAGATTTTTTTTTTATTTGGTTAAATAAATTAGAAATAAATATGTGCTGAATGAGTGTGCATAATTGTGACGCGTTTAAGTTCAGCCCTGGAAAAAACACATTTTTTATGTTTTTCTTTTCATAAAAAGGTGACATTGTGACATTTTTTGTAACAGTTTGGGGAAACTACCTGATGAGGTTGGACACAAGATTTTTCTTTTCCCAACATATTTTGTTATGTAATGAATAAATACCAGGGCTTTTACTACCATTATCATTAGCATCTTAGTAGTTTTACAGTTTTTAAGTCAAACTAAAATATTAAGTTAAATGTTGAGTTTTGCTTCGTGCAGAGTCTTCTCTGAAACATATATGGTCTTTCTTTATTCTATTATTAATTTCCCTGCTAATTGTTGTATTTTCTGTGTTGATTTGTCCATTTATGTACAGCACTTTGTTTCAACTGTGGTTGTTTTAAAGGCTTTATAAATAAAGTTGAGTGGAGTTTCTGAAATCTTAACCCTACTTACTTCTGCTCCGTTAGGAAGTTTCTTCCAGTTGAATTTTCCCCTCACAGAAATGACAGCCATGGGAAAACGCAGTGTGACAAAGTTACTGTCATCTGTTAGTCAAGCTGGAGATGGCAATCATCTGAATTGTTGTCTACGTATCTACCAGCAACAAATTACATCTCTAGCTCTAAGAGCCTTTTATAGCAGCAATATGGGTGCTCTCCTGTGCAAAGAGGTCATACTGTGGTAATAAAAACAGTCTAATAAGTAACTGATTCCTGTATTAAGTGGCTCAGTGTTACTGTCTAGACTATATTGCAGTGAGGACTGTCAGTGATCTGCAGCTTCACATCTGTTTTTTACCGTTAAAGTTACATGGTTTTTAAGGAAAGGATGTTTGCTTGACCCGTCAATGTCTAAACCACCTTTAACCCCTCAAATGAGCTCATGAGATGATCCAGACCAGAGGATGAGCAACCTTTAAATGAAAGCATGCTGAAAACGGCTTGTCTCGTATTCTACAGATTATTGATCCCTCAAGGGATATTGTTGAACAATATGTTGTAGTTCTCTGGTCTTGCACGATACTCACCTCCTACTGTTTATTGTCATGCTTCTTTTTTAATTTTTAATTTAACATTTTTTTTTCTCTCACAGCCTGTACTTGTTCAAGCTGGGCCTGGCCCCGCAGATCCAGGATCTGTATGGAAAAGTGGATTTCACTGGTAAGAGTGAGAGCTTGAACATGAGTCTCTGCATCTGTTTCCCTCATTCTCTTATATTAAATCCGGAGTATTACAAATGTCACTTTGTTGCTGAAGTTAACATCAAGTTTACAGAGTGCTGAGTTTGTCTGAGAGTGCAGAGCGTGGTTGGCCACAGCGAGCGGAGCAGCTGGAAATGTGAAAGTCATTTGTAATTATGAGCGCTTTTCCTGTCAGTTGTGTTCCCGCTCAGCTCCCCGTCTCAGAGCCAGTCTCAGGAATCTGACTATCACACATGAGCCAGGAACAGTCTGTCTCCACAGGCTCTCACTTCCCCTGCACCCCCCTGCTTCGGCTGCCCTGGTTTTTTTTCCACTGCAGACCATGAATCTGCTCCTTCTGCTCTGTCTTTCTCTCCCAGAGGAGGAGATCAACAACATGAAGAGTGAGCTGGAGAAGTATGGAATCCAGATGCCCGCCTTCAGCAAGATTGGCGGGATCCTGGCCAATGAGCTTTCAGTGGATGAAGCTGCATGTGAGAGGAGGTGGCTCAGATGTCACGGGGGGTGCACAATCTTACAGACGCACATCAACAAACTGTAGAGCTAAATGTAACCCAGAGATTAGAATATACTGACATTCATGGGTTTATGATCACGCTGTGTGATCAGACCATGTGATATTTGATAAAACAAGGTCACCTGAAGTACTGCTGGCAGTTCATTCAAAACTGCAGATTTAAAACACATCATGTAAAACTAAAAATAAAGTAGTTTGAATTTCAGCATACAAAACCTCACTGTCCCCAAAGCAGCTTAGAATGTCCTCCATTTTTAAAGAATTTGTCTCTTTTTTTTAATCAAAAGAAATGGTAAAAAAACAATCACAGGCCTAATAGCAGTAAATACAGAGTATACACACACACACACATAGTGGGGCAAAAAAGTATTAAGTCAGCCACCAATTGTGCAAGTTCTCCCACTTAAAAAGATGAGAGAGGCCTGCAATTTTCATCATAGGTATACCTCAACTATGAGAGATAAAATGAGAAAATAAAATCCAGAAAATCACATTGTCTGTTTTATATGCCTGTTAAGATTAAATAAAAATCATTACTGCATTTGCCCTTATCTTTATAATTATGGCTAAAAGATAATATACCGAAATATTTTCATGCAGTAGACATATTTTAACAACTGACTGTTTTTCCATACCTGAAGCTCACTAATTAACACCTTATCTCTGGTTTGTTTATTCCGTGGAAAAAAGAAAAATCACAATGACTCTGGTTTGTCTGAGTGTACTACTGGGATTCAATGTGTTAATTAGCACATTTTACAATGCCAAGTTAATTGTTTTCTTCATCCTGCAGTGTACAAAACTGAGTCTCCTTACTTTTGCTGTATATTAAACTAATAAACCAGGCAGTAGAATCGGTTTCTAATCCAAATTTGATCACCCACCACGCAAAATGAGCAGTGAGTGTATCTCCTCATCTATCTGCTATTGCATCCTCAGTACATGCTGCTGTGATCGCCATCAACGAGGCTATTGATCAGGGTGTGCCGGAGGGCACACTGGCTGCCATGCACAACCCAAATGCCATGCTGGTCAACCTGGATCACAGCTCAGCCCAAAAGTACCACGACACCCTGTACCGGGCCAAGGGAGAGAAGGTGGCCAACTCCCGCAAGCGAGTAAGCGCTTTATAGTTCAGCTGCAGTGGATCACAGTGGGTGTTCTGAATTCTGCTCCTGAAGCACAGGAGAGAGCATGAAATTCCTCTGTAATTAAAAAGCTAGACAGTAGGAGCCCTGTTTTTAAATTAAGAATATTTGAAAATGCTGCCTGAGGATTAGGACAGTTTTGGTATGAGTTGGCAAAATTCTGAAGACACACAAGCTGATGAAGCAGCAGAAGTTAAAGCATCTTCTGCAAAGAACAGGCTGAAGTCACTCTGTTCTTTCAGCAGCTCTCCCAGCAATGTTCTTGTAGTGGGGAATAAATCTAAAACATGCGAAAGAGTATATTTGTCTATAAGCAAAGCAAACTAATGACCCAAATTAACCAAAATCTTTAAATAAATGAGATAATTTCCCCTTTTAAAAGTTATATATACCTTACCTAGGTGTTCTGCAGGAAGCATATGATGGTATGTTTGGTAGCTGTTGCTCATATTTCTCTTTTGCTCACAGCAATTGGAAAATACTGATGCAGAGAGAGATATCTACGATGAGCTGCTCACCCAGGCTGAAATCCAGGGCAACATCAACACAGTCAATGGTTAGTCTTATGAGCACACACAGAGATTTATTTACACATTCGTTTACACATTTGTTGTCTTGATTTCTAATGTGCACTTGTGGAATGTCAACTTTTCTCCCACCAGTGAGCAATGCCATGAGTGCAGCTGAGCAGGCTTTGATGAGTGGAGATGAGGACAAGTTATATGAGGCTCTGAAGGCCATGGGCATTCAGAACCTGCAGCCTCAGAACAAAAGCTGGTATCTCAAACAGCTGCAGGGCGAAAGAGAGAGTAAAGAGCAGGTAGGATCCAGTTGTGGTTATCGGTCGTATTAGCTGTGCTTCTGTCTCATCATTTCAACCTCGGTTGTAGGCATCTCCAGGAGAAGCACTGTCTAAGGATGAGCTGCAAAGTGGTGTGGATGTGGCCAATGAGATTGCAGCAGGCTACCTAAAATGTATGAGCATAACGCATATAAAAGGGTAAATGATCATATTATCTCGAAAGACCAACAGAGTTCTCATAATTTCATGTCTTTTTGAAGTGCTGAAAGCAGTGGAACGCATCAATGCTGCCATCAGAGCAGGCGTGCCGGAGAAGACAGTGGAGGAACTGATGAACCCTGATGCTCAGCTGCCAGAGGTTTATCCGAGTGCTGCAGACCTCTACCAGAGAGAGCTCGCCAGTCTGCAGCAGCAAAGCGCAGAGGTACCCCAACAGTTTACCAGAAAGTCAAAGCTTGTTACTCATCACACACCAGAACAGGTCCAACAGTTTCTATTAACTGTTAACACAGGAGTGGCGGCATGAGCCAGATGGATTTATTCATTTTTTTATTTTATTTTATGTAGCAAGGAACTTTTTTTTTTTTTTAATGTTTTGGTAATAACATTAAGTTGCACATAACATTGAAAGGTGCAATAAATAAGAGAAACAGCTGGTATCAGCTGTCTACTTACTTACTTACTTACTTACTTATTTGTTTATTTATTTATTTATTTATTTATGTATCTTGAGAGAGATTAAATCCTTGCTATTCAGATAATTTTGCGGCTGGCATCAAGTGTAGGTGTCAGTGTGTTTAAATTCCATTTTCCCCAACCCTATACAGGGTCAAGATCAAGCCTACTTTCTGGAAGTTGTAGGTTTGTAGTTAGAATTGATGAAGACCGATAATATTCAGTTTTAAGTTCTTGTCATTGTTGGTCTCCTGACACAAATGTTGCATAGCTTCAGATAAATAAGTCTGTTTTGCTCACCTGGTCGTGAAAGAGAAATTTGGTGTAAAATCTTTACTTGTCATCTCTGTTTTATACACTGTGAACCTTAAAGAACCATCAGTGTTTTTGCCAACATTTACCAGAATTCTGCTCAGTCTCTCGCATCCAAGCAGATGGTATTGCGCAGTACAAACTTAAATTCTTAAACCAAACGCCGCAGCAGGCTAAGTCATGAGAATTTAAATTGAAGACACGTCACGCTGAACCATTGCACTTGCCACAATGTTTATTGTTCCATTTCTATATCACTATCTCAGAAAACAAGCACTAACTTTAACTGATGATCTTCACGATGTGAAAAGATGTGTTAAAACCGAACATCCAACACACCCACAGTGCCACCAACAATCACCGGTGATGTCACCACGTTGTGCTACAGTGTCTAACTCATTCACATGCAGGGATTATTAACATTCTATATTGTGATTTGGGCTTTAGGTGTCTAATAGTGGTCAAAAATGTTAAATATACAGTCAATGCTACCTAGTTATTTTTAATTATTTTTTTTCCAGGAAATTGTTACTGAAAGTAAAACAATGCTGAAAACCTGCTGTAACTTTTTCAAGGCAATTTATCATTTTCTCCTCATATTGACTGTAACTGTGGGACAACCAGGCTTAAAGTAGTACTTCATTCTCTGTCTCGTAGGGTTCCCTGTCCCATCCTGAGCTTCTTGTTGCCGTGGAGATGCTGTCATCAGTGGTGCTGATGAACGAGGCCATGAACGTTGGAGACCGAGCTGCCCTCTGGAATCAGCTGTCCAGCACCGTAACTGGACTGAGTAATGTGGAGGATGAGTACGCGCAGAGGTGAGCAGCGAGGCTTTGTGACGTTCTCTGATGTGAGGAGTTTAGTGTGTTTTGCAGGTGGTTAAGGTGCTGCTGTGCTTTTGTTCAGGTATATGGAAGAGCTGATGCGTCTCAAAGCCACAGCAAGAGAGGAGGGGTGTGATTTTCTGACCTGGAACGATATTCAGGCCTGTATCGACCAAGTCAACCTGAATGTGCAGGAGGAGCATGAACGTGAGAGACAGCAGAGATTTATCTAATAAGAAACTTTGCAATCTCAATAATGTATTTATGTAATAAGCCAGATGATTTATTAGTTGCCAACAAAGCTAATCAGCATGAAATATAATAAATTAGTCTTTCATCCCACAGACATTCTTTCATTTCTCTTGTAATCCGCTCATATTCTCACAGGAATCGCTG
Organism: Rhadinocentrus ornatus; assembly: GCA_037177495.1. Classification (NCBI taxonomy): domain Eukaryota; kingdom Metazoa; phylum Chordata; class Actinopteri; order Atheriniformes; family Melanotaeniidae; genus Rhadinocentrus; species Rhadinocentrus ornatus. Next base: position 4,102,262 of record JBAMHW010000001.1, read on the forward strand.
CCATTGGACAGATCAACGAGGCCCTGGATGAAGGCAACCCCATGAATACCCTTGACATGCTGCAGAACCCTTCAGCCAAGCTCACAGATGTGGACCCATCTGTTGCTCAGCACTACCACGATAAACTGCTGGAGGCCCGCAGAGAGAAGGCCCACGTAAGATATATCGCACAGCAGATGTAGGACATAGAAGTTCAGGTCATCCTCAGCTTTGGTTGGGGATTACTGCATTTGTGTGCATCTAGTGTTCCAGTGAGCATTATGCAAACAGCTCATGCAAACAGAATCTAACTACAGTTACACCCAGATGGTAGTTTGGTATTTTTACTGCAACCTAAACTGTTAAAAATGAGAACTTTACTTCACTTAATTTCTGACATATATGGAAGAACTTCGAGTGAAATGAACTAGTGTTACTTTAAATAAGTTGCAATGTGGAAAAATAAGCAGCTGTGTGAGGTACAGAATCTTGGATGCAGGTTAAAATACTTTCACAAAACTAAACGGTATCTTTTTGATATATATGCAAGTGGAAATCATATTATATTAGTGGCTTTTACAAACTCTGGGCAATTTTTTGGCATTGGATGACATTATGGCTAATTAATTTTTTACCAGACATTCTAATGACAGGACCATGCATATTTAGACGTCATGCTTTATAAGCTGTGTATCTGAATAGATTATTGTAGTGAATATGTGTCCAAAAAGCTCAAGGAGAAGTTGCAAATGGCTCCATGTGACTCAAACTTGTGTGAGATCTTTGCCTCAAGCAGACACTGATGTCATGGTGTGATCATCGTCTCCCCCTCACTCACTTCCTGTCATGTATCCGTTTGGGATGTGTAGGTTTGTCTGTTGGCCTGCTGCCTTTTTCTCTTTGGTTTCATCTCTTAAATTCAGACTTGCATTGAACACAGACGCTGTCTTTCTAGAGAGCACTTCATGCAACTGACTTATTTGCCTGTTATCACGAGTGGATGAGTGTGGTTTCTAGCTGCATTCATATGTGCAGCACATTTGCATATGTTGTCACAGGCAGAGCGCCTTATTTGGGCCGCTATCTTCACAGGGGAGAAGTAGAGGCTGAGCTGGAGGTCAGAGTGCATTTAAAGAGGAGGTGGAAATACTCATGCCTAATCTGGAAGTTAGTTACACCTAAATATTCACTGTCATTGTCTGAAGACTGTAGCTCACTTAAGTCTGCTTTTATTCCATTAAAACAAACCATCAGTCTTATCAAGTTTAGCCAAAATTTATGGCTGCTGCCCACACTGTTTTCAATGTCAGCACAGCCAGTTACATATAAATATCTCCAAATGGTTACAACAAAAGGCTAGAAAAGGCTAGGGAAAAAGTGAACTATGATAGGAAATAACAAGCAGGGCCTCAGTCCTTCATTTCCATAAAAGGGCTGAAAGCTGACCACAGTATTAAAGAGCCACGAGCACATACGCCGTCCTCTGATCCGCTGGTTGTCAACTGGTGAAAGGAGGCTGATTGAGGTGATGAGCTGAAGAGAGCGGAAGCAATTAGGGCAGCACAAGCTTCCTGTTTCAAATGCTGGATGCAGATGAGGTAGTCCTGAGCTGAGGGAGAAGGACCGTCAGGGCTTTATTATCTCCAAGGGGGTTGAGATGTAGAGCACTGTGTAATAATCATGAGCTGCCCCAAATTTCTTTGTTTTGACAGACTTTTTTGTGATCTTTTGCAATAGTTTGTCCTTTGGCTGCTTCTTCTCTCCCTTTCAGTCCTGTCTTTTTACATTTGGACCATTTTAGGAGTCATAATATTTGAGGTCCTTAACACAGACCTATGAAAACTTATCTACAGAAGATGCAAATATCCAGCAAATACTTTCAGTTGATCCATCTACTGTTGGCTATAGCTTCATCATTAATGGTGTCCATGGAAGGGTGGGTGTCAAGAGGCTGTTCTGAAGGAACTGGAAAAGGGAGAAAATATCACAAGAACTGGGCAAACATCAGTGGCAACAGGTCTAATGGAGGGATGAATCCTCCCCACAGCCTGGACCTGAACAGTGTGGGATTATCTGGACAGCGAGCATCCAAAGAAATAAGAAATAAAATTGCTCATACCAAATATTCACTTTCACAGCTGTCAAACAGTTTTTTGCCTCATATACCATTTTACCTATTGATGTTTGCGCATTTTTTTAATAAATTGCTGCACCTTTTTCCTGTTTTCCTGATGGAGGAGTGACTCAAACTTTCTGCACAGCACTGTAGCTAAACTGTAAGATGGTATTTTGTGGTTGAATTGAGGTCAGGAGAGTTGGGAGAAGGAGCTGGAGTTCTTGTTTTTCAGTTATTGACAGACTTTACGGTGTTGCCTTGTTAACTCTGCAGTATTAGAACAGTAAGGCAGAGGTAGTCAGGCAGAAGTTGGCAGATTGTGGGCTGAGGGCTGTGCCTAGATAAACAGCAGGAAGTCCTGCCCAGACTGACTAACAAGCTGAATATTGTCTACTGTTTCTTTTCAGATGGTTATCACTAGTTTTTGTAGCTGTAACAACTGGGACTTTACACGTTTTTTTAATGTGTCTTTTAGGACACGAGTGATCCGACGGTTTGTAAGGAAGTAGAAAGAATTACAGAGGAAAAGTTTAGGTTGTTAAATTACATTAACATGCAATAACTGAATCTCTTCAGCTTTCACTTCCTCTTATTTCCACGATGTGCTCATATTGCCTAAACAACCTGAAGCTCTGCATTGGTTGTCCTCCAGTGCCCCTGCCCACTCTGACACCACACCCTGTCCTCCACCTCCTCCCAGCTGCAGTGACTCATCACCCACAAATACCAATTACAGCAGCAAGATGCAGACACTCCAACACTAATCAGCTCTCACCCAGGTGGGATTGTGTTTACTCTAAAAGCTTGTTTGGTTCCCTGTGCGTGCTGCAGATGTTGGCTGCCAAAGCACCCCCGTCTCCTATTCCATAACATTTTGTCAAGATCAGGTAACAGTCTAACCCGCCCACTTCTTCCACACATGCATACATGCTTTGATCTACCCTGCAGGAAAGCATTTAGGGGTGGGACATAGGAAGGGGTGGCGGCAGCCTGATGAGCTGCAACAAGTAGCAACCAGCTGAAAGGAACTTCATTCAGAGACAGAGAGCACCATCTGGATGCACGTTTGCACCACTGCAGTTCAAGACAAAATGGTGTCTTGTGTGGTGTTTTGTGAAAAATGTGACAAAGACAGAAAAAAAGATGAGATACTGAAACACTTCACAGGCTCAGCATTCCTGTTTGTGACATTTCTTGGGGTGTTGCATTTTCTGCTCTTAAAATGAACTGGCTGTATGTTTTCAGCAGCTGCAGACCCACTGCTTTAGTTGCATGCTGGCTAACATCATTAGAATACTTTTGGATATATTTTAAAACCTATAGGTCTTTATATTTTTTTTAATTTATTTATTTTTTTCAGTAGACAGAGCCAGAAATCATAACCCTGATATCATATGTGGCATTCATTATCTAGATATTTATGTCATCCACATGCCCCAAAATAGCCTGTGTTGCTTTTATACTTCCATAGTCAACAGTTTCCTCACTGATCTTTTGTAATCAAAAACTTTTTCATTCACAAAGGTTGGAAATGTCAACACAAAGAGCAGAAAAGAAATCCTAGTATAATTCAGTCTTTACAGACTGGGATTTGAATACTGGGTGTGTTTGCGAAACAACAACAGACACATTTAACCAAACAAGTTCAAAGTCTGATGTTGATTTTAAGGTCAAATTTCAGCCTTGATGAAAACCAAATAACTTGTTGCCCTGATACTATGCTATGATGTTCTAGTCTTACATAACATGATAAACCAAGACATCAAACAGGAATGCAGCAGTTTGAAGTGATGATCAAAACATTTTTATAAAAGCATTGACCACTCTGTAGGTTTAATATGAAGGACATTACAGAATAAACTCAGGATGAATATGCACACAAAGTAAACATAGACCTTCTTTCTCAACACTTACCAAAAGTAGGCTTAGTGTATTGTGCATGCATTTTATTTGTACACACAGTGCTTACTTAGCATATCTTCTAAAGGTGTAAACCTTTATTAGCCTCACGATTGATTCATCATCAACAATTCCATGGTCTTGTAGTAATATAACCACATATAGCTCCATTTACAATATGTTATCCTTTTTATTGAGTACTTTAAAAAATAAGATGGTTCATTTTTATATAAAAAGCTCAGTCTTTTCTGTATCTGAGTGACCGGTTTTAGTACTGTTGGACACTAATTGTTTTGTCGCTCAGAGCTCATGTAATAAGCACCTACGTATTTTTCCCAGGCTTTAGTTTGACTGTGAAGGTGGTTAGGTGTGGATTGGGTAGTTCATTCATTAGAGTTTGTGATGGGAACTTGTTGTGGCTGTAGCATGTTTAAAGAGCTGCTGAAACTCTGGGTTCTCCTAATAGAATTACCACGTCTGAGTTGGAGGATAAAGTTTGAATCATTTACTTTCCTGGTTGACGAATCGGGCTGGTTCTGTTGAGCTGGCAGACATAAGGGTCTATCAGGTATATTACCAATATCTGTTTTTGTGAAGCAGATTTTACGTACTCATTTGTCCAGCTGCTGCTTTTTACTAAGTTCATGTGCTTGTGGAGTTTATTTGTGTGTGTTTGTCCACTATTTTCAAGCACATTTCTTGTGTTTATACAGGAGACGCAGGATCCCTCCGCTGTGCTGTGGTTGGATGAGATCCAGGATGCTATTATTAGGGCTAACCAAGACACAAAGGAGGCCTTGCAGTGTAAGAACACACACTTGTGGTGCACTTTTCTTGGCAAAACGTCTCTATGTTAAAAGTGGACCAACAACTGATGTGTTTGTCTTTGTATTTGCAGTCTCACAGTCCATCCAGGCCATCAACGAGGCAGTGGTGGCTGGAGATGCGGCTCAGACACTGGCTGCGCTGCGAAATCCTGCAGCTGGACTGTACGGTGTCACCTCGGAGTGTGCACAGACTTATCAAGACGATCTCGCCAAGATTAAGGAGGATAAAAAGAAAGAAGGTTAGGAGAATATTAAATGTAAAGCTAAAACAAAGAAAATCACTTTTACATGCGGCGTATTTGACATTGTACGCAGATCCGAACAAAATAAAGGTTCCAGCTGAGCAAAGAGCGCTCATTAAAACTAAAATGTAGGGGGAGCATTTCCAGAACAAACAAACATAATGAGCTTCAACATAACAGACTGGTTAATCGCTTCAAGCCTCAACAGGCAGGCTTTTATCCAAACCTTCACAGGTTCAACTACAGGTAATCCCATGCACCACCCAAAGACTTAGCCTCCAGAAATCTTCAAATCAATCACAAGCCCTTTTACAGTCTTCTTTCTGTAACCCTACCAGAAGGAGCAAAAATTACAAAATACGAAGAGCAGAAAGAGACCAACAGGTCTCACAAAAAGTTAGAAGAGAATTAGCTTTAGTAGTTTACAACTTATTGGGCGATTCCTTGTTTGTTGTATTCAGCCTTGCCAAGCTTCTGTAAGACACCACCACCAACCCATAAACAGTATTTATCAACTAGTCTGACTCCTAAAATCATCAAATGTTAATCTTGAATTTGTCGTTTTAAAGGTCAAGTGATACTGTAGAGGATGCCATCAAAAACTTTGCGTCAATCTATTAGGAAGATTGAGGTTTATCTCATCAGTTGTTTACAAAAAACCAATGCTACTTTGTTATCTAGGTGATGTAAAGCCTGATATGAAACATATTTCGCTTATTTACTGACTTTACTCGCCAATTTAGGACCAGATTGTTCCCTGGAATCAAGGCAGTGATGTTGTTTTGTAGTGATGTGGCCAAGGTGGCCACCTTTAACAATTAAACACCTTCAAAAGTAAACTTGAAAAGATTCTGACTATAGTCATTATCTGTACCGCTTATTCCTATTATGGGTCGCGGGGTGAGCTGGAGCCTATCCCAGCAGTGTTTCAGGTGATTCTGACTATAACTAGATGAAATAATCGACCCATGCAGTATGATGATTACACTTGGGAAGAATTTTTGCAATAAGAAAACTATCTAGACTTTATTCAAGTAAGACATATCTTAAAACAAGTTGTGAAACACTGATAGGGAGTGGGTGAAGTGTGTTTGCACCACCAGTCCTTTGTTTTAGGATTTGACAGAGTAGTTACAGTGGTTTATATTTAATGAAGGACTTGAAATGAGTCAAGTTTTTGCAGCTAAAATAGGGTTTTAAAGATTCAGTGTTATCTCAAACAGTGTCTCAGTGAGATGACTTTACTTGATATGCATATAAAATAACCCATTTTAACCTTTAGTAACAAAGAATAAAAGACATATTCTCTCTAAACATGATTAATAATCTTGCACATTCTGCTCTTGCAGAGTACATCACTTTCAAAACAAGATCAAAAATCCCAAGTTTGTTTGATAAATGAAAGCGATATTCGTTGTTGTTTCTTTGTTTGTTTCATTTTTATCTGGGAACCCTTTGAAATTATCTGGCGACTCCCAGTTTGAGTACCCCTAGGCTACGGGAGAGATGCTGGAAAAAGACCCGCTCCGGGGGTGTCAAACACCCCCACTGTTTGACCTATGTTGCATCTGGATGATGCATGAGGCCGCTTTAACCAGTCAGATTGATGAAGTGTCCTAAGGAGAGTCAGTTAACAAATATCAGCCTCCGTTGTTGACGGTCAATACACAGACAACCCACCTGAAGCTACTGGTATTGATCAGGCTGAGCTTTTGTTTTGGACACGGGCGGATACAAATTTTAATTCTGATTGCATTAATCTCGTGAGAATGAAGCTGCCCCACTAATTACTTTATCAGCATTCTCCATCGTATCCTGTTTCTTCCTTCAGTATTAGATTTGTTTTGCTTGGTCCCCCTGTGAGAAAACAGGTTGGATTCAGAAGCAGATTATAACACCAATCACTTATCAGGTGCATATTTTACTCCAGTCTGGTTTTTAAAAACAGATCAAATTTTTACAGAAGGAGCTCCGTTAAGAGTTAAAAGTAATCCTCAAAAACTACAACTTGCTTATACTGACCCATTCTGTCTGTCTAGTTGATAATGGCAGTGACTGGGTGCAACACTGGGTAAAGGGAGGACACAACTACTACTACAACCTGCAGACCAAAGAAGGCACGTGGGTGGAGCCAGTGGATTTCTTGCAAAACGGCACCCAGCTCAACAAGGAGGGCATTCAGGTTGGCATCGCCCCTCCTCATGGATGTTTCTTTGGTTTCATGGCTTCATAAAACCACATTTAACCATCTGTTTTATTTTCCCTGCCAGGGAGTGGTTTCTGGGGTAACCACAGCATACAATCGAGAGCAGCTGTGGCTGGCCAATGAGACTCTAATAACCAAGCTACAAGCTCGTTGCCGAGGATACCTGGTGAGAAATGGCCTAAAGGAGCGAATGAACTTCCTGAAATCCCAAGAGCCAGCTGTTACAAGCATACAGGTAAGACAGTTGTGTTTAAACTCCTTGTCATGAGATTATACATTGATAGAGACTTTTTTTTTTTAAATCTTTTTTGTTTTCATCAGGCCCACTGGAAAGGCTACAAACAGAGGAAATCGTTCACGGAGCGAAAGCAGTACCTGAAAGATCACAGCAAAGAGGCTGTTAAGGTAAAGTTATGAAACAGTTACAATATGTAAATAACCTACCAACAGTAATAAAGACTGAGGGGTTTGTTTTTGTCTCACAGATCCAGTCCACGGTGCGAATGCATCAAGCCCGTAAGAAATACAAGGATCGCCTGAAGTACTTCCAAGATCATGTGAGTCTTGTTTGTATGAAACACTGACTAGTTGAGTTAGCTGCAAATTGAATTTTTGGGAAATCCAAAACAACCAGGAGGCAGCATTATCACATTTTCTGTCACAAAAATTAGTGTTAAAAATAAACAAATGGCTCATTGTTTAATGAAAACTTTAAATCACGTTGCTAAGACGGAAATTTCCCCCGACATGTTAGCTGGAAGTCGCTCGCGGGGTCCTGGCAGATGGCTCATTTAGCACTTTAATGTTTGTGGTGTCGTTTCCTCATCGACTCACTCACTTCCTTTGGTGCCGTTTGTAATAAGGACTATTAATCAGCCCAAGTGATTCATGTTTTCTACTGCAGATCAATGATGTGGTGAAGATTCAGGCTTTCATCAGAGCCAACAAGGCAAGAGATGACTACAAGACACTGAGTAAGTGCACCCTGCACTACCATCAAACAAGCTTTTAGTCAGATTTTTTTGGTCGTGTGACATTTCTACATTCTTTCCACAGTCAACGCCAACGATCCACCGATGGCGGTGGTGAGGAAGTTCGTCCACCTGCTGGACCACAGCGACCAGGACTTCCAGGAGGAGTTGGAGCTGATGCGGCTCCGCGAGGAAGTCGTCACTAACATTCGCTCCAACCAGCAGCTAGAGAACGACCTGAACCTGATGGACATCAAGATTGGCCTGCTGGTGAAGAACAAGATCACGCTGCAGGAGGTGGTGTCCCACAGCAAGAAGCTGACCAAGAAGAATAAGAGCCAGCTGTCCAACATGATGATGATGAACAAGCAGAGGGGGGGACTAAAAGCTCTCAGCAAGGAGAAGAGGATCAAGCTGGAGGCCTACCAGTATCTCTTCTACCTGTTACAGGTAACAACACCTGTGTTCTTTGATCAATCTGACGCTGAAAACAGGTCTTAGGTTTTATTTTAACGCATATTCCAACAAATGATGAGCAGAATGATAAAGATAGCTGCATCTGATGATATTTCATTGAATATCTGCCTCCCTTTAGACCAACCCGACATACCTTGCCAAGCTGATTTTCCAGATGCCACAAAATAAATCCACCAAGTTTATGGACTCTGTAATCTTCACCTTGTACAACTATGCCTCAAACCAGAGAGAGGAGTACCTGCTTCTCAAGCTCTTTAAAACCGCCCTGCAGGAGGAGATCAAGTGAGAAACCTCTTAACTGATGTCTGCAGCTGTAAATGTGATGATGCCTAAATGTTGCCTCTACCAACTGTCTGCAGATCAAAAGTGGACCAGATGAAGGAGATTGTCACAGGAAACCCAACAGTAATCAAGATGGTGGTGAGTTTTCACAGAGGTGCTCGGGGACAGAACGCCCTGAGGCAGATTCTGGCACCGGTTGTCAAGGAGATCATGGATGACAAAACGCTAAACATCAAGACCGACCCGGTGGACATCTACAAGAGCTGGGTGAACCAGATGGAGACACAGACTGGGGAGGCCAGGTGAGCTGGAGATGAGAATGTCATGAATTCAGTAGTGGGAATTCAGCATCTGTTTTGTATCTTGTCTCTTCTCTGAGCTCTCTTCAGACAGTAAAAGTCAGTCAGATGTAGACTCATCTTATCTGTTCTGTCACTTTCTTTCTTTTACTTGCTTTATCTGATAATGTTGTCTTGCATTTCTTTGCTGAATCAGCCATGGCTTGTGTTTTAAACGTTTTTTCAGCATGATGGTGGTCTTACAACCTTACATCTTTTCTTTTCCCAATTTATTATACTGTACATTCATGGCCTCAATACAAACTGTATGTCAATACTACACTTTGTTGCTGAGTTTTTTTTTTTTTATATATCAAAATGTTTATTGGTTTTAATTTATCTTGTCTGCACCAGGTTTTTTTTTTTAATTCGTTATGTATACATAATGACAAATAATTCTGATTTTGATTCTAAAAACCCTTTTCAGCTGCAATGTGATGCCTCTGGCTGGAAAAGAAAAAATGTTGTTAAGTGTAATTTCTCAGCATTAGGATGCTGCAGGGCAACAATGGCTCCAGGACTGTGCATGATTTAATGTCAGTAAACCATCAAAACAAGTCAAAAGCACAGAGTTTTAAGGTTGGAAAGTTATGTAATGTTACTTTAAAGGTGTCCAAAAGTACTTTTAAACATAGTCCAATCCAATAATAATCTAAATATATCAGTCACATTATTTAAACCAACTTAATGAAATTAATAATAAATGTGTTCATATATTGACAGTTCATTAAAATAAATGGCCTCAATAAGGTAGCCATTGCATCGTAGCGCGTCTCTGATTATATCCGCTATCATGAGCATGGACAGGAGGACTGGTAACAGCAGAGAGGAAAAACACCTTTTAACAGGACTAACTGACTCTAGAGAACCAGAGGACCATTTGACTTGACCAATTGGGCCGGTAGAGGTCAGGAAAGAGGGACCGACAAGCATCAAAACTAAACAATAGTGATGGGAAGTCTGGCTCTTTTCAGAGATTCCCCTTTTTTGGTTTGGCTCCCTTTAGAAGAGCCAGTTCTTTCTGCTCCCAAACAGCTCTTCATTTAGTGTCACTCAAGTTTCTAATTTAGACGTTATGACAGATTCACAACAAACAAACCAGAATTTGGTTTTTATTAATCTTAACATTATGACCTGATAGATTCTCTAATTTCTCCACTTCTTCCTGACGCTCCCCATCTTTCTCTGGCACACGCTCAGAAAGTGTTTTGTGGTATCCTTATTAGTAGCTTTATTCCACTTTTTGCTGTAGTGTTTTTCCTAATATGAAGACGCTGTTATCATTGATAAGCTGTGATGATCTCTCATGGCTCTACCTTTTTTTCCTGCTCTCTTGTGGACAGTAAGCTGCCTTATGATGTCACTCCAGAGCAGGCCATGGCTCACGAGGAGGTGAGGACGAGACTGGAGGCCTCCATCAAGAACATGAAGACCATCACGGACAAATTCCTGTCTGCTATTATCGTCTCCGTGGAAACAATTCCGTATGCTGCTTGTTTCTAGCCTCACTTCTTTCCCCGCAGTAAAATCTTGATTATCTTCCACCATGTTCATGTTGCTTTTGTCTCAGGTACGGGATGCGGTTCGTCTCCAAGGTGCTGAAGGATACGCTCCACGAGAAGTTTCCCGATGCTACAGAGGATGAGCTGCTCAAGGTCAGCATCTTTAATTTGTTGTCTACTTCATGGGGAGTTTTGCCTTTGCTTCTCTTTATTGGCATTCTTCATTTAACAGTTTTTAACTCTCATCTTCCTCCTAGTGATGCAATCTCTTATTTGTTACACATCTCTTTTCTTTTTTCCTTTCCTTTTCTTGCTGTTGCTCTTTTCTCTACATGTTTCCAACCAGCTCCAGCCTCTCTTTCCAACTTTCAGGTTCCCTCCTTGTCTCTTCTGACGTTAAGGTGAGCCTTTTCGCCCACCCCCCACACGCTTACGCAGTGCTCTTACATATCTCTGCAGTTTGCAGTAACGTTTATTAAACCTTTTCATCTCTATTTTTTCATGATTCAATGAAATACTACTGAAAATGAAAAATTACAATAAAAATGGAAGTACAAGCTGTTTTTCAAATATTTAATCAAGTCTTCTTGTAGTCTTAATTTTTTTTAAAAATGCTCTGAATGCATTTGAAATGCTGCTACATATTCTGACCACCATTTTCTTTTAGTGAGTAAGACTTTTAATTTTGCAGATTGTGGGGAACCTTTTGTATTACCGCTACATGAATCCAGCCATCGTGGCACCCGATGCTTTTGACATTATTGAAGTGTCCGCTGGCGGTCAGCTAACAACCGAGCAGCGACGAAACCTGGGCTCCGTTGCCAAGATGCTGCAGCACGCCGCCTCCAACAAGATGTTCCTGGGAGACAACGCTCACCTCAATCCCATCAATGAATATCTCAGCGCCTCCTACCAGAAGTTCAGGTCTGGTTGTTTATAGATCTGAGAGAAGCCACCAGAGTAACACGACATCAGTTGAGAGAGATGCCAGCCATTTATCCTGATATTTTCCACCTTTTATCTCATCTTTATTTTTTTTCCTCCCAGGCGTTTTTTCCTGGCAGCCTGTGATGTTCCCTCACTTGAAGATAAGTTCAACGTGGATCAGTACTCAGACCTGGTCACAGTCACCAAACCTGTCATTTACATCTCCATCGGAGAGATTGTTAATACTCACACTGTGAGTTAAGATAAAACTAAAACGTGCTTACTCTGAAAAGTTTTGCTCTTTATAGCGTGAATACAAAATGATTGGTTGCTTCTCATTTAGCTGCTGCTAGACCATCAGGACGCCATCGCCCCAGAGCACAATGACCCCATCCATGAGCTGCTCGAGGACCTGGGTGAGGTCCCCACTGTGGAGTCGCTTATTGGTGAGTGGAGGAAGGCAGTTAGAAACCACATGACTTCAATAGGTTAAAAATCATGTGGACTTTTTATATAAAGCTTATTTGGCTTCTTCTTAATGATGTGGGCTTGTTAATACTTTTTGAGAAGACATAAGTAAAATATAATTAAAGAAAAAATAATTAATTTACCATTTTGACAGCTGCATTTAATGAAATAACAATTACCAGAAAATCCTTTACTGGGTGTTGTCAGAAGGTCCTTAAGGCCCACTATCCTGCAGGTATTAGATGTTTCCCTGCTGTAACACACCTGATTCACATTAAATGAATCTCTGACAAGCTCTGCATGTCTGCGATTGAGCCATTAATTTGAGTCAGGTGTGTTGTAGCAGGGAAACGGTAAAAGTCTGCAGTACAGTAGGCTTTGAGAATCCACTGTCCGGTCCTTGAGGATCGGAGTTGGGGATCCCTTTGCTATGCTACACACGACTGTCAAAAGCAGAGTTGTCATCATTAACAGAAAAAAAAGTAAGAAGGTGAAAACAAAACCAGCTGCTTTGGTCACAAAAATGTGTCCTTTTTTTCTGTTAAGTGCATTTTTCATCTTCATGTGATCAGACACGTTAGTATCTCAGAACTTTAAAGCTTCTGTCCTCTTACTTGAACACAAGAAAAGACAAACCCCTTATTAGATTAGTGAAAAAACTTCTTCCAAATTTAGCATCTTCAGTAAAAGTTTCTAATGAAAATATTGCATCAAGTGTGTCAATGGCGTCTCGCAAAGTGTTTGATTACAGGGAAATTTACCTGGAACACTCCCTAAAGTTAGATTCCCAATCCAGAAAAGTCAGACAAGCCTCACCAACCCAACCACAAAATCCAACATGGCTTCCTTGGGTATAGATAATGGTCATAGCTGCAGTACCAGTTATACACGTCGTTCTGTCCAAGCTGTCTGTGAACATGTTGTTGAAGTGTTTGCAAATATGCAAAATATAACATATTGTTGTTACTGCTAATCGAGACTATCCTGCTCAGTAGCCGGTTCCATTCATGAGTAAAACAAAACTGAAGCAATATTTAAGCCATTTTCACGTCTTGTTTTCACGCCATGTCATCTGGGAATGCAAAGGTGGAACGAGGGCCTAAAGTTGGCGGGCTTAACCGGTTTGAAGCAAATCAACGAGGCTGTGATTTACTAGAAAATAAGTATCTTAGCTGAAGACAAGCTTAAAGAAGAAGAAAAAAAACTGTGGAGGACATCCACAAGAGGAAAATGGAACATGGCCTCAGTCCACAGGGTAGCGCTAAAATCACTCATCTGATTGGTCAGAAATTGCTTATGACATAACAGACAAATGAAATAATAAGATATCTGCAAAGTATTTTTTGATAGTGAATGTTGTTTTCCAATTTATTTCCATGGAGCACTTCCCTGATTGATCAGCTTAGGAGGCCTTTAATAAGAGCTGATGATCTACAAAACTCCATCTTCATCCCTAACCTAGTCATCTGGTTGTTTATGTATCTTTTTATTTAACTTTTTTTGTTTGTTTGTTTGTTTGTTTTGCTTTGTTGTTTTTTTTACCCACAAATTACTTTAAAGTAATTCTGGTGCCAAATGTCCAAGTTCCCTGTTAATGTCTGCCTTACTTAAATCGGCAGGTAACAGGTGAGATGAGAGCAGTTATCAACAGAAACAACCATAAAGACTGTTTTTACTCATCTCATTCAGGTGAAAATCCTCTTCCTGCTGATGACCCAAACAAGGAGCTGATGGGAAAGACCGAGGTTTCTCTCACACTCACAAACAAGTTTGATGTCCCCGGTGAGGCCAATGTTGAAATGGATGCCAAGACCCTCCTTCTCAAGTGAGTTTACACACTGTAGACTTTCTATCCATAAATTCTATTTTTGCTTCAGAAATGTCTTTATCTCTTACATCTTTCTGTTTTCGTTGCATCTGTCCAGCACCAAGAGACTCATCGTGGATGTGATTCGGTTCCAGCCTGGAGAGACTCTGACTGAGATCCTGGATTCAACAGCCACCCCAGAACAGGTCTAAATGCACTGCTTAGGTTTAAAAAGAAAGAGGGAGAGAGAGAAAACAGACCAACTGTTTATGCTGTGAACATCAACAATGTTTACTGTAAATATTTACTGCAAACAAACAACAGAGGGTGCTCAGCATTAAACCGTGTCCACAGGCTGCATTAGTCTGAGTACTGCGTTGCCTTCAGGCACAAAACAGGAACTTGTTTTTCAAACATACTGGAGGACGTATGCTAACTTTACCTTGTAAGTGATGAAGTGCAAACAGAGTTGCACTTTCCACATCCTCTTTCCAACAAAAGCAACAAACTTATAGACTGAAATTATTTCAGTGTTTCTGCTTTTCATTTGTGTTTGTCTGCATTAAATGATAAAATTAAAGCACAAGTCATGTACCACTAGAAAAAAAGTTATTTGGCGCATGCAAGTTGCTAAGTGCTATGCAAATGTGGAACTTTTAGTTTACTTCCAGATTTTTTTTAAACCTTAAATATTTCTAAAACCATAACCAGGAAGCAGAGTACCAGCGTGCAATGCAGAGGAGGGCCATCAGAGATGCAAAGACTCCAGAAAAGATGAAGCAGGTCAAACCGGTGGTGGACGACAGCCTGACGCTGCAGGGGAAAAAGGACAAGATCAAGAGTAACCTGCAGAGGCTGGCAGAGCTGGGGAAGGTCCACCCCGAGAACCGCTACCAGGACCTAATCAACGACATTGCCAAGGTAAGAAAATCATGAAAATAAGCAGATACTCTCACACATTAAAAAGCATAACGGCTTGTGTGTATGTGTGTGCGCTGTAGGACATCAGGAATCAGCGGCGGTATCGGCAGCGCAGGAAAGCCGAGCTGGTGAAACTCCAGCAGACCAATGCAGCCCTCAATTCAAAGACCAATTTTTACAACGTGCAGATTGATTCTTACAATCAGTACATCAAGACATGCATGGACAACCTGGCCAGCAAGGGCAAGTAAGTGACCTTTGTTCCTTAAACGCCTCACATTTTTCATCTTTCTGTGCCTCTCAGGGCTTTCCTGTCATAGTCATCACAGGGTTGTGTGGCTTAGTGCTTTTTTATGCTGAAACTCCAAATTTCTGGCTTATATTAGACTTTTATCTTTTTGTGTGACTGTTGCATTTCTTTAATGATGAGACATGACGAGGTCCTTTTCACAGAGCAGACAGAAGCCTAACGTGTGCAAAATTAAAAGTCCAGATTATGTCTGCGTTGCACTGTGATGTAAACAGCTTTCTAAATTGCAAACATGGTGTTTCAAGTGGTTAGAAATGTAATATTACATCTCAAAACTTTATGCTTCCAAGTTTTTTGGGCGTTTTTAAAATATCATCTTTCTCTTTTCAGGCTGTCAAAGAAACCAGGAGACAACAAGGCTAAGAAAAGTAAACAGGTTTCAATGAAATACACAGCTTCTCGGCTCCATGAGAAGGGCGTTCTGATCTCGATAGAAGATCTGCCACCCAACCAGTGAGTTCTGCATCATCTATCATCATATACAGTTTATTCTTTAATGCACGCCTGATAGTAAGAGTTTACATTTCTATGCACCAGATTTTGTCCAAATATACCTTTTAAATCAACAGATTATGTACTGCATAGATTTCATGTTTACTCTTTTCTTATCGCAGATTCAAGAATGCTATTTTTGAGATCTCTCCATCAGAGACAGTTGGTGTGTTTGAAGTGAAGGCCAAGTTTATGGGGGTGCACTTGGAGACGTTACAGTTGGAATATCAGGTATTGCATCTTTTTTTAACTGGTATTATAAGGCAGTTCATGCATTAAGAAAAGGAGGCTGATTTCTTTTTGCCCATTTATCTGTTTCCGTCCATCAGGATCTCCTCCAGCTGCAGTATGAAGGTGTGGCAGTGATGAAGCTCTTCGACAGGGCCACCATCAATGTCAACCTGCTCATTTTCCTGCTCAACAAGAAATTTTATGGGAAATAGATGAAGAAAGGAGAAAAGGGCTACAGACACTGAAAAATTAAACCACAAAACCCCATTTAAGGGTTGCTTTAAGGCCCCGACCTGAAACATCTTGTCTTCATACACATTCCCTTCTGCATTTCTAAATTCTGCCAATGCAAATTTATGTGCATCATCATTATTATTATTATTATTATTATTATTATTTTGTAGTAGGTGCGATCACCGTCAGTGCTTAATTGTTAACAAAACAATCCTTTGTGCAAGTTTTCCTTGTGTCCTGTTGTAGCTGCAGCTAGCTCAGAAGTTTGTATTTTTTCCTTAAATGCCATGAATATCTTGTGCATGGGCTTTTGATTAATTATAAAACTCATTTTATGTAAAGACATGGTGATTTCTTTTCTTCCTATGCTGTTTTGTTTGTCTGCTCACCTGATTCATGACGTGCTGATAAGACATCATCTCCATCACTGCAGCATTTTGGAAGTCCACAGATTAAATCTGTCTCACCTGAAGCAAGAAAAAAAACTTCATGCAGTGGTTTCCACCTCATAACCTATAAACACTGCAGTAAAGAATGTTTTCATAGATTGATTGTGAACATTGTGTTTTTTGCTTTAGCCAACAGCCCCATATGAAATATGCAGAAGTAGCTTTAGACATCTGCCAGGCTCTTAACGAGCTGTTAAAGGCAAACCCTTTTCATGAACAGTTTTTCTTTGGGGTAATAATCTGGCCTTTTACCCATATGTCACCAGTCAGGATGTTGGGTTTGTCTTTGACTCAACCAAATGACAATGACTTGAAGGTCTGTTGCTTAGAAATAACCCACAAAATTCATTTCTGCTTCTGGTTTCCATTGTTTTTCTGCCAATATATCCTTCACTTCTAGCACATAAAACTGAAAAGATGTGCTCATTTATCTAAATGTTTTTGTGTCTCTTGTGGGCTGTTTATCTTGTATAGCTTAATTAGAACCATCATCACAGCAGAAAATCGGCATATCAAACAAAATCGATAAAACATACTTGTGTTTTACACAAATTAATTTTTGTTTTGTTGAAAATACTTTCACACAGTTGCCCTTATTTATATTTTATATGAGTCTTCATTAAGCTTGCAAAACCTAAGACGGATCTTGTAAATGAGCTTGAAAATATGCAGTATTACATTCAGATGGTGGTCCAGCAGATGTCACTCTACACCATCCAATTGTGGATTCAAATTGTCTACTCGAGTTACTCCAGAAGGGAATAAAAATCTGAGATGGAAAGGCTTTGCTCTGATTCATTTACATGTACTTCAGTGTACCTGTTTTTCAGAATAAAAACCTTCCAGTGCAGTTTGTTTTTCCTTAACTTCCAGGTGTGCAGGCAGCAGTTTCTCCAGTGCTTTATGAATACTTGATTTGAGGAACATTACTGAGTGTCTCTATTTAACTTTATACTCAGCCAGTGACTTTAGACACAGAGACTTGACCTTAAACTTTGCTCTGCTTTTGAAATGTGTTGCCTAGCTATAGATTAAACTCCATCAGCAACTATGATGCATTTTACAACCCCAATTACAAAAAAACAGGATGCTGTGTTAAAAGTAAATAGAAACAATGCACTGTTGTGCAAATCTCATTAACCCATATTTTATTCACAGTAGACTATATCAGATGTTGAAACAGACATTTTCCCATTTATGGAAATAATTGCTCATTTTGAATTTGATGACAGCAACACATCTCTAAACATTTGGACCAGGGGCAAAAGACTTTAAAGTAATTAATACAAATCACTGACAAACGGCAACAGCTCTGTAACATGTCTGTGTCTTTAACAAGTTAGACAGAAGTTCACTAATCTAAGACCTTTTTTTTTTTTTTTTTAATGTTCATCAAAATAAAGTTATGAAGACTTTGAAGACCCCACCATCTACACTGTTGATTCTACAGTGCAGAATATCAAAAGATTCACAGTATCAGGAGGACTTTTTGTACACACGGGACAAGGCCAAAGTTCAAAACAATGCTCAGGCAGAACTGCATTAAAATCAGACATGATTCTCTACTGGAAACCACTGAATGGGCACAGGAAGACTCACAGAAAGATGCAGGTTAAAGCTCCATCATGCACAAAAGCCATGTAATCAGGATCCAGAAACGTTCTCTCAACTAAAGCTCATTTAAAATGGTCTGAGGCAAAATGGAACTATTTTCTTTGGCCAGATGGACACAAATTTTAAATTATTTCTGGAAAGCATGGACGTCGTGTCCTGTAGACTAAAGAGGAAAGGGGGCATCCAGCTTGTTATCAGTGGGCAGGTGAAAAGCCTGCATCTCTGGTGGTATGGGGCTGCATTAGTGCTTATGGTGTGGGCAGCTTCTACATCTGTGAAGCTCCATCAAAGCTGTAAAGTACATGGAGGTTTTAGAGCAACATCTGCTACCATCCAGACAACGTCTCTTTCAGGGAAGGCCTTGCAGATCTCAGCAATACAATGCTGAACCACATCCTGCATCCATCACAACAGCATGGCTTCACAGGAAGAGTCCAGCTGCTGAACTGGCCTGCCGGCAGTCCAGACCTTTCACCAATACAAAACATCTGGAGCATCGTAGAAGCAAAAATGCAGCAACCAAGGTCCAGGACTGTAGAGCAGCTAGAATCCTGCATCATACCAGAATGGGACAACATTCCTCTTCTAAAACTTCCCAGATGTTTACAGACAGTTGTTAAATAAAAATGGGATGCTACACAATGCTAAACAGCACCCTGGAACTACTTTTTAGAGATGTGTTGCTGCCACCAGAGTTAAAAATTAGCTCATATTTTCCCTTAAATAGTTAAACTGATTCATGAAATTTGTAAATCATTGTTTTATTTTTTTGTATTCTTTTTAAAATGTGTCCTAACTTCTTGGAAATGGTGGTTTTAAATGAAGTTTCTTTTTTGTTGTAGCTATAATAAGAAACATTTTGGTTGTTAACAGGCAACATGGCTGATACTTTTTTTCTTTTTCACTTTTGAGCACTTTATTCTTCAACACAACTCGTTGAGTCTTAAGGTCCAGGCCCTGGGGAGGATTCATCCATCCATCAGACTTGTTGCTGTTGATTTTCAATCCAGCTCGTGTCATGTGGCATTTTCACCGTTTCCTTTTAAAGCTTTTTACTTTACAGCTTTTTGTTCCATGGTCACCCTTCCATTTCTGCAGAGGTTCAGCCAACAGTAGATGGATCAGCTGAAGGTCCAGATGCATTTTTCAGGTCTTGTGTCAGGTCTCTGCTGGAGTTGTTCCTCTTTCTCAAGGACATCGCTTTTGGATACCATTTTATCATTTACTTAAGTATGCACATCTCAAGAAATTGGAACAAAGGTGTCTTTACAAAAGGATTCTCATAACAAAGTTTCTAAACATATAATTTAAAAATTTAAAAAAAGAAGCGAATGCATGATTCTTTGGTGTTAACACTGATCTGAAAATGGTCAGGGACAAAGACTGTCCTCAAGGAGAGAAAAAAGCAGCCTATTTCCAGAGAAAATCTCCAAAATACTATAAAAAACTATTGCCCAATTCCAATTTAAAAGATTATAAGAAAGTTTGGATGCTTGCAAGTAAAATAAAGAAGTAAGAGTGGCTCATAGTACTACACAGTTTGTAGAACTATGTGGGTTCGAGTAGTGACAAAAGCTAATCTGCTGTGTTTGAATCAGCTCAGTTTTAAGGTAATCCTTAAAATCATGTTAATACATGAACGTTTTTTTTTTCTACATGTGTTCTTTCCTCTTCCTGACAAATACCAAGAGCCTTATCTAACTTTATTTTGTACCAGACATTAGGATTCTGAGCTGAGAGATTTATTCTATTTGACTTCCACATTCCATTTAATAGGTAATAATGTTATTAAGAAACCCAAGTCATATTTATTTGATTTTACCTACTTAAACTGATGATATCGCTGTCACCAGTAAGCTCCATGACAACCTCAGCAAGGACAATAACGTAACTCTGTCGCCGCCATGTGGTCACCACCGGTACCCCTGGTGTTTAAGGCGGTAATGTTTTTCACGTAGCAGTATGGGGATAACAATCTTGCGGATCTCAGTTGCTGTTACTAGCCCTGTCAAGTGAGGACGGATGAGCTGAAAACATGAGCAGCAGTTTCTCACAAAACTTCTGAACTGGCGGCAACGGACAAAGCAAGCTTTGCTATCGGCGGTGTTGGTTTATCTTCAATGAGTCGTCGGGCTGGAGTTTGTCTGAGATCTCTCTGCTCCGTGGATTAACACAAGATTCGTCCCTGTTGTGAAGAACTGTGATATCAACTTATGTAATTGCGTAAATTGTGGATTGTGTTTCTGCGGCACGTGTGAATAATTGGAAGTTACTTATTCCCAGTTTGATGGTAACAAAGTGGAAATTTAGTCAAGTCAATGCAAGAGCAGCGGACACTTGTTGAAATACAATTATCCGAGTGAACAGTTGGTAACATTTGTAGCAATATTTAGCCAACGACGCTACCAACTTTTAAAATTTCTTTCAATACAGTTCTGTTAGATGTTGTCTGATGACGAGTGTAGACAAGCGGATAATGTGCATTTATCAAAATTCTCGAGATGCCATGCACGCAACAGTTTAGCTAACTTGGCTAGCTGCCGCTGTTCCCCGTTCTACTCAATGTTATGTTAGCAATGACAGCTAACGTTATGTTAACGTCATATTCAAACAAGTGGTTCGTGGAAATGTGTTTATATGTAGTTAAATACATTAACTTCTTGTAACCGTAAAGTGTTTAATCTAGAAAGTTATTGTACTTAATTCACAAATACAAACATCCGCTTAGGCTTAATCTATCCTGCTTTATTTTCATAATTAGACAACTTTATTTACGGGAGCTTAACGTTAGCTTAGCTGCGTTAGCATAACTCAGCTCTGACACTGCCGTCAGTCAAAGTGACTCAGATAACTTTGGTTCACTATCGATGTGCCAAACTGTTTGTAAAGCTCTCATGGGTTCGCTGCAACATACATTGACAGGCTTTGAAAGATAGACCCCCTCCTTCCTGCACCGTCTTCTACTGTTTACAAGTAGCTGAAGTTGTAAAACTGCGGCCCGCATAATGTCCGGCTCCCCGGGCACAGGTGGTTCAAACCCCAGGAAGTTTAGCGAAAAGATCGCACTTCACAACCAGAAGCAAGCAGAGGAGACGCGGGCCTTTGAACAACTGATGACAGATCTCACCGTATCAAGGGTAACGGCACTTTATGTTCAGCTTTGTGTCATGTTTTGGTGGTCCTTTGCACTCGCTGCACTTAAGTGCACAAGGCTGGAGGGGAGCTGTTTCTCACGTGTCCGACAGACTGTAGCTTCGGCTGGCTGAGATTTGTGGTTTTTAACCAGCACTTCTTTTTTTGTTTATCTGCATGCATTCATTTAACTGTTGCAAGTCACAAGTCCTTCAGACTTGACGTTGAATTATGTAACTAAGAAGCAACGAACAAGTAAGAGCTAACTAGTTGCTGTTGATGAACAATGGACTACAATATAACTAACTTGGCAGATCTGTTTGTTTTTTTTGATAAAAGATTGACATACAATTCTTTGAAGGCTTGATTTTAATTATAGTGAAGCAGTGACACATGAATTTATAGAATGGCTTCTCAGTATTTGCAGATAAATCTCAGCTCTTGTGGTGTCAAGGAAGCAATGTTGCCTGTTATTTTATATAATGTTCTACCCTCTTAATCTATCATATTAATGAAATTCTATTAATTTTTCACACGTTAAACTCTAACATCCCACATATTGCGGAAAGAGTGCAAATTAGCCTCATACATTTAGTAACAGCGCTTCTATTTGAATTGCAGGTACTCTGGTGTCCCCTTTGTAGACTTGTGACTTCGGCTATTTAAAGAGTATTGTCCATACTCTCAGGCCTAATAAATCACACCTTCCACCTGTCCTTGATATTTATCTTTAGCAGAGGAATATTTAATGTTTTTGGAATATATTTAGTTTAGCAAATACCTACCTGTATTATTATTATTAATGTAAAAAAAACAAAAACATAAATACTTATTGTGTGCATCTTGCAAGCAATTTAATAAGATCTGGTCCATGAAGTCCACCTGTGAAATGAAAGTGAGTCATGCAATCACTGCAGTTATTAAGACAATTGTTCAGGCTTTGAAATGGCATAAAGTCCCAAAGCTATCGAAGAGTTCATCTTAGTTGTGTTTTGTCCAACCACCCATCATTCAAAAGAATTAAGATTTAAAAACTTATAGTGTTTATATATCTCATCTCCCTACAAAGTTGATGTTATATGTCAAAATTTTTATTATTTTAAATAGTGAATCATTATTTAAACTTACCCCAGGCTACACTAAATGCTTTAACGGGTTTTTTTCTGATCACCTTGCAATGTTTAAAGATTCTGGAAAATGAGCTTGGTCATTTTATTGAAATCTTGCTAACAGCCAAAAAAGTGCAACAATTACAATCAGAGAAGAAAAAACAATCTTGAATATGGAACGAGATAACCTTGTCAAGCAAGTAGTTAAGCAGTTGCTTTAATTTTGTTTTATAATAGAAAATCATACAGAAAATTCCCCAGTATCTAACTGGAAATACATTGTGTCTCAGGAAAATAATGTAGGATTACACTTGAAAATGTATAAAAATTAATACATTAGCTTAAGGCTAATGTCTATGGAAAAGCCATTGGCAAGCTAGAGGTTAGCATGCACAAACAGACTAAAGAGATTTAAACAACTTTGTAAATAAATCAATGTTTACTTTAACAATATTTTCTGTGTTCAATTAGAAATTGATTAGAATACAAACAATGGAATGCTTTCTGGCCTTGAAGGAGAACATGAAAAACACAGTCTGTATGAACTGACTACGGAAAGACCGAAGGGACAAAACACACTGCTTTACTGCAAGAAATTTTGATGAGTGTCACAATACAGGACTGTCTCAGAAAATTAGAATATTGTGATAAAGTTCTTTATTTCCTGTAATGCAATTAAAAAACATG
>JBAMHW010000001.1:4142713-4157611 GCA_037177495.1 Rhadinocentrus ornatus
TGAATTTTTTTTATAAATACACACACACACACATGCACACACACACACATATATATATATATATATATATATATATAGATATATATATACACACACACACACACACGCAAGAGTAATTCAACTACTAACTCATTTTCTTCTCAGATTATCATTTTTTGTGTAGCCCACTCAGCAT
The DNA here is from genome assembly GCA_037177495.1 of Rhadinocentrus ornatus. Lineage (NCBI taxonomy): Eukaryota > Metazoa > Chordata > Actinopteri > Atheriniformes > Melanotaeniidae > Rhadinocentrus > Rhadinocentrus ornatus. Next base: position 4,142,889 of record JBAMHW010000001.1, read on the forward strand.
TTTTAAACATGTTTATACCAATGTGCCGTCTCAAATTAATTCGCGATTTAAACTGTTACGGTGAAAAGAGTCTTGTTTGTTGTTTCTGTGAGTGTACAGGTGAACTGTACCTAAGCTTCACTAATGTTGTTTTTACAGTCCCCCTACAGCTAGAACTTGCAGATCTAATAAAGACGTAACAGTGTTGGAGGAGAAAACTGGAAATCTGTCTGGGCTGAAGTCTCACCAAAGCAGGAAGAATAGTTAATATCATTCATATATTCCACATATTCAAAAAGCCACTCTCTTTCTCACTAACTAAAGTTAATATCATCCACTGTAATGGTTTTGGGCTTGTGAGTTGTTGCAGTGAGAGGCAGATTCCCTGCTTGTCTGTCCCAAGGGAGAGTGGGGCGGTAAGTGTTTACAACACCAGCTACATCTGCACTTCATTACTGTTAGTCAGTTGTGGACAAGAGCCTCAAAGCGCTTTAACTGTTTCACTGCAGTAAACATCTATGTGTGATCACGTTGGCCGCAGTCGGTGTGCATGTTTTAATGCTCATTTATAAAAGCATTGGTTTCAGCTAGCTCTTATGCAGCACTGGCCAACAGTATTTGACTCATGAGAGATACAGATTCTCACAATAAATAGTGTAGCCTCTGAGTCACTACAGTATTACACTAACAGTAAGAAGAAATCCTGAATTAACTGTAGCAATTTTTTTCTTGTATGCAGAAATGATGCAGTCTGAGGATTGTGGGACTCAAGAAAAATTGTGCCACCATTGAATGCTGGTTTGATGTATTTATTGGCTTACTGTACTCTGAAGGTAATTTGGTTATACAGTGTATGAATTAAACACACATACATCTGTGTGTTTGTGTTAAGCTGACTGTTGTCAAGCTTTCCACTCTTTGTTTCATTAAGTCTTAAAGGCAGCAGGCCAGTTGTGAGAGACTGCCAGGCATGACAGAAATGCAGGGGAACAGAGCTGTTCACATAGCCTTTAACCGCTCCATGAGCAGCTGCCTGGCCAACAGATTTTATCTGTTCCCTCAATTCTTTTTTAGGATTTTATTTTATTTTTTATTTTTTTTTATTGAATTTTATTGAAAATAGGCTTTTTGGAGTTTAACTAATTTTAATGAAGTCACAGAAATTTGCCAAAGAAAAAAAAAGTGTGCTGGTGTCTGAGAAGAGAGGTTATGAATGTACTCTAGAGTTATCAGACCTGAGTACAGTCCTGCATCCCTTTAGAGGCCATCTGCTTCAGGGTCAGAGCTCCAGTCCAGTCCCACGCCCTCCCTATCTTCCATTCACCCATCTTTGGCCTGCTGTTCATGTACCAGCCTCTCGGGATAAATCTCCGACCACGCTCCCTGGAGAGTAAGAAATGGAGAGGCTATCCAGAGAAGGGGTCTGAAGTTTTTTCCACCACTGCATCTTTGGAAAATTGTTTCTTTAATGTTTTTTTTATCTTCCCTGCAGTTGATCTAATGGCCATTTTTCTTAAAATAACCATTAACAGCTTCATCTACAGGCAACTCTGCAAATTAGACACTCCAACACGGGTCAGAAATAAATTTAGTCTCAGGTTTGTTGCCTTATTAGTAATTAATCTGTTTAAAACTCATGACTGTGAGAAACAAATAACCAACATGTGGTTGTGTGAGTTTGTTATGGAGATTTGTTGTCAGGGGGAGTGCCACAACTACCCAGCATTCCATATCATGTGTCATATGTCTAAGTATAAATATAGACTGCACAAACTACACAAACAAGCATCGCTTAGCCAGGTAATGAGACACACTGAGGTGTTGTCTGACATTTGATGAGCAGTTTAAAACAAAGCAGAATGTGTAAAAATCAGTCCTCTTCCAAGGTCGATGATCACTCAGGATCTGATAATTTGTGGGAAAAATTCCAAATCAAGTATTGGTCAGCAGTTTTTTGACATTATTTCTGGTAATTGAGTTGTAATAGCACTCCGTTTCCAAATGTCACCAGGTTACTCGGTAGCAAATGGATTGACTTGTGGAAGGCAGCATCCTGGAAATTGTACTCCCCAGAATGTTTATTAAATCACCATCTCAGTTTGGTATTTACTGCAAGCACTTTATATTTAAGAAATGTATACACCAACTCATCATCTAGTGTTGCATCCAAACCAGTGCATACAATAGATTTTATACTGTAAAATAAAAGATGTTTGCTAAGTTTTAAAGACATTGCACAGTGCAAAAATGCAATAATGCATTTGAGAAAAGAAGGATGAGAAAAGGATTAAGGTGGAGCACTTTGTTGCTGCTAGGAGCATCTGGTCAGCTAACTTCAGTAATGATGTGGGAGTGTGAAAAGGTAAAAGACAAGAGAGGTAAGAAGGGCCATGCCATAAAGTTTTTTAAGAATAAACCTACCTTTACAAGCAAATTAAATTTAACCAGGAACCAGCAAAAAGAGGCCAAATCAGGCTAAATGTGGTCATATCTGTGTGCCTGTGAGGAGTTGAGCTGAAACTTTGTGAGGAAGTTGTAAATAAAAAGCAAAGTGTTGGTTTGCAACAGGTGTTTCTAAAAGTTCCCAATGGCCAAAGCTCACCAGTAAAGGAAGATTGAAGGTCTTGAAAGTACCACTTCTGTTGCTGTATGCAGTGTTTTCTTTAAGATGTGATTACTTGCCCTCCAGATTTTTATTTCTTATGAAAGACCCATGTAGGGCTGTGTGATTAATCGAATTTTAATCACAATTACGATTTGGGTTTCAACGATCATAAAAATAAAATGGTCCGATTATTAGCTCCTTTGACAGTTTACTCTTGCGCTTTTCTCAGCTGCAAATCGAGCAACACTAGCATTGCTAAGCTGCGCTCTGCTGCAGACTCCTCCCACTGCTGCAGACTCCTCCCACAGTCCCAGCCGCTTTGGTTTAATTCAACTCCAGATGCAAACACCTCTCAAGCTATGGGCTGGACACATGGGAGGCATCGCTCCTTCTCTATTCATTTTCTATGGAACTTGCGCGATGAGGAGGAAATTGCTGCCCTCCTCCAGCCTAGCGACAGGAAACATTCGTGCATGTGAAATGTTGCGCTCGTTCATGTAGACGTGCACACAGGGGCTTGCGACGAGACACAAGGAAATAGAAAAATGTTAAATTTTTGTGAGGCGTGACTAAATAATCTACCAGCTCCCAGAGAGACGCAGAGATAACAAATGTTACAAACAAACATAGCTTTGTATTCGCCAAATGCCATCGCTCAGTTAACACGGTGAACAACCCTCATCAACACTTTGGACAAACGGCATCACTCCCTTCTCGTCACTATTTTAATCGCGTGTCTCTCCCTGCCCTGTATGATGAGTGTTGTGAGGGTGTTGTGAAGGACGTGGCTACAGTCCAATGTTTCGCCACCCATATAGACCTGTGGTCAAGCCGCACCATTGAGCCGAATATGACGTGGATTTCAACGTGAAAACGAAATGTCTCCAGTCTCATTTATTCCAGATCACACCGGGAAGATCATAGCTGCTGCTGGTCTGAGACAAACAATAGCTACTGGGACCTGGTAGAAAAAAACTAGGCTGTATTACCACACACAATGCTTGGAATGTCCTGCCCCCCATGGCTCTTTTTCTTAATCTAATCGTGTTTGATAATCAAGATCTTAATTTCAATCAAAATAATTGTGATTGTATTTTTTCCCAGAATTGAGCAGCCCTAGACCCATGTTTTCAGATGTCAAAGTTTTTAGCAGATAAATTGCGCATTTATGAGACTTATGATTACAACACAATCAATCAATCTTGGGTGACATTGAGTGTAGGACATTGTAACAGCCTCACTCTTCAGTTGTGAAGGTGGGACAAAGAAAGAACCATAAACATTCATACAGGAGCACTTTAAAGTTGACTACACAGCTGCATTCCTTTAGACTGGAGGAAAACGTGCACCCAGGCATGCTCGCAAACGCCACTCAAACAAGACTGAGTCACCTAACAGGTTCAGACTACTAATGACTGTGACACCCTCAAATTTGATTTTCTTTTTTTCTTCCCAGTCCAGCTTAGAATAGCCAGCCTGGCGACAAATAATAGGTGCTGTGACAGGTGCTACTTATCTGATATGATGATTAAAGGCAATAAATGCACAGCCGGTGAAAAGACAGGGTTTTATATAGGATCAAAACTTGTTTTTGCTCCAGGAGCTCCTGCATAACAACTTTCTATTTGCCAAGTTGATTGTTTAGACCTGTGAAGTCATCAGCATTTAAAGGGAAAAGTTTTCTCATTTTCAGTAGTTTAGACAAACCGTTTACAATCTGCCCAAATATTTGCATTTTTTCTCCTGTTCAATTTCATTCTGGAGATGCAATTGTGTTCTCTACAGTTCTGTCCAAACGTCATCAGCAACCGCTTCCTTGCTTAAAAGTAGTTATAGGTCAGAAGTTTCTCTTTGGATGTCTGAGTCTTTTTTTCTTTTTTTTTAATGGTCCAGTTGTTTTTATAAGTGTCTTCACATTGACCTGTGAATCATTCAATCATAAATGAACCAGGGTTGTGGTAGTCCGTGTGTCCTTAAAATGTTTAAGGAAACTGGTCAAGGGGAGGATAATAGAAGTGTCCAGACTAAAAACTTATCTACAGCAGAAGAACAGGGTCTAAAGAAAGAGAAACAAATCCTTCAAAGACCTGAGCCAGGACCTGAGAGATGCATCTGGACCTTCAGTTGATCCATCTACTGTTGGCCGAAGCCTCATCAGAAATGGTTTTCTGTGATGAGGTCCTGTGGAGGGATGAATCCTCTCCAGAGCCTGGATCTCAACATTATTGAAGCAGTGTATGATCATCTGGACGGAGAATGGGACATACAAAGAGGAGTTTTGGAAAGTCCTTAAGGAAGCCTGGAGTACTATTGTTTTCCAGGTAGCGTTTAAAGAAATAAGGGATGGCTTGGGACGTTCGGACAGTGCTGCACAACTCAGCAATCCCTGTGTGTAAACTTTTTCCAACCAAAAGAAATAAAGACTGGAGACAAACAAGATTCCAAGTTACATAAGTGTAATCTGAACAACATGAAGTGGTTGTATGTGTAGTTTTAGGATGCTGTGACTATACAAAGGTGGGCTTGTTGGTTTTATCCATTCAGTAGGCCATGTTTTATTTTAGAAGACTGGTTTATATTTTGGTGAAAGATTACCTTTAATTTACTGTCTTTTTTCATGTGAATTTTTAAGTGTTTAAAAAAATTAAGTTTCTTCTTCTCACTTAATGCCAGGATTTCTTAATGACTCTACATCTGCTTGGCCACCCATTCCTAAGAGTTCTGGTCATGTTGCACCACCTGCCTCACTACTAGAAATGGGAGAATCCATCTTAATGGTTCTTTAGCCAAATAGTTTACAAACCTGACTAGTCCTTGTTCTTGTCTTTGGTTTTTCCCACCCCATCACTCCTCTTTCTTCCTTCTCTAAATTTATTTTCATGCCACTTTCCTTAAATATAGAATAGTATTGTGCTGTGTCTGCCTATTCTCCAGGGTCTTACTTTTTTCTTCACATGTGCCAATATAAACATGTCATATTCTTTTTTAGCAGGATATCTTCTCCTCAAACTTGCCGGCAGGCGCCAGGGGTCTCTGCTTTCACCCAGTAACTTTGTCTGTCCTGCTTTTCCTCTGTCTTTGAAGGGAACAGCAGCCATGGACTGAGGAAAAACGGCCTGGGTTTAAATTAATATCACAACTCAACAGGTGACCCTTAACCCCCCCATCCTTCTTCATATCTCTCTTCAAATCAGTCTTTCTTGCTGCTTTGTCCCTCACTCACAGAGACCAACAAGTCTTCTCTTTGTCTTTTTGTAATCTCTTTTGGCTTCATAAAGCACTGGTTGCTTTTATTTATTCATTTCAGTCTGGTCTGTAGCATGTCATTAATCCCCCTCTTTCTTTATTTAAAGCACTAAGATAGAAGTCCACGAAATCTCAGCCATGGATTTTTATAGCTGATGATTGTATTTCCATTTGTGGCTCTCGTCATCTTTTTACCTGGTATATTTCTAAAACATTAATCATCACTTTTTCCCTCTCACTAACCCAGCTTTAGGCTCACATGCAGTCTAACATCAAGGCTCCTGACTCACATTTTCTTATTTCAGCCTTTTCACCTTCCTCTGAAACTACTGTTATTATTTGTTGTATATTGTTTTTTGGAATTGTTTTAATTTTACCTCTCAGTTTTCTGGAGTCAGTACTGGTTCACGTTGTGTTGCAACTTGCAGGTTCACAAATCCAGTGGCTTAAAGTGTAAAAATATTTACCACGGACTAGATATTTCAAACCCTGTGTCTAAATTTTAACTCCAATAACATTTAAATCTGTTTTTAGTGTTACACCTCTGAAAGAAGACAAACTTAGTTTTCATTCTGAAGAGTTAAAAAATCTAAATGCAAAAAAATAAATAAATACTGCCTTTAATGATTAGTCTGATGGGCAACCAGAGACTTAAAGAACTATAGGAATCGGGAGGAATATTGTCCAGCAGTCGAAAATTAACTTGTGATGTGGGGAGAAACAGAACAATAGTGGGTGTACTGTGAGCCATAGACACTATCTAATAATTCTAGGTTTCAATAAGCAATCACAGGCACAGAGTTTAAATCAAGATAGAAAGGAAAGCTGGATTTCACACTGCTTCTTTGCTGTTATTCCCCCAGCATCCTGACAGTCTGCTGCTGATGTGTGATCACAAGCTGCACAATCGAATCCGTTAGAAATCTCACACAGTGAAGCCAGCTTCTAGATTCTATCTCTAACTTTATAAAATCTGCGGGTAAATAATTGTCATGTAAGATGAGCCCTGCATAAGGTCATATTTGTTGTTACTGCTGCTCTTCACATGCACAAAAGTCATTCTGCACCTTTTTTTTTTTTACAAGAGACATTAAGTTGATTAGTTACTATTAAACATTTACACAAAGGATTACAATGCAAGCATATTTAAGTCAAGATGCATTTATTCATCACCTCAAATGATATGTTTTATTATATACAGTATTCAAATAGTCATAATCAAACCTGTCCAGGTATCCAGACATTTGAATTTATAGAAAATGGTGGGAAAAAATGTATAATGTATAAAAAAGCTTTTTGGTTTTCTTTTCTAAAATAACTGACAGCGTAACAGAAAGCCTGGTGGTTTCAATCCGGCATGAGTGTGATTGAAACACTTTCAGCAGAAATGCTACCTAAAGGAAGCAACTTAGTCTAGAGGGCGCTCATTAAATTAAGCTTGTTGCCAAAGGGAAATGGGGAATAAGGAATGTGTGAGATGGCCTATGTTGTTGGCCTGTGCTGATGCTGCAGGGGACGTCAAACGAGTAAAAGAAAACTGGAATTTCTTCAAATAAAACTCCACTTAAAAATCACTATATGACAGAAAAAGCTAGTGGGAAACATTTTCTGAGAATATCGCCATTTAAATTGGTTCCAGGAAAAAAAGCTTTCAGAGAATTATTTTCCAGGGCATCTGTAAGCAGTGCTAAAAATAGGGGATTTTCATTATCTGCTTCAAAAAGTACATTTGCTGGATTTCTCTGTATCCTTTTAATTAGGAACAATAAATATCAGAATGTTAATATTAAGTCCTTTAAGGTGATTATTTCCTGGTGGAGCTGGGATGTGTTGAGCGCTGTGAGGGTGTATGTGTAAGGTCAGCGTGAGCCTGCAGACCAATGCCGCCTGCGTGGAGGCAGAGCAGGAAACAGAATGATTCACTGACCTTACTGCCCTGAGAAACCCTTTGCCTCTGTCCAAGGTGCTGGAATACAATGCATAACTTTCCTCTTCCTCCCACTCAGAACCAACTCAGACTCTGCTCTGCATACGAGTGCTATGAACCCAAACCCTCAGGACCCATTTGGCATGAACCAGCAGATGGGTAGAGGTCCTCCACAGCGCAATGGTGAGAGTAATAAACACACTCATTCAGAGCAAAAATACTTGCTATTTGTTTTGTTTTCTCTTCTGAGAGATGCTCGAATTTAATATCTTCCTAAGTGCACATTAGCTCAGAAGACATTTTCTCCATGCCTAGTTCATTTTTCTTTTTTGTTTGTTTGTTTGTTTTACACACTGGAACTTTTAAATTAACTTCCCATCCAAACAAAGGTCACCACCAGGATTTAACTAAGAAAATGGGTAAGAGCCTTCCATTGGGTAATTACTACAAGGATGGTTATATTTCAGCTGGCAACAAATTATTTAACCCTAACTGATGCAGTGAGTAGCTTCTCTAGCTGAAACTTCTAAATCTGTTTTAAAACTGTTCAACACATTTAAAAATAAAGTGGGAAGATGGTTGAAAGTCATTGTCTTTCAGGAATAAATGTGATCAGATAAAAATGTTGAATGATGGGGATCAACAATCACTTCAAAGTTTGGTGGAATTCCCAGTAGAACTCTGGGCTATGTTTAATAGTGAAAGTACATTTTTACACATACAATGTGAAGGGAACTCAATGGATTGGGACCGAATATATGTGTAGCCATAAGAAAACCACTAATCAGTGAGGCTAACTGGGAGAAAATGCTTCAGGTTCCTAGGGAGAATAAAGATTGAACTCTGGAGCAATGGAAGAAGGTCATGTGGTCTGATGAGTCCAGTTTCACGCTGTTCCAGAGTGATGGGAGCATCAGGGTAAGAAGAGAGGAAGATGAAGTGATGCAGCTGTCATGGCTTGTGCCTACTGTACAAGCCTATGTGGGCAGTCTATGATCTGGGGTTGCTGTAGTTGGTCAGGTCTAGGTTGAGGTCTAGGTTCAGCAACATGTGTCCAAAGACTGAGGTCAGCTGATACCTGAATATACTGAATGACCATTTTTTCTATCCAAAGCTAAAGGAGGTCCAACAAAGTATTAGTGTGTGACTCTCTTTTTGGATGGGCAGTGTATTATTCCTATTAAGTAAGAGACTATCAAAATAAAAAAGTAGAAAATTACAATAAGCTAAATTAGCTTTTTTTTTTTTGAAGAGGATATAATTTCTCAAATTTAACTTCAATGTAGATTTTTATTGTTTTAAAACTCATGGATGGCATTCTCTAAGCCTCTAATAAGCTAATTTAGCTTATTGTAATTTTCTACTTTTTTATTTTTTATATAGATATTCTCTTAGCAGTAAAACATCAGTCAGGCATAGCATTATAGCTACCTGCATGTAATTGAACAGGTCTTCGGGTATGAAGAATAAACCAGAACATGTCACACACATCTCTTGTGTCATTTATTCTTAGGATGGATTTGAAGTACCAAAACTCCTGTTGGTGGCGGTTGGGTTATTTTTAATGGTTTTAGTTAGTGTTTGTTCATATTATCAAAAGTAGCCCAATGAATGTGCATAATTTAGTGAATGATTGTTTTTGTTTAGGGTTGGTTTGGGTGAAGTTTAATTTCAGTGCAGCACAAATCTCTGATTTGTTGTGAGACAACCTTTCTGAATGTGTTTTAAATGACCTGAGGAGCAGAGGTGACAGGATACATGAACAGGTGAATAGGGAGGTGTGATGCACCACCGATGAGGATTAAACTCAAGTAAAAAGTGTCATTATTTCAGGACAAAAACAATAGGTTTTTAAACTGGATATCCTCTGAGTTGCATACGGTATGCATGCTGCTCCTTTTCAGGCGCTTTCACTGAGATCATCCTAGTTTATGATGTTTGTATTTCTATTCCTCTAGTCATTTATTAACAGAGAAAACAGTCCATCCAGGCAGCTGCTTTCCTGTCCAGCTAGCCACTGTAGGCTCAGTTACACAAACCACTGCCCCGTTCCTGTTTTGAAATATTCTGTTTATACTTTCGTAACTCGGCCAAAGTCAAAGATTTGATTCCAAGTTACAGAACTGATCTTCCTCCCTTTTTTAACACTGGTCGTCCGTCACCTGCTTCTTTCTGATCTCATCACCGATGAAGTAGATAGAAAGTGTTCATTAGTTTCATTATCCCTTCAGTGTTTAGCTAACGCATCCATACAGGATATTAATCTTAGATCTGGCCCAGCGTGAGTTTCATATGCAAACAGAACCAAGCCTATATAAAGACATAAATCATAACACACTGAATGCCTGCTTTAAATGGCGCACCCTAGACCTACTTGGACGTATTTGTCTGTGGGTGCTGCTAACAGAAATAGCTCATGTCAGGCATCTCGCGTCTGCACTCTTCCCACATTTCATTTAACACCTTATAATTATTTCATTATAGATTCACTTGATTTTTGACTTGATTTGACAGTTTATTCAAATATAAAGAAAAAAAAGCACAACAAAAATGTCCTGTTCCAAAGAAAAGAAGCTTTTGTGTATTTAAACCCACCCCTTCTTCATACCCCAATGAATTATAACAATAGTCGTCATAGTCATTACCAGCCACATTCATTACTAGTAACCATAATCAACAATACATCATCATGTTTCCTCACAGCAGCGTCAAGCCAGTTATTTATTTATATGAATTGTTTTTATGCCTACATTCAGTTAAAAGACAGAAAATAGGGGTAAGAGTTCACATTTGTTTAGAATAGAGAGGGAGGGAGAGATGGAGAGGTACATGTGCTTTGTGTGTGTATGTGTAAGTGCGTGTGTGTGAAAGACTAGAATCAGGTGTGTGTTTTTAAATTATGCCATATACTAAATTAAATAGTTTTTTTAGGGCTGAATATTGAGATTTTCAAATATATAGAGACTTTATCAGATGCAATATAGAAGGAGGTAATATTTATATCGAGATAGCTTATTTTAAGTTAAAAGCATCTTTACTTTTGCGTTTTGCACAGCTGTATTTTTGTTATGGTCATTGAAAAGTATTTTTAATTTATTTTGTTTTAGGAGCATTTAATTTAATATAAAGGTACTTTCATTTCAGTCAGCTGTTTTAATGCACATGTGCTGTTGATCCTTAATAAAGTGTATCTAGCACTGAAGGCTGTAAATTAGAACAGTTTTTTTGGTTACTTTACAAAAAAAACATTGAGATATAAATCATATATCATGATTCAGGTAAAAAATATTGATATATAAGATTTGGTTTATATCGCCCACCCTAGTTTTTATTATGTAAAGTACTTTGTGTTGCTTTGGGCATGGAAAACGCTTTGACTTGAATTGAAAATATGACAATAGTATCCGTCTATAATTATAATCAATGGTAGTAGTAACAACAATAATTAAAGAGTAATCTTAGTCACCATCCAATATCTTTATTCATTTAATAATTTAATAATCAGTATCAGTTATCGGCTAAATAAGCTGTAAAATATCTGCTTATTGATCAAAAATCCAATATCATGTGTCCCAAAAATCTATAATGGGGTTGTAAGGTAATAGTAATAATCATAATGATGATAATTACAACTACAACAGTAATAAAAACTATACTAATAACCTCACTGCTTGCTCACTGGAAACATGTTGTGATAATTGATATCCTTCATTCCTGTACTGTTGGAGAGTATTTGGACATTGCTTGTGTTTCCATCCACAGTTTCACCCCACACACAGACACACAAAAACTAGTGTATCCCCTGTAAATTATCTCACCATCTCTCTGGCTTCTCTGGTCTGAAAAGGTTTAGCATGTCTTCTGTCCGTCCGTGTTCTACACTGTTTAGTCCAGTTCAGTATCGTGGGAAAGCTGGAGCCTGCCCCAGCAATTAGTTGTGTGGTAGTGAATTCTTACTAGTTTAAAACATTATCTGTGCTGTGTAGTAATTAACCAGGTCCTGAAGTTTCAGTAATTTTGAGTGATTTAAATGAGTTCATAGCAAGGCCAGAAAGTCCTGTTCTGTCCAAAATTCTTGGGTTTTTAGTTTGGCACTAAAAATATTCCAGTTTAAGCTGTTAAAACCAGTATTTCTTTCTGCTTTAAAAATATGTAAATTTTTAATCTTTTGAAGAGTTGCACATTAATTTCTGCCCGTTGTGTTATAAGTGTGATAATGATCTCAGCTCTGCAGCCTCATTCATTGCAGAGATGCCAGGGGGGTATTATAATTACCTCTAATGACAAACTGAACATCCTGTGGAGGATCACATTGTATATACACTAGTCTTTTTGTATGGCCTGCTGTACTTGGTTTTATCAACCAGCAAACACTTAATGTTTCTCTCCAAGCTGTTGTAAAGAAAGAGGCCGTGACACAAAAGTGACTCTTGTTAGAGCGCGAGCAGCGCTGCCTCGCGGCTCCATGCCCCAGGGCCTCATTGACACCTCAAGGTTTCAGCAGGTTTTGAGTGCTGTTAAGCCCTGGCTGATTAAAGAAGCATCTATCTAGGAATTACAGTTATGAGCCACATTGCCAGGTGGAAACACTTGTGGCAGAGGAGTTGGACTACAGTTTCTTATCATGCACTGATTTCTTTTGTGTTGCTGCCTCTGCAAAAGAAGCAGCTTCACTTATTAGAGATCTAATATTTCCCCAGCAGCTGACAAGGCTTTGATTTGCTGCTGTGCTCCAACATTATTTTATGTATTATTTATTATGGTATTTGCAAGCCCCATGTTGAATGCATAGCACAGTCTGATCCTGCCAGGAACACAAGCCAGCCATTTTTCATCCCAGGTGTCCTGTTTACATCCTGGTTGCAACTGCTACAGCGATCAAACACCTTTTGAAGAGAGACTGTAATAGTGCCAGACTGATGTATCACCTCATTGTCCTATCTGCTCCAGCACCCGAAGAGCTGTCTCTCAAAATGAATGAGCCTCAGAAGGAATGAGAGCATGGAAGAAGGAATGGGCGGATGGTGGATCAAAGGATAACTCGAGCCAAAACTTGGAGGAGATATTCAGAGTAAAAATGTTTTTCCTAATAGGAAGCAGAAGTGTTACGCAGGAAGTGTCGACTAACTAAAGAGTTAGGCACAGAATAAAAAAAGTTAAAAGACGAGAGTTTAACCCCCCCCCCCCAAAAAAAATAAATAAATAAATAAAAAATACCTCTTTCTCCATTCTTCATCTCTGAGATTAATAATCAAATTCCCAGCTGTTGTGTATAGGAAGCTTCACAGTAATTGCAGATGATTCCGGACGGCCAGTTGCTTTCAGGGGGATAATTATTGTGCCAGGCATGCTTGATTTTTTCAAACAGCTGGTTAATATTGAATAACCTCTAATGGTTCTCTGCTCTTGTTTTATCTTTTTCTTAATCCATCCTTGCTCCCCTCTCCTCCTATTGTTTGTTTCCCATGGAGGCTGGCATGCAGCTAGTGTAAATGAAGCAGAAGTAGATGCATCTGGAGATGGTGGGTTGCTTTTATTAAAATAATAATAAACTAAAACAAATATATATTTTCATTTTATTTATTTATCCTTTTTGTTAGTGGAACCTCCAATCATTTATTAAATGCAACAGTATAATTTGCCTTTTAATGATAGTGTCATTCAGTTAAGTTTAATTCAGTTTTTCTTACATTTTATAATCTAAGTATTTCTGAAAAAACATTTTTGGATTAACGTGTTTCTTTTTTCCCCACAGTCTTCTGCTTCCCTGCTCCACCTAATGAGGAGAGCCTAATCGGTGTCAGTAAGCCCCTTCCAAAACAGCTGTGGGAGGCCAAGAAGGTGAGTTTGTGGCTCACATCAGTGTGACACTTTGTAATGTTTGACTCAGAGTAACTTCTTTTGGAAATAAAATAATCATTGGTATAATCTGGTCTATACTGCTTTCTTGGAATATTCAAATGTTAATTTTTAAAACAAAATATATGCATATCATAATGCTTTCCCGAACTGGTTTGGTCCGTAGCCGACCAGAATTAGCACTTCAACTATAACAGACAAACGGCCACTTGCTTTGGCCACAAACAAGACATATGCAAATATTGGCCATTAGCAACCCCATATTTTGTGCATCAACTTTTCGAGGCAAGCGTAAGTTTTTTTTCATTATTTTATTAACATCTTCATTGATTTTGCAAAATGGAATCATACATACACACATAAACTGAACTTGTGAACAACTTCCTCCCCCCACCCTCAACATCCCACATTCAGAGTAAGGAACTAAAAAAAAAAAACTAAAAAAAACACACATTCATGTCAGCCTTACAAAGAGAGAAACACAGAAATTGTACAAATACACTCACATACATTCATACACTGTACGACGCCCAGCATGCACCCACACATACATACGTACATGAAACACACAAAAGGTGTTCTGAATCGGATACAAAGGAAAAACAAAGGAAGCTTAACTTAAAGTGTCCTTCTACAGGAATACGTTTCTCCCAAATAAAGGAAATAGACAGGGGCCGTAACGTGTGTGTGGGTGTGTGTGTGTGTATGTATGTATGTATGTGTATATATATATACAGTGAGGAAAATAAGTATTTAAACACCCTGCTATTTTGCAAGTTTTCCCCACTAGAAATCTTCGAGGGGTCTAAAATTTTCATCGTAGGTGCATGTCCACTGTGAGAGACATAATCTAAGAAAAAAATCCTGAAATCACAATGTATGATTTTTTAACAATTTATATGTATGATACAGGTGCAAATAAGGATTTGAACAAATGTCTATCAGCTAGAATTCTTACCCTCAAAGACCTGTTAAAAAGTCCACCTGCACTCCACTTATTATCCTAAATTAGAAGCACATGTTTGAGGTCGATAGCTGCATAAAGACACCTGTCCACTCCATACAATCAGTAAGACTCCAACTACTAACATGGCCAAGACCAAAGAG
>JBAMHW010000001.1:4157711-4177108 GCA_037177495.1 Rhadinocentrus ornatus
TGAAACTCCTTCAGTAAAACATTTTAGAAATAAAAACTGTACAATAAATTAATGTTCACCTTTTATTTGTATCTAGCTAGACTAAATTAACCTTCAAACAAAGTAATTTAAAATCACATTCAAAGGTCAAATAAAACTTTTACCTTTCTCAATTATAATAGCTTTAACTTTAAACTACAACTTAGGCTTATTATGTTTTTCTTATAGATTTAAACAAAGGTGCTTCAACGAGGCTTAAAAATAAAAGTGGTCAGAATTAAAAAAATAAAAAAAACAGAAGAGTGAGCAACAATTGGTGCTTCATCTTCTGACTCAGCATATTCTATGAGTGGAAATGCTTCAGATGCACCGTTGCCTGATCAGCAAAACATAATAAAATAAAACTAAATTTCTCAGTCAATATTTTAGTCCCCAAAAGTCTCCAATAATAACAGAAAAAGTCGCTAGATCTGTTGTTAGTCGCTTAAAAAAAAAAAAAAAGTCGCTAGAGGGGAGTGAAAACTAACAGCACTAAGTAGCTAAGTTTGCGACACGGAGCCAAACCACTTCCTTACCCCCTTCAACTACTTTGTCTGCTTTTTCTTCGCTTGTAGAAGCTTGTTCAGTCACGTTTGCATTACAGACATGAGCACTCGTTTTGTAGCTAAAACTAGCAGCGTTGGAGCCTAGCCTTGCCTAGCCTAGCCTTCTACCTTGCGCTGAGCACAGCCAATTGCTGCTGGGCTTAATTTTATTTATTTATTTTTTTTTTACTGCTGCTGGGCTTGGTCCGGGCTCATTGGTCAGGCTCCGTGTCTGTGGTGTACGTCATCACTTACGTAGCCAATGTGTTGCAGTTCCTTCTATTCGGCTTGAACGGCAGTCAGTGAAACGCTGTAATCTATACTGTATGTATATCGAAATATTGGAAATTTCTTTAAAACTCATATTACAGTTATTGAATAAAAGTATAGTGCAATATATATTGATATTGAATTATTGTCCAGCCCTAGTTTTGAGTTTTTTTTGTTTGTTTGTTTTTTTTGGCATCACATACCATTTAAAAAAGCTTTGATTATGAGTTGTTGTTTTTTTAAATGACAGATGTCAGTACTACCATCCTCTGCTTCTGCAGCACTATTAGAAAAACAAAGGAGTTACACCTCCTGCAGCTTTTCACACCACAAAGACGTTTTGCTGACCTGAAAGTGCTTCGTGTCAGTTCATGTGATTATGACACCTTGAATTCCCACTGTGACTTGGCAGAGATGTTACTCTTCTTGTTGAACCAGCCTTTCTCGTTTGACCTCAGACAGAATGGGCAATCAAGAATTTCAGCTTCAACATTTGAATCACCAAAGATGATAAATGAGAAAATTGTTAAATAAATTAAACATTAAACAACTTGGAATTTCAATTTTTTTAGACCCAGGTAGTTGTTTTCCATAGTTAGTTTCTACATGGCAAGAAACAAATTGTCCTGCCTGAAACTTTATACATTACAATACATTTCTCTTGACTCCAAACATATTGGACTGGGTCATCACACTATAACAGGCACCACCCAAACAGATTCATTTATCCATCCATCCATCAATTTATTTTGTTACGCTTAGCAGAAATTGGGTCGGGGTGGCATTAGGCTAAGCAGGGTATTCCAGATGTCCATTTCCCCACCAACTCCCAGGGCATTCCCAGGACAGATGAGTCAGGTAATCCCTCCATAATGTTCTGAGTCTGCATCTGAGCCTTGTTAAAACAAACAAAAAGAAAAAAATGCTGCTTTACTGCCAACCTATGACCAGTCCAAATCATGCTCCAGTCTTTTACAAAAGCCAATGTTACTGGAACTCATTGGCAGCAACTCATCCCTGAGATAACGAGCCACCACTTTCCAGCAGAGAACAATGTGCTGCTACCTCCTTCCCAGTTGTTTACATTCAGCTGGAAGTTACCCTAGTGTGAACTTGAGAGACATTCTCACGGAGAATTTGGCAAAAAGCTGAGACACACTTCAGAGGTTTAAAGGCCGGAAAGCCTCCTCAGATGACTGAGATCTCATCCAGGAAAATCTAACAGAGGCAATGGACAACCTTGATTAAGATAAGCAGTGGAAAAACATCAGGCTGTTGAGTTTTTAA
This sequence comes from Rhadinocentrus ornatus, assembly GCA_037177495.1. NCBI lineage: Eukaryota > Metazoa > Chordata > Actinopteri > Atheriniformes > Melanotaeniidae > Rhadinocentrus > Rhadinocentrus ornatus. The sequence continues at coordinate 4,159,832 of JBAMHW010000001.1, forward strand.
ACATTGAATGTGGATGGCGAGTGTGTCTGAAATGTTCACACATGTTGCTGAAGTTAGCTTCTGATTTGTGATATACACAAAGAGCGATTCTGCTATTTTTTTTGCGGGGACATTAACCACATTAAGTCCTGCTGGATAAATTCAAGACTTATGATGTTTAAATCTGTACTGAATTATTCTACAGAGCACACACTGGTTCTGATTTATGAAGCCATTGTTCTTTTTATAAAAATGTAAATAATGCTCGTTTTATATATGGATTTATTTATTGTTTATCTATACAACATTTAACTAGGTCATGCTTAAGATTAGTGGACACAATAACTGAGTACTATAGCCACCTTTCATGGTGTGGCAAATAATTTGCTAATAACAAAGTAGTCTGTAATCTCAAAAAGGGAAGTAATATGAATAATATTTTTTTGAGTTGAAGTAGAAAATCCATTGGGGGGGAGTGAGGGACATTTCCATGTTTCCTTTTCTCTCTCTTTTTAAAATGCTCCATCTAAGTCTGTCCCCTCCATCCCGTCTCCCCTCTCCTCCCCTACTGGCCAGGCTTTGGTTCAGTGTGAAAGAGCTATTTGGTACACATTTGCAAGACTTCTGTAGGTCTCCAAAACTAGTTTAGGCTAAATGGTCACACTACTATAATCTGCTTATTCTGCAAACCTGCAACTGAAATGCAGAAGCTGCAGCCTTCCTGGATTCCCGGGTACATTTCAGCCCTTAAGGAGAACCCAGATCCAGTCAAGCCTTAGAATTTGGCCTAAAGGCGGCGAACTGTTCTGATATATACATGTCCGTGTTGGCAAAAGTTCTGACCTCATTAAACTGATTTCCTTATATACGTGTGTTTTTATCCATACTTTACTGTATATTATCTTATTATAAATGACCATGTAGTCATGGCATTTCTTGTCATATTTGTTCTTTTTGCTCCAGTGGAGTTATTTTTGTCCTGTTATGCTCAGACTAATGCAACAAAAAACTATCTGAAAATAATACTAAGTCACTATTACATGTTTATGTAAGGAACGGTAAATTGGAGCTAAGTATTTTTCAGTTATGCGTTACATGCTGTTTATATTTGGTTTTCTGTTTTAGGTCCAGTCTCTGGCATCAAGGCCAAAATCATGTGAAGTGCCTGGAATCAAGTGAGTACCAGGAAATTAATTATTCTACATGTTTCACATTAGTAAATGACTTCTGGCCATATTATGGTACATGTCATGTTGCACAAGGTATTTTCAAATCAGACAGGAAACAAAAGATTTCCGCTGGCCTTAGCAGCAGTAGATGGTCAAAAAAACTTCTTCTTTTTTTTTAATATACAAAATGCCACACATTCCTAGCACATTCCTTGTTGTGCTTTTAACCTTAGAAAAGAGGTGGAAGATATTGTTGGGACAGTCGGACACTTTTGACATTGTTTACCAACATTTTACCAAAGCTGTTTATTCCTCAGTTGAAAGAAAAAACATCTCTGTTGTTGTTTAAAGAAAAGTTACATTTTTATGAGAATTAAATTAGCTTTAAAGCAGCAGGTAATAGAATTGTTTAGTTTACATTATAGGTCATGTTAATATACAGAAAGCAATACTGTTCCCTGAAGAGACTTCGGATTTTTGAGATATATGATGATAATATTATAATAATAATATAAACGCATAACTTCAATTTAAATGTGAGAAAATAAATAGCACTATGAGCACAAGAACCAGCCTTAAATTGCTTTTACTGCTTCATTTTTGATTTAATGTTTTCTGACGCGAATATTTCTCTGTTTATGCAGGAAAACATTTGTTCTTTTGTGTGTATGTGTAGTGTTGCTTTGTTTGATGAGTCACAGCTGCTATTCATAATAGCATATTGAAAATTGAAAATAATAATAAAAAACTGTCAGTAAAAATTTGTGTAGAACATGTAATCATGACTTTAAAAAAAAAAAACCTGTCACTCTTAAATAGCTGTGGTGCTCCATTTATTGACCATACCTTTTAATTATGTGGTTGTTTACATTACTCCAGATTTCTAATAAAATAAATTTCCTGTCCATCTGTGCTGCAGCATATTCCCATCTCCAGAGCAGAACCCTGGTTTGTCCCACTATCAGGGCTTGTTAAGTACCGGTGGCTCCCTGCCCGACCTCAGCAACCTGCAGTTCCCCTCTCCACTCTCCACCCCATTGGACCCTGAAGACAACAGAGGGTACCTCAACCTCAGCGGAGGCAGCAGCACTGGAAACCTGCCAGCCGCCATGATGCACCTCGGCATCGGCAACTCACAGGGTGGGTGGATAACTTGGAGCCAATTTAAGACTCAAACTACTGGCCCGTGGGCCACATCCGGCCCATGAATGAATAATCTTTGGCTCGCTTGATCATATCTAATCACTATAAGAGCTGGCTTGCTGATAGTGTGCATGCACCATCATAATACTACAAATCCCACAAAAGCTCCAAAAGATAGACGAGTTATTAACCCTTTAGGCACCAGAGTTTTTAAAGTTTTTAAGTCATATTGTAAGCTGAAAAAAAAAAAGTTTGAATTTGAACCAGAATTTTTTGATGGCAGTAAAATTACTAATCAACTGTTTTAATTTTGGCCCACTGTTTATTTGAGTTTGACACCCCTGTCTTAACCCACCAAAGTGGCTTGTTAAGTGTCATTGCAGTAAGTTAAGGATTCAAGGAAAAAACCCCAAACAAACAGGAATTTAAATGTAAATAACTGCTTTTCAACCTATTGATTCTGAATAACATGCACTGGTTGCTCTATAGATTACTGTAAGTAAAGTGTACTATTGCTTCACAGAAAAAATAAGCCAATAAAATTCACAAAAAAATTAAATGCACATAACAAAAATATTAAAGTTGTTATAAGAGCCCAAGTCTTACTGCATCAGCATCTCCTCCTCCTCCATCTCCTTTTAATTCCATCACCTGACAAATTATAACATTGATGCATGCTATGGAAACAAGTTGTCTACTTGGTGATTATTTCTATCAGATATTATTGATCAAATAGCAGCTGGAAAAAAATTTCTTTATCCTTTAAACGTTTATGTTGAGTCACACTAAACTATCTCCTGATGTCCTCCTGTTTTTCTTGGGTCATAAAGTTATGACTGAGGATGTATCTAAAGTTACCACTGCTCTCTGTTACTAGCTAGCAGTAGCCAGAAGTGCTAGCTCTTCCAACAGAGTTAGTAAAAATGGGAAGTTCTCTTGGGAGAAGATGGCAAAGGATTTATTGCAAAGCAAAAGAGAAACATTAGTTTGGACGGATGAAGAAGTCAAGCTTATTCTTTAAGTAACGCTGGACTACAAAGCAAAAAAAAAAACTTGAAGGGTGGATTGAGAATTGCCGTGTGTTGGTCACATTGACGTTATCTCCTCTAGAGGTGCAGTTGCGCTGTCCTCACAAAACCACAGACGGTAGAGGTCTCAAACCTATCCACATTGGTACCTGGATTCAGACATGATCGGTTTCATCGAGGCTAATCCTTGGTTTCGTGGGGACGGCCTCTTACCCCTACCTTAATTCAATCAACACCACCCCAGTTTTGATTCCCATTACAATAATGGTAAACTGGGTTTCGTGTTGGCACCTTACCAAGGTGGCTAGTAATTATCACGAAGCCATTTGTTTACAACACACCATGAGCCACTGTTAACTCTGCCTATTGCTGGAAAATCTTTCCAGTACAAGTTGCACCGTCCAGCTCACTCTGGATTTTTTGTCTGTCAGCAAGCACAAAAAGGTCTTCACCTCTGTGTTGGACCATGGTGGCTGTTTTCTAAGCACTATCTCTGCTGCCACCGCTACCAGTGTTGTTATCCACAGTCCTGGGTTCCGGGTTTTAAAAATAGCGGGACCGGGAGTCACTCTCATGACTCATTCCATGACATCACATTCTGCTCAGTAGTCGAGTCAAAAATCTTGACATATCACGATTTTGGTTCCTTACTTCGCACCTTCAGAACCCCGACAGAGTAGGTGCTAAAAATTTATGTACTCCGGGAAAATCCTGATCGGAACACCTACAAATTGGGAGGGGTGGTGTCAGGCTGGGCTAAGTAGGGACTACTCGCATAGGGCCGTTTTAAACGGCTCTTATATTAGCTCTTCTGTTTTTTGGGACTGTGGATGGAAATTAGCATCTTGCTAAATCCTGCATATTTATGAAAATATGTTGTATGTACATTAATATGCACTGTCCCATCCAAATAAACTATTAGAATTAAAATTGAGCGAGAAGTCTCACAGCTGAATTCTGGACCACCTGACTAGCACCTTTTAATTAAAACAGACTATTCATGTGGTGTCATCATGAAGAGATAAAAACATGAATTATCATCTCTAGTTCACTTGTTGACACCATTATTCTGAGTTTAACAGTACTTGCCAAATAAAAAATTTAAATGAAAGAAGACATTTATTATTGTTTTAAGGGGCGTTAAAAAGACAGTGCTTCATCAAAAATTAGACCTACGTTTCTGAGAGTGGACTTATGTAAGGCACCCTAATCGCACAGTTGTTTAATGTCAATGATGGACAGAGGTTAAATTTGGATTTGCTATGTGGGGGAGGCCTCGGAGCTACAGTTACTACAATTTGTAGACTATCTGACACAAAAAAAAGCAGCAGTTAAAATACTGAAAAAGTGGATAACTTATTCTTGTAGTTTATTTTTTGTGACTGACCTCTAACTTGATAAACCTCTTATACCTGAGCACAAGATAATGAGTAATGTAATGTATTTTCATGTTATTCTATCTGATGCTTTGCATCAACACTAGAACATTTTACACTGGAACTGGAGGAAATTTTAGATAAACAAAAAAAATAAATAGAATGGACTCTCAGTCTCATTAAGTCTCATCTAACAACCACAAACAATAAGTATGATGGATTATAGTCTTTGTTCTGTAAACATTATCATCATTATTAAATCATTATTACAATAATAAAAAACTAGAAAAAAAAAATACTGCGCATCGTTAGTGAAGCTGAAATATCTCCCCTCATCACTGCGTGTCGACTGATCTATGAGCAGTGAGAAACGCAATGCTGGGACGCAACGCTTTTCCACATATGTCGGGACAACGGGCCAAAAGTAATGCGGCCCACTGGAAATCCTCCCGAACTTTTCGATTTGCCGGCATTGCTCTTGATGTGTATTTTGTCATATACTGTAGTATATAGGCTATATAGGTGCCTGCGCATTACGGAGGTTATTACGGTAGACCAGGAAGTGGGGGCTTTGTACTGACGTTGTAGGCTACATATGTGTGTTCTGCCTACATGTGTGGAGCAGCGATACAATAAATGAGAAAATGCTCACAGCTATTTTTCTCCTTTCGGCTTATTTACATGATTTAGCGTGAGAATTTGAGGTTTAGCGCGAGAGCGTGAGAAGCCACTCAAATGCGCGAGTCTAACGGCCGATGAGTGAGAGTTGGCAGCCTGTAAAACAAATGCGGCTCGCACAGATGCTTCACCACGGTCTCGTGCTGCAACATTCTGCCGTCAAGTATGACACTAGAGAGATCACTTCGCAAGAAACCAGAGCATTCAGTCAAGATGCTCCATAGTGAAACCTGTTGTCATACACAGTCTATAGTAAAGTAAGATAGAAAAAAAATAAATAAAAAAATTTATGAAAATTATCGCGGCCGGCAAACTTATCACCCTCATTTTTTCTTACCGTGCAATTAATTGACTTATTGCTTATCGCGACAGGCCCAACTGTTTTATGAGAAAGTAAGAATAAATCAGCGTATAATCGGCAAAACAATGGCCGATACTGGCCATTTTGAAAAAGGCTAGAATCAGCCGATTTAATCGTCCTGCCAATTAATTGAATTGCCTTCAGAATTAAAGTTGTGTTTTTTTTCTTATGTTACAAATATAAATTATACTGTATGAATGGATCCATATAAACAAAAACTATATTTGCACAGATTTGTGTGAATGAGTGTAAAATTGTACTCAGGAGACGTGTTACTGCTCTGCAAATTTTTAAAAATGAACACTGGAGTCTCAACTTCCTGTCCACTTCTACTTCGGCTCGCTTGAGAGTGACAGCAAAGAAGTGACAGAGCGAAGTAAAGCTTGTCACATCCTCCTTGAGAAGCAAGACTTTGTTGTTATTCTTTGTCGTATTCGTTTAAAAAAAAGTTCACTTTGGTCTGGTTATTTGTCTTTATGTGCAATGAACGATTGACCCGGTTATTTCGTATTTAACATGAAGCTTCGTCGGTGGCAGAGCGGTGTTGTGCAAGCAGCGGTGTCGGTGTCTTTAAAGGCCAAATACGATGTAAACATTTTTGTACTTTCTCATCACCTCAATCGGCTGTTCATTAAGTGTAATGAGGAGACTGGTTCTCCCTCACAATTTAAAAAAACAATCCTGGAGGAATGTCAGAAGAATTAACTTGTAGTCCACTACAACTTATATGATGGTTTTTTTTCCCCTCTCTTTATGACGCATGTTATGACTGATGCAACTTATACTCCGGAGCGACTTATAGTGCGGAAAATAGAGTAGTATCCATAAGTAGAAACACACATCGCGAGGAGGCATTTCTGCAAGGGAATCACAAAGTATTTACAAACAGATAAGCATCCTTATGAAAGACAATCAGTCCACTTGGTGCACAAACATGGCCCAACGAGCCACACAGTGTGACGACTGTATGCTGGATTCTCTCAAAGCACACCCAGTTTTTCACTCGCTCAGTTTCTTGGTTCTTGATATCTGTTATTTCACTGTAGAAAAAGAACCTCAAAGGAGTTTAAATGTCTTAATGTTTAAGAATATTCACTATATTATTCAGAACTGAAAATCTTGAGAGAGGTTTATTTCCCACAATGAAGCACCAGTTTATGTACCAGGCTTATTTGCTAGCTGCTCAGCCCTGGCCCATTTTTACCTCTGGAGATGGCACTGTCTGGTCCAATAATTAGACTTTAAGTTTTATCTGAGTTTAGCTTAAGATAGTTGTTGTTCAGCTACTGTTTTGGAGGACAGCGTCAGCATACAGATGATAGATGATATCACTAAACTGTGTAATTATCTAGCTTAAGCGAAGCACATTTAACAGAAAGAAAATAAGTGCCAGAACAGAGCCCTGCTGGCAGCTGGGTTGACCAGAACTGAGCGTTTTGTGCTATATTTAACAACATTTTATGACAAGTATTAGATTATGAGATTAGAAGGTGACAGCTGATTAGTCACAGTAACCAAGGGGATTTCCTCCCTCTAGAATTTAATGATTATTCAAGTTCATCACGAGAGAATGGGCTGATAGAGTGGGTCTTTGTTTTATTGATTGTGGGGACTTAAACCATCTCAACCGAACTATAACCTAATTCTAACCTAAAGTCCAAGTCTTAACTCTGAAAAGTCACTCCATATCTGTGGGGACAAAATGCTGTCCTCATTTTCACAGGAAGTCCCTCTAAGTTTTATGTGCAGTTGTGTTTTGTTCCCCATCATAACTGTAAAAATAAATACACTCACAGCTGCATCTCTCGACCCTTGTAAGTGTTGCCAAGCAGCACAACTTATAATCACATCTGGCCAGTTAATGAAAGCTATCTGATGATATTACACTAGCTTTGAGCATGTGCTAACTCCCTTTGTCAAGACAGAAAAGATCTGTACACCTCTGGAAATAACTCATTATCTGCAAAGATTGGGGCTTTGTCAGTTTTAACAAGCTGAAAGGTTGTTCCAGTTCAGAGGCTTTAATGTGGGAATGACTGCTGCAGTGTTTTCAGTAGGTTTCAGCCTTCTCTGCCAGTCAGCTTTACATTATTGATAACCCGCTTGAAGGCCGTCTCTGTCTCTGACTTCCTCACTCTGAACTCTGCTGCCTGATCTGATCACACCCACTGCTGCTCCCTTTCACTCTTTCCTCTTTGTGTGCCCAGTTAGGCTCGCATGTCGGACACAGTTCAGCTTGGCTGAGCACCAGAGTGACAGAGGAATTTTGACCCTCTTTTGGCTCACTACAATCGGCTCTTTTCTTTTCCCTCATTTTCCTTTCCTCTGCTTCCCAATCTTTCCCTCCCTCCCCAATCACACAATAAAGTCCAGTGTTTCGTGTCAGGGACTGGAGAGCACGCTGGAAAATCCAGTGCATACACACACAGCAACCACAAGTTTACCTCATTTACACCCTAGCGAATATGAAGTTTGAGGATTGACGTGTGGATGTGTTGCTGTCTTTATTTGTCCCACCAGGTCTCTCCTCCTCCTTGAGCAATCCTTCCATTCAGGCCTCCCTCAGCAACTGCCAGCTGCAGTCATCACTCAGCAATCCCTCCATCAGTTCATCCCTGCGTCTGTCCAGCAACTCACCACGGCGACGACCCACTCCCATCAGCCCCCTCACGCTGTCTCCAGGAGCTGAGCAGCGCAGGGGTCTGGCCAAGCAGCTGTCTCCCACCATGCCCCCCTCGCTGTCCCCCATCACACAGGTGCGCTCACTTTACACAAAAGGGTTTCTTTCATAGATTTAAAAAAAAAAAAATACATTTCTTACTTTTGATGGATAAATGTGGTGAGTAATGACACCTCGATCAGAATAAATAAAAACTTTTATTAAACTTGTAGACAGTTTGTAGTGAATCCTGCTGGCACTATCTGCTCTTTCTAGGGCGTTGCTTTGGATACCAGCAACATGCCAAGGGAACCGCCCCCGCCCTACCCGCTCTACCAACAATCGCAGCATGCCGTGGATAAGGGCCGACAACGTCAGCAGCCGCACCAGCTGCCGCCACATCAACATCAACAACAGCATCAACATCAACAACAACAACATCAACAACAACAGCAGCAGCATCAACAGCAGCAGCCCATGTCGCCTCTGCAGAGCATCTCTCTGGACTTCAACACAGGCCAAGTAAGCGCTGTGTGGGACGTCCATGTCACGGTGTGTATATGTCCGTGTGTGTCAGCACAGACTAGTTTTACATCATAAATATGATTAAAACAAGAATTATTTTGTATTTGTAGATTTATTTTAGTTTTTATTTTAATCATGGCTAAATTCTAAGGTTCTAATTAGACTTTATTTATTTATTCTTGTTTTTTTAGGTTATTTAATTCATTCAACAAAAGATGATCCAAACCCATAAAAGAAAAGGAACAGAGAAGAAGACAAATCTTATACAAACTGGCCTCTTTTTTTTTTCTTCACGTTATTTTTCCAAATTTAAAATAAAATCTCACATCTAGCTGCAGATGTTTTCATTTTGCCTTTACAAAACAAAACCATTAATACATGCATTGATTTAGATATTGACTTTATCAATTTAAATATTTACTTTAAAAAAAAAACAGTTGTTTCTATTTTTGCTCTTATTTACATTCTTTAAAGTGTCGCTTTCTGTTGTTTGGTGGTATACCACAGTGTGGGTCACAGTTTTAACAAATAAAACTGGATTTGAATTATGTTCTGTCATCTAAATTAGAATAACCTAAAACATTTGCGTAAATGTTTTTCAGCACGGAGATTAGTAGAATGATGTATAATGACTTGTACTAACGCTTCCCTAATTGGTTATTTAACTGAGCTTGACAAGGTTCTAAGGTTCAAGGTATGCCAGGTAACTTTATTGATACCAAAAAGTACATTTTATTTGCAGTGAACAGGAGAGGCCATCCTATGTACAATAAACACAACACAATAACAGACACTGAAGGACAATATGAAATGCACAAACACACAAAAAAAGTGGGAACTCGTGTCATCTAAGGCAAGGGCATGAATAAGTGCATAAAAACATATCAAAACATAAAAGAAAAATAAATGAAAGAAAAAATGCCAATGTAAAAAAAACCTGGTTACTACAGGTCAAAGGGAGTCAAACTGTAATAAATAAAAACGGCCAATAAAGAAATAGTTGAGTAAAAGATTAGAAAGTGTTTACAGCCTTGATTAAAAAGGACGCAGCTACGGGAACAAAGCTATTCCTGTAGCGTGTGTCTTTGACCTTGGGACTGACCCTTTTATTTATATCATGTGTGATGGAGCAGGGAAGCCTTTACATCATGCTGGGCATGAAGCCCCCAGGACAGTATGAACAAATTATTACCTAATGGCAAATAAAAGAGGTCATAATTTACCATATAAAACCTCTCCAAATATTACACGTTGAATGTTTTTTTGTGTGTTTTCTGACAGCATAACAACATGGCAACACTCTTCAATGACCCCTTCATCGAGCAGCAGTTCCCTAATCGCCAGAGTAAGAACCTTCCCTATCAGGTGAGTGTGCGTTTAATCTTGGAAATTAGTTATTTTGGAGAGTAAACAGCAGGAGCACTGGTCTCTGTTGTTCATCTGCAACATTTCTTTAAATGTCATCCATGAATCTTCATGTAATTTCATCCCAAAAAGTTAATAAGGTCTTAATTGTGCCACCGACGTTATGAGAAAACATTGTACAAGTCATCACAATAAATAATCTGCCAGGGTGTCCATGGCGCCAATTCAGCTCACATTCTCTCTGTTTTCTCTCGATGGCCATTTTCTCTCCACCATCTGCCGGATAGTTGGATCAGTTTAGTCTGTTGGAAAACGCAATGAGCTCCACAGCAGGGGGGTCCTGCCTCGATCCTTCATCCTCCTCACTTTACTACTCCCAGGCTGCTTTGTCAGGGCTGGGCGGCAGTCACGGAAGCCTGCAGAATCCGATGCACATGAGGTCCAACATGCTGTACTCAAACTGCAGCGGAGGACTTCCCAACATTATACTCACTGGTGAGTCTGACCCACCTGTGAGAAAAATAAATTATTTCCTCTTTGGTTTTTATTTCTTTGAATTTCAAAAGAAAGGCTTTGTAAATCAGCTGTTGTAAGAACATCTGTGTTCAGTTGGGTTGACAGCTGGATACTAACACAGCACATCCATCATATAAGCATTCCCTTTTAAAGAGGACAAGCTAAGCCAAAATATGTCTGCAGAATTTAAAGTGTTAATTACTCAAGGAAAGATTTCATACGTGGATTTGTATAGGCATGTATTCATTGTGGTAACACGTATGCATTGTCACATCTAGTAAGCATCTGGATTAAAGGGTCAAAGTAGGGCTGCACAATAGAAGATCTTATTTATTTATGCATATGTCGCGCGTGCATGCGCATAACCGCCATAGAAGGGCTGAAAGCTAAGCTGTAAGGTGAAGTAGACTGTGTTCATATTTAGAGAGGAAATTGGAGTGATTCCAGGCAGTTGTTGAGTATTTGACTGGGCAAATCATCAAGGCGAGAAGGGACTCGAACTGGGAAAACATTATGGCGCCTTAATGTTTGCAGCAGGGACACATTTCATGTCCAGTTGTCCATCTGGTCACACGTAAACTATTGTCCGTCAGTGAACATAAAGAGGAGTCGAGAGACAGCGGGCCGAGTAGGAGGCGTTATGAGTCGTGAATTTGTCCAGTTCTGCACCAAAGTGTTTACTGCATTTCATGGGAAACATCACTCAACTACCTATTCAACAGATGCGTTAACTCTACAGTTGAATGAATTGTTGATCATTAGCTACGTTTACATGGACAAATATTTATTCTATCTGATTGAACTCAATCACATCAGAGATTCTAGCTGACATGTTGGACTCTGGATGGAGTGATCCAATCAGTTTCTTCGTTTACATGATGGAAAGATTTAATAAAATCCTAACACTGTTGGCGTGCTGATCAGATTGATTTTTAATGAGTTCTTCTGCAGCCACAGTTTCCTCGCTCCTGTGTTCTGTTGCTGCAGTTAGCATCTACATGGAGCATCCAGGACAGTGGCCACGGTTACATGGTGTTTTTAATTCGGAATTAATTATTCAGAATCAAATAACTTGGAATTAAAGTAATCTCCTTCGTGTCTACATGGAAATAGTAATTCCGAATTGAGGTTTATGTGGAAAAGACGTTTAATTGGCTTTATTTAATTCCGCTTTAGATCTGGGGCTTGGGAAGGGTTCTAATTGGACGGAGGGTGGACGTAACGTATTTACGTCTACAGGAAAAAAAACAAACTCAAGTTCCTGCTTCTTTCATTTTGTCTACAACGTGGAAGACCACATAATGACCATTTTCGCTCTGATTGTGATTCTACTTTTGAAGCAGCAGCTTGACTTTAGCATACTACTTCACTTTGCCTCAGCTGAGGAAGGGAAGGGAGGGAGTACCGTACCGTCATCGTGACAGGACAAGGAAACGAGCATGTGCAGAATAATTGGAATTAATTTAAAGCAGAATGATTGTTTACATGATCGCAGAATTATTCAATTCAGATTTAAAATCAGAATAAACCCGCCACTTCAGATTTAAGTTTAATTCGGATTGGATATTTTCATCGGAATTAGGTACAACAAGATAATGTTTACATTTTAAAGAGGATTTAATTTTATTTGGAATTAAAGGGGAATTAAACTTTCATGTAAACGTGGCCAGTAAGAGTCCATTTGATGTTTAAATGCTCAGCAGTGTTGACATATCCAAATAGGGACTACTATTTAACACAGTTTAGGTAGTTGTTAAAGTATGTATCTCTCGCAGGCTAGCAGCGCGATGGTCAATTTTCAATATATTGTGCAGCCCTAGTTAGTATCTGTAAAAAGTTCTGTTTTTATGCCCACTCTGCAGTCAGTCTTTATCAGCTCATGCAATGGTAATAATCCTGAATCATTACTCCTCATCCTGTCTCTGCACCTAAAGGCCATTTTTATATCTTTCATAAGCAGTTTGACAATTAACTGCTCATGATTTGCTGTGTGAACCTCAGTCAGTCACTTTGATCCCCTCATAGAACTTCCAGTGATGCAGAATGGTCCACCAGTCAGTTAACAGACACCCAGACCAGATTAACAGAACTACAGATTCACTATTCAGTACAAACTTTTGTCTCTGAAATCTTTTTAAATTGACATTCATACTGAAATGAGAGGATATTTACATACGAGTTAGTTAGTGGTGAATTTTCTGTCTTTAGTGTAGGTGGAGAGAAACTGTAGAGATATAATCTGATCCGGACAGTCAAACATTGTGCAAACTTGTATTAAATTATTTATGAATCAGAGCTCCTTTTGTTTAGGCTAAAAGAAAGACATCAGATTTAAATAATGTGCTAACTTACTGTACGTTGTAACAGCTCAGCAGAATCTTATGTTTTATATCTTAAATTTTTCCCATCAAGGTGTTATTACTTAACTAGGGCTTCGGTGCTTCTGTAACTAATGGATTAACTGGACAAAGTTAAGCTATCGGTTTCTAATTTCTGATGCTGATGTAGCTTCAGATTTGTAGCCACTAGGGGACAGTTAAATAAAATTCAACAGGTCCAGTCAGAGATGAATTTAAGTTCATTAATGTGCTGGACCCATTCCCGCTTAGTGATTAGTACATTTAGGATTATGACAAAAAGTCAGTGTCATTGACCTTTAGAAATAGATTTGAATTATAGTTCTTTACAGTAAAATAATTAGTTGGGGTGATAGGAATTATTTGGGCTGTACCTGTTCACTGAGAGCAAAAATACATTTCTTGGCTTTAAATGCAAGCGTCTCCCGGGCGGCTTGTTTTAAGAAGCAGGCACGGTTCCCACAGAAGCAGGACATGCATACTCTCGTGAGGCTGTTGACTTGCCAGGACGTTCCCTTCAGGTGCAGAGATCTCGGTCTAATGAGGGCTTAAATTGGAGCGCAGTGCTCTTTAACTATGGAGAAAGTCAGTGGGATTTAAGAAAGCTGTCATGACTAATGAGGAATGCAGTGTTACTGTCAGCTATAGCAAGAGGAAGTGTTTTCCAGACTTGAGGAAACATTCACCCACCATCATCTGTTTCTCTCAGATGACTCCAACCCAAGTCTGTCAAAGGACATCAGCAGCACGCTCTCCACGGTGCCCGAATGTTTTGACTCAGAGGGAGGCTTCCCACTGGAGGACGAGCTGCACATCGAGCCTCTAAGCCTGGACGGCCTGAGCATGCTCAGTGATCCTGACATGGTGCTGCCGGACCCATCTGTGGAGGATACTTTCCGCAGCGACAGGCTCTGAATGAAACAAGCATCACACATTCAGAGAAAGAAGCACACACATGAATTTTGCAGTGTATAGTGTACAAATCTGAATATGCATGCAGACAATCTCTATAGGGCCACTGTGCATGCATCCACTGCCACTAAGATTCATTAAATGTGAAAGACAAACAGCATGCGCACAGTCATCCACACCTTTTTTTAAAAGGAGACTTGTGAACAAACTGTTTACACCTGCTTGGCGCAGTTCCCCTTAAAGCATGCTTAAGCTCATGTTTTGTGAGGTTTTATTTGAAATGATGCAGTAATGGGTTAAAAAAAAATCAGCACTGGGATCTGATGCAGGTCCAGCTCTGAGTCTTTGCACCTCCTCCAGACAGCTTCCCCCCTCAAACCAAAACGACTCAGAGAAACACACGAGACAATCCAGAGAGGAGCAAAAGTCCTCCCGCTCCTTTCTCATCACCAGCTCACCATTCCCTCCCGCAGAAACCATGGCAACACCATAACCATGGTTACACACCATAGCAACCCCATAGCCATGCTGAAGAGCAGCAATAAATGCCAGAACACAATCAGCATTTCTTACAGCTCTAATAAAGGAGCTGGAGCAGCTTCAGGTGAAGTGGAGTCCTGCTGCATCGTGGCCTCTTCAGGCTCAAGAAGAATCGCAGCAGAAATGAAGACTAGAAGGATTTCAACTTTGTTTTCAGATGTCTTTCTTTGCTTATGGTGTCAGATTATTTTTAAAATGTTAGCCACAGATTTATAATATATATATATATTCATATATATGCCTCAAATTTCAGTCAGATTAGAGTGTATTTTCAAACAAGACAAAAAGGGCAAACTGTTTACAAAGATGAGCTTTTAATAATACTAATAATTTTTCATTTCTAATTGAGAAATACAACTCGAATAAAAGATGTTTCTTTGCAATTTGGTTGGATTTTAACTTTTGTCTCTGGCAGAACTCGGACAGAACTGGGATTATTTAACATCACAACCCTTTTTCTATTTTTCAACATGATACTTAAAATATTTGTTGCATATGGTTTATTTTACATTTTTTACTGACACGTTAAAGGCGCTTGTACTGTACTACAGATCAGATTGTGAATAAGGGCATGCGCTGTGCTACTGTGGATCCATTATGTCCTACATCTGTTGGCTTTCTGTCCTGTTATAGGAGCTCTAGTGAAGCACCTCCCCCCTTTACACACCCCCACACAGTCAGGGCGAGTCATTCAGGGAAGGTGGACATCGGACATCATGTAAAATTGCACTATTTTTGCACATATTTGTTCACATTGTGTCAACTAATATTTTTACACCTGATAACCCAAAGAAGTTCAATGAAGCTGTTGCTCTGTGCGTGTACATATATAAATTTATATATATGTCAACACACACTTTTTAAAACACAAATTTCCAGTTTTGAATTGATGTAGGGAACAAACGGAGCACATCTGATTTCCTGGTCTTTGACCACGTTGTCCTGTGATAGTATGTTTTTGTGAAGAGCTCATACTCTGAGTAGGTTATGTAACAGCTCTGCCATGTTGGGCATTGAGTGCCCCCTTGTGTCACTTTTAATAAACTCAAAGTTTTTTTTTTTGTTTGCTCTTTTACCTATGCAACGTTTTCAGACGAAGTGAAACCTGTTGAACAGGTGCAGCTATGCAGCGCAACATGGCTCATAGGTTCAGTTTTTCAAATTTACTAGAAATCACAATATTACATGTGTCCATGTCCACAGTGGGTTGACGTTCAGTGTCTGAGTCCAGCTGATCAGCAGTCAGAGAAAAAGTGTGTTTGATTGATTTGAAGGAACTTGTGCAACTTTTTGCACTATTGTCTTCATTTTTTGTTCAATCCAGGGGTGTCACTGTGGAGATTGTGGGTTCTTTGTGTCATTACTTGTCAGTTTTAACAGGGATGCCTGGGTTGGCCTGAGGTTGTTTTTTATAAGGGTTTAAATTTAGTTTCAGATGCGTTATCATTGAAATTATTATGCTTGCTCTTGTCTCTTTCATACGGTGGATGGAGCCATATCACAGTGTAATTTTGCTGTTTTTAGGGTAGGGAAAATGAATCCCGCATTTGTCCCAGCCTGTTTCCTGCCGTCTCAACGCCTGCCTTCTGCTGCCTTACTTTGTTGTATCTTCATATTCCAGCAGTTTCCTGCATTATCTGATAATCACTACCCTCTAGCTTTAGCTCAATATTTGCTGCCCTTGGTTGTTTTCTATAACTTAGTCTAAGTGTCTAATTTTTTGTCTTTTTTTTTTTTTTTTGCATTTGAAAATGTACATTTCTGTTATTTAAAGAAGCGTTTCTGTCCACTAGTGTTACTTTTTTAATGTCATTTTGAGTTGATTTTCCTTCAAGATATAAAATTTTATTTGTATGTATGTTATAGTGCTTATCTTTCTGATTTAATATAAACAATTAAAACTATACTGTGTATTATGTCTAAAAAGTGTTGCCTCTGTATATCATTGGATGTGATGATAATTGTTGCCAGTAGATGGCAGTAGTATGATGTAAATGAGACTTTCTCCAAGCAACACTTCTGTTTGGAAGTTGTGGAGGAAGAGGTGATATAATCACCACTTATACAGAGTAGCATTAGCCTTAGTCCTGTTTTGGCTAAATTGTGAGATCTGTGTAACGCTACTCTCCTAATATTATTGATTGTGCATAATTGCTTATAAAACCTTAAAATATGACCTAGGCAATTATGCTATGAAGCCAAAGGGCAAGTTCATTCAAATAAAAGGTCACACAAAACCAAAACTATTTTTGGAAAACATTTATTTATTTTTTATTTTTATCTTTTTTTTTAATTATTATTATTTGACAATTTAAATATGAAATTGTTTCATAATTTTTTCTATTAGGACAGCTCTTTTAGCACTTATCAAGGTATTGCAGCTGATTTATAAACAGGAAGCCTGACCTCAGTGTGAACAGTGGTATGGATTCTAAAAGTCATCACTAGTTTTAGCTGAATATGTTTGTTGCTCCCACTAAGCTGTGTTTATACACTGCTCAAAAAAATAAAGGGAACACTAAAATAACACATCCAAGATCTGAAAGGAATAAACTACCCTTATTAAACACTTTGTTCTTTGCATAGATGTTCGTGCTGACAACAAAATCACACAAAAATTATCAATGGAAATCAAATTTATTAACCCATGGAGGTCTGGATTTGGAGTC
>JBAMHW010000001.1:4179390-4203774 GCA_037177495.1 Rhadinocentrus ornatus
CTTTTTATTTGACTTTTTATACTAAATGAAAACTTTAGTTGGAATAATCAGGTAATTTCCAAAAATCTAGACTTTTTTTTTTTTTTTTAACTGTCTTATTTAAAACTCTTTATAACCATTTTCTCAGTCTATGCCCCTCCTGGCCTCCCCATAAAAATGTTCTAGTCTATGTTTTTTTTTATTATTAGTAGCATTGCTTAACAAAAAATATTAGAAAAAGAAAAATTCTTTAATAAACAGATGAACCATCAGTTTTCAGTGAAGACTTTAGGTTGAGGGTGATTGTAAACAAATGATCTTTTCCTGGTGTCCCAGACTGGCTCTCATCATCAGTCTAAATCAACATTCTTACTTTTCAAGTTATGTTTGTGGTGGAGTTAATGAATGCACTCCGAACTGCAGCATTTTAATAACCTCCCTCTCTCTGACCTCAGTGCTGATTTGGCAGCTGCGTCCTGTCAGGTGAAATTGATGGCCTTGACACTGTGTTTATTTAAAAAATCTCAAATTGAAGTCAGATGGCAAAACTTTCATGATAGACTCTTTCTCCCCACCAACCTTCCAAGGCAGCTCGCGATAGGTTGAACTCATGAAGAGTGAATTTAGTCTTCTCATAAAAAGATTAACTTCAAATTATTAACTGAAGTACATCAGTCTGGATTTGGATAAATAAAGTTTGATGTATTGAGTTGGAAGTCAATTCAGCCTCAGATCTTCTTTGTTGAAAAACCTGAACAATTAGATAAAGAGGGAACCTTTTTATTTATTTTTTTTTTTATTCAAGTCCTAAAGTCACATTAGCTCACACTCACATTAGCTTTGGTCCAACAGAATTTCACACCGAATGAAGACAGAAAAAGGAAGATTTTGTCCTTTAACACTTCGTTTCAAAGGAAGAAGGGTCCTTTTGTGGCCGTATTCAGCTTAAACTAGTTTCAGACATTCAGTTATATTAGTAGGTTTTTTTTTAACCAGGCATTAGTCTGAGACCTTGATTCTGCAGCAAAACACTTTTTCTCAGTCGGTCAGCACTGAATAAATGTGACATTTGGTTCCCAGTAGGTGGAAATTTCCGCATAGGGGTGTGTGACCATGGTATAGCCTGGCAGATGGACAGTGTGGGCTCCTGGAAACCAGCCAAGCCTCATATATCAGATGCAGTCCGGGAGCGAGTTCCCATAACAACAACATGCGCACATGCAT
This sequence comes from Rhadinocentrus ornatus, assembly GCA_037177495.1. NCBI lineage: Eukaryota > Metazoa > Chordata > Actinopteri > Atheriniformes > Melanotaeniidae > Rhadinocentrus > Rhadinocentrus ornatus. The sequence goes on from JBAMHW010000001.1 coordinate 4,180,594, forward strand.
GCAGTGAGAGAGCTGAGCAGATAATCACAGTCCTCAGTCAGAGAGCTGGAGTCGGTCCACAGAGTGAGTCCAGGCAGGTCAGGATGCCAACCTGAATTCCTCTGAGAATGGTGTTAGTGTGTGTTTATGTGTGTGTGTGCACCATCCAGCTGGTGGGAATCTGGAGGTGTGCAGAGCTGAGCTGCTGCCCGGGAGTAATTAATGGCCTTCCTAAAGCTGCTTGTTTTCTAACTATGCAGCAGTTTTATTCTATCTGACTTTTTTCAAGTCATTTATAAAAGCAAAGTGTGATGAAATGAAGGACAGCTCATTTTTAATAATTGATGCACTTCTTTTTACCCAAAAGGTCCTTTTACTGGCTCTTTTCAGAGCTTTCAGCTGCATCTCACAGATCTCATTAGTGGACGGGGATCTGCTTTTCAATAACAGAGCATTCCTCAATAATTAAGCTTGCATGCAGCCTGTATTTGCGATCAAAGCGTGATGTAGAAGTAAGAAGAAGAAAATAAAACCACTAGCTGCTCTGCACCAAATGCAACTCTGAGAGATTTATTGAGTCTCCTGCTAAGAAAGTGGAGCTATTAACTGGACAGGTTCTTTATTTTTGGTGTTTAAAACACCAAAAATTCTCAATTCTTCTGAAGCGCATCACCAGCCTCTTCCTGCTTGCATGTTTTCAGTTTGTTCTGCTTGTTCATGTAAAGCTGTGCTTTGTCCACAACTTCACATTGACCCTGACCTCAACATGGTCCCGAGGTTTTCAGGAAGCAAGGTTTATTTCTTCCTGTCATCTCTTCAAAACTCAATCCTCACCTTCTCCCCGCCTCCCCCTCTCATCTGCCTCCATCGTTATCTGTGAGGAACATGTTGTTCCTCTATCATGGCTATGTGTTGGGTTTCAGGTTATTTTTTTGGTTGGATTTCATTAATAAATGGGCTCCAAAATTAGAGATACAGTATTTATGTGCATTTTTTAAGTGCCTCTTTATGTGACATGCTCATATCATCATGAGTTCAGAATGCTTTTAGCTATCAACTTTTAATGCTGTACCTAAATTTAAAGTCTTAAGATAAACTGTAGCTCTGTGTTTTGTTTCCACATTCCTTTCTTCTCTTTCCTCGTTTGGCTTTCGTTTGAATGTTGTTCTCTGTTGTTAACTTGTGTCCTTGCTCTTTTACTGTCAGCAGTAAGAAGCATCCTTGACTTTCACTGGCCAACCTCTGAGCTTTTACCACATGTTTTGGTGTTTGGCAGGAGATTCCACCCAGACCCCACAGAGGAATAGCTACAACTGCAAACATCCCCATTCCACAGGTGCTTGCAATATTGATAAGAACGTTTTTAGCATTTTTCTCATTTTCATTTTAATGCTGGTGAGACTTTTTTAAATTCCTGTGATTAAATTAAACTAAAAGCCAGTCTACATTACAGACAGATGTAAAATGACCACAAAGACAAAAACATTCATGAAGACACACAAAACAAATGTGTTTAAATTGGTAATATGTTTAATTATGTAAATATATGGAAAATTAATGAAAATGGCATTTATTGTATTTTTATAATATAAAGTTTTGAATTAAGGCTGGAAAACACAACATACTGACAGATAATAGAACAATAAACTGGAATTTACCACAAATTTAAGAAAAGGGTAGCAAAAATGTAATGAAATTTCCCCAAACTCGAGAAGTAAAACTAACAGCAACATTTCAGGTTTACAGTGGCAGTTATCAGACCCCTCTCTGCTGAACCAGCTCCCATCAGTTTGGCTTCAGGAAGTTTACACCTTGTTTTCCTGTAGAGATCGGCTTCAAACTTTCCTATTTGATAAAGCTCCTAGTTCAGGCTGGCTTGGTGAACCCTTACCCATCCCTGAAGTTACACTGCTATATGCTAAGGCTGCTGACTGAGCCCCTCCTTTCACTTGGTCGAGGTAGATGGCCGTCCTTCCTGACACTGATTTAGCTAAACTTTGGATTGTATCTGTAAAAGTGACTTGAGATAACTGTTGTGAACTGGTGTTCTACAAATAAAGTTAAACTGAACTAGTGTGGGATAAATCCCTCTTACCCATTTCTCTGCTGCACTAATAGCCAGTTGCTGCTCTACATGTTAAACCATCCCATACAGCAAAAATCTGGATCCCAGAAAAAGCAATGCTCTCCTCAGTCATCATCCAGCTGAAATGCTTGGGATATTTATTTTTAGCCTTCTGGACTCTCAACCTCTTATCTGGTGTTGAGAGTGACTGAAATAGACTAATCTCACACACCAGGAGCCAGATCAGAGCTGAACTAGCTCAGATGAACCTCGTTCCAGAACAGGAGGAACAGCATCTGCTCTGCGGCCTGTTTTGTGTATGAACTTTGGATGTGGTTCGTGGCTTTGGTTTTTGTTTACATGCTTCTGCGATATTCTCATCCGACCAGTTTAAACCACATCTCTGCTCAGTGGCAACTTCTGACAGCATAAAAAATGGGCTCAGATAGTTTAGTATATTGTGTTTGTGATTTTCATTCAGCAAGTGGGAAGTTATTTTACGTCCACATGCCTGATTCCCTCCTGCAGCCGTGTGAGGGCCTGTAGACGTTTGGATTCTTAACTACTGTGTTGCTGACATAAACACATTTCACCCCCCTGCATCTGTGCAACCTCAGCCCGAGGGGAAATGTGTTTATGTGTGTGTGTGATTGATTGTGCTTGCAGCATCGTCTAGTCTGCCGGGCAAGAGTCAGCCAGCACTGAAGCCTGAGGTTTACAGCACTTCATATAGCATAGAGAGACAACATCAGCCTGGACAGATGTTTCCCATCCAGACACCCTGTTTATACTGACGCAGACAGGCCACAGACTGGTATGAATTTTTGTTAACAGCCACTTTGTTTGTTGTTTTGTTTTCTACCTTGGGTGCTTGAATCCACTTTATTAGCATTAATTACTGCAGTCAGCATCCTTAAAGTTTTTCTCAAGCTGAATAACCTCATAACAAATGGCTTCATAATCACAGTCATTGACATTAAATATTGTATATTTATACATAAAGTGAGTGTTTACCTAACAAATGTTATGGTAGCATCTTTACAGTTCATATTCTTAGTTTGTGTCATTTTAGATAACAACTTCATAGGAACCTGATAGTTAATTTCCACATAAAATGCCTGTATAGTGAAAAATTTAATTCCTCAAAGTGATTGTCCTGAAAGTTTAGAAGCTGTGAGTGGCCATGTTTGAAAAACGTTTAAGTCATTATAAATAATTAATCAGTTAAAATAATTTAACTGTTTTAATTGTTTGTTTTTTATGATAAAAACAGAGAGGAGAGTCATTGCCAGGATACAAACACATGCATGCCTAACGACAAGTGCCAATCAGATCAGGGCTAGCCACTCATTTTTGAGCTCCTTTCTGTCATCTTGTGGTCTCAAGAAAACAAAGCACATTGGTTGTAATAACCAGTTGAAGTGGGTGGTTATCTTGAGAAAAGGCTGATTTCTTAAGATAATGAGGACAAATTAACTTATCACGCAAAAATAAACATGATGATGTCGAGATAGCGGCATCAAAACTTATAAAATTTCAGGATCAACCATTCATAGTCATGACGACACTTTGTCTTTTTGTCCTTGTAGTAAATACTTGAGCAAGCTTACATCTATATGTTATATTTTGCTGACATTCTAATGAAATATGAAGAAAATTATAACCTTTGGGCTGCTGGTTGCGTTGATGCTGATGCTGTAGCTTTGCTCCGCTGGGGAGAAGACTGACATTATAGAGGATCTATAGAGATCTGCTTTGGGATTAGAATGATGAAGATTTCCAGTGCGGCCATTGCCTATATTTTCAGCAGTGCTTCTTTGTTGTTTACTATTTTTGGTGCTTTATCCTCACCGATAAAATCTAATCTTGTCATATTCTTCCCTAAGCTAACTTTCAACCAATCAGCATTCAGCCTTAGCAAGGGGTCATTTCCAGAGGCTACGTGCTGTAAGGAGCAATATCAAAACTTAAATATCCCAATATTTCCAATGTGGAATCTGTGTAGACAGATAAAACAAAACCTCAGGGTCCTCACAGTACATATCTTTATATTAATGTCTTCATAATGTACAATATGTCGCCAGTGTGTCTTCACAGTGGGGACATTATGTACCATGATTGTCTTCTCACAACTTTCCAAGCAAATTCAATGATTATCCTCTTAGCAGATGTCTCTGCTTTCTCTCTCAAAAAGAAAGCCCTTTACTGTTGTCATGCATGAAGCAAATATCTTCTTAATGTCTCTGGAATGTGTAAATTGCTTTCCTTGTGGTGAAATGTCCTAATAATGACTGTCCTAGGACAGTGAGAGTAACTTTCATGATTGGGAACGTCCTTGAGGAGTGCAGGGAACTGGTGGAACCAATTGACACAGCTGTGATGTGTTTGTAATCATCCTCTCTGTCTTTATCTGAAGGACAAACCCTCCAGTTAATACAACCACATACGTATCTGAAGTATTTGAGGGGGAAAAGGCAACTGAACTTCTAGATGTTTGACTTCTCATCCAAAGTGACTGGTGGGCAGAGCCAAGCATTTAAACTTAGGAAGGCAATCAACACCTGAGAGCTTTATAGAGAGTCGTTGGGCCATTAGGTTGTTAGGTTATATTGGTGTCATCATTGGTGTTGTCCATCCTGTCAGTCTTAGGGTTGTTGTTAGCTCTAAGTCATTTAAATCACACACAACTGGTAATTTGAGTCACTGGAGTAGAAAATGTTCAAAATAGAATTTCAAATAAGCCTAAAATAATGTCATTATCTGTACCGCTTGTTCCTATTAGGGGTCGCGAGGTGAGCTGGAGCCTATCCCAGCAGTGTTTAAGGTGAAAGGCAGGGTACACCCTGGACAGGTCACCAGTCCATCGCAGGGCCAACATAGACAGGGACAAACAACCATTCACGCACACACTCATTCCTAGGGAGAATTTAGAGTCACCAATTAACCTAACATGCATGTATTTGGACAGTGGGAGGAAGCCGGAGAACCCGGAGAGAACCCACGCATACACGAGGAGAACATGCAAACTCCACACAGAAAGGCCACCAACCACCACATTTGAACCTCCCCCAGCCGAGGCTCGAACCAGCAGCCTTCTTGCTGTGAGGCTGCGATGCTAACCCCCACACCACCGTGCAGCCCAGCCTAAAAAAAATAAAAACAAAAAAGAATAACAAGTTTGTATTTATAGATAAAGGAATTCATATAACAATGTGCTTTGGTAAATCCAAACTATAAAATAAGAAAACTGATGGACCAATACTTTAAATAAAGACCCAGTTAACAAGAGAAAATGTTACACAAGCTCCTTTTAAGGAAGAATAAGAGTGTTGGGGAATTCTCCCACTTTCATTGGTGGGAAGGGTGGAGGCTAGGATAAACATTCTGCCCAGGCTTCTTTTCTTTTTAATGCATTGTCTAAGTCCACATTTGAAATGCTTGACAAACTTTTTTATCAGTATTTTGGGGTAGAACGAAAGACAGAGGATAAGGTTAGAAGTTTTGTGTTCCTGGAAAAGACATGGTGGATTAGGATAATCCCACTTGAGGAGTTGTTAGTAGGCTGCCTAATTAAGACATGGCATGGATCAGAGAAGATAGTGAAACAAGGTGGGTCCATACTGAGCAGTGTTATTGCTGGATCATCTCTAATGGTTCTCCCCTTTAAAAATCCACGCGTGTGGAAAACATTTAGGATCCAAAATGAGTAGGTTAGTTACATACTAAAAACATGGAAAGAGATCAGGAAAATATTCGACCTACAAAAGCCAATATAGAGGGCAACAAAAATAGCATTCATTCCAGATTTGCTACCAGCCAGGTCGGACAGGTAGGCCCAGAGAGGTCTGATTGTCATTGATCTGTTATTTAATGGCACGGATCTCAGATCCTTCCAACAACTCCGAGCTAAATTCGAGTTGGGGCTAAATGATTTTTATAGATTCCTTTAAATTAGACACTATCTAACTTTACATAAGGAATGGAACAGTGTTAAAGCACTGCCAAGAAACCCAGAACAATTCTGACACAGTGGTGCCAAAAACGAGCTAAGTTGAAGTTGCTTTTGTGAGGATAGTAGGTAAATACTTGCATAAATTACTGTAAATACCTACTACCGATACTACCACCAACATATCTGGACTAATTTGGTTGTAAAAGTCAACATGGTTTAAATATAAACACACTAGAGTGTACAAATAGTGTATAACAGATTCTATTTTTGCCATATAACATTTCTTTCCTTCACTTTTTATGCCACAATAACGATTTAAGATTTTTGCATCAAGTTTTCATGATGCAAAAATTAGCTTTTTCCTGCCTGTGTAAGTGCATTTCTATGAGAGAGAAATCTTACATTTTCAGACTAAATAATTTGTAGCATGTGGGAATAGCGAACACTATATTTTAAACCAAGCATTGCATTTTTATAGGATAAAAAAAAGTTCTTGTGTTGTTTTTGACTGATTCATTTAGAGCAGCGTGTGACTGTCTCGTTGCAGATGTTCAGCCTGTTTTTACAGAATCCAAACAGCGCTATAAATTTACTAGATGGTATTTACTGGAGGCTTTAAGTGGCTTTTTGTGCCTGTTATTTTTCTCCTGTGGGAAAGTTGCTGGTAAATTACCAAAAGTGGTTGAATGTACTGAATAGTTCTTATTATGATGAACTGGGACAACATATATGCTCTGATGAACAAACATGACGGCACCCACAGCATCTGGAAAGCAGCTTATTTGTTGAGCATTTCTAACCTGAGTGCTACAAACCGTGTTCTTCTCTCATAACTTCCTGATGGCCGTAAATCAAAGTTGTTGATCTCTTTGTTCCACCTCCTTCATTTATGAACTTTATGAACCCTATAAATCAAACCTTTGCAGCCTTTGAGAATGCCTGCTCACTGCTTAATCCTGCTCCAGCCATTAAGCCAGCGTCACATCCAGATCATGTCATAACATCACATTCATGTGTGTGCCAATGTGTTTCCCAGGTGACGGATGACAGCTTGAGATGGAAGCTTGTAGGGTTTCCTGTAGACTTTGAGGTTGTTGGAATAAAACCTCCTTACGTCATCCAGATACACCTCTGCTTTACTTTAAATACCACCCATGATGTGAGTTGGGATGGTTCATGTGTTGACAACCAAAAACTTCTTACAGTTTTTTGTTTAAGTCCAGAAACAATTTAGAGATTTTCTGATTAGAGCTGCCTTTCATTTGAGGCAGCCACGTGTTGCATCTGAGCCTGGATCTGCATCAAGAATATAACACAATCACAGAACAAATATAAATGACATATTTGTCGGCAGATTAAAGCTGTCGTGGAGCTGTACAACTGGCTGGTTGTTAGGATGTGGTTTTGATAGGGCAATTTATGTACAAAGTAGATAACAATAAATTCTAATTGGTTGTGTATTGTTCTGTGCTGTTTGTATTAAATCTGACATAACATTTATTTCTTGCCTCACTTTCCTTTAGACTTCACAAACCGTGAAGTAATCTCAGTCAGTTTCGTGATTTGAATGTGTGGAACAGCCAAAAACAACACAAACGTAAGGCTTTTTCAGCTATCAAGAATGCATTAGTCACACATGCTCTGGTCTACAGTGAGCTAGGTTCACCACCACTTCCTGCTACACAGAGCTAATGAGGTGGATATGTCACATGGATACAACAATATGTATGAATAGCAGCAACACGGAAGAGCAGTGTCACCTGGTGGTAGTCAGAGATGTTTGCAGAGCCAGATTAGCATATACCATACCATGCCAAATAATACCATACCAGACCAATAAAAGCAGTGTCAATCTCACACTAGGGTAAAATCCAAAGAACAGAAGTGTTTTTTAAATTTGTCTTATGTGTGGAGGAGGCTCATTCCATAGCTTTGAGGCCACAACAGAAAAATTCTGTCCCCTCTCAATTTCCTTTGTGATTTAGGAATCAGCAGCAACATCTGGTCAGCTGACCGGAGGGAAAGAGAAGGGGCGTAGGAGCACAAGACCATTAACAGACTTGAAATCAAATAAAAAACTTTGAAATGGACCCTAAAATAAATAGGAATCTAGTGCAATGAAGTTAACACTGGAATGATGTACTTTCTCCTGTGGCAAAAAGTACAGGGAAGAAGAGGCCCAAGAACAGAGCCTTGTGGCACCCCCATGGTAAGTCAGCACCAGAGGAGGTAGAGACACTAATCCTCATGCAAAAGCTCCTATCAGAGAGGTCGCTTTAATTATTTGAACATGTATATTCATATAGGCAAGACAAGGCTAATTTATTTGTATAGCACATTTCATGTACAAGACTATTCAAAGTGTTTTACATAAACCATTAAAAGCATTACAGTGGAGAGCAATAACAATTGCATTAATTTTTTTTTTAAAGAAATGACAAATAAAAACAGAAAAAAACAAGATAAAATGCAAGAAATAAAGTTACACTGTGGTGAAAAACAGTATTAAGATATGATCAAGTTTAAAAATGCAAATTTAAAAGAAATAGATGCAGATCTTGACAATTAAAAATTATTGAAGCGCAGCAGAGAACAGGTAGGTCTTTAATTTGGATTTAAATAAACTGAGTGTTTCAGCTGATCTGAAGCTTTCTGGGAGTTTGTTCCAGACATGTGGAGCACAGAAGCTGAATGCAGCTTCTCCATGTCTGGTTCTGACTCTGGGAACTGATAGGAAACATGATCCAGATGACCTGAGGGTTCTGGTAAGTTCATACTGGGTTAAGAGATCACTGATGTATTTTGGTCCTGAGCCATTCAGAGCTTCATAGGCCAGCAGCAGAACTTTAAAGTCTATTCTCTGATGGACCAGCAGCCAGTGTAAAGACCTCAGTCAAATGTTTGGACACACTTCCCCATTAAATCTAGTGTTTTTAAACTTTTGACCGATAGTGTATACATGTTCTCTGAATGAGTGGAAAGGATGTATCCAAGTCATATTCAAGCTTAGTTACAGTCACCAACAAATTCATTGCAACAAGGATTGATAGTAACATAGCAGTGGATGACCAAACCACTTCATCTAGCTAAAGAACGTCTGACTTCTCAGCTTCAGCTGCATTAAATCTTCATCTAACAGATATGACTTTTCACGTGACCACTGCCAGCCTTTCATCAGTGTGTGAAACTCAGTCCTCCCATCAAGTTTCTCCATTTGTACTGGCAGGCAGCCAAGCTCAGTAAAAACCTGAAAGAAGTGGGGGGGTAGATAGGGGTTGTACCACTCAAACTCCATCCCCACCACCTCCCCCCTCCTGACTAATGTCTTTGAGGAGCATTAAAGTGCCTTTTTCCTCAGAAACCTCTTATTTTAGAGGAGAACGCCGGAGGCTGCCAAACACACACACACAGAGCGAGTGTAGGTGCATGAATGTGATGATTACTGTAAACACTCGGCTGTCCGCCTCTTGGTAAACACACACAGCACTTAACAGTGAAGTGTGTTCAGTAATGATGAGGGAGCTATCGGGAGGGCGGAAGAAAATCTCTCTACAAGCACCGACAAGCACAGAAAGCTCATACCACTTTACTAATCATTATATACAGCACACAGATACTGAGCTGCACTTCACTACTAATGGAAACATTTCAGTCAAATTTATGACTGATCAACAACTTGAACCAGTACTGTCGTTGTGCTGAGTTCATACATCAGTAGTAACTAAGAAAAAGGTCTAAGAGCCATCATGAAACTCTCTCAGCAACTACTTTGAGGTCTTTACCGTGAATTATTTCATTTTTCAGTGCAAGAAGACCTGAAAAACAGTGAGATTATACATAAGAATACTTCAATGCAACTATACATGTGTTTGGAAGAAAAGGCTTATCATGTAGAACTGAAGAAGGATAAACCTGCACTCTGTGCTTTTGCAAGAGGGAAAATGGTCACCAAATACACCAGAATTCATCCTCTGAAACCTATAAATGTCTTTATTTAGTTAATCTGATTCACATTAGTAAAAAGAAACTGATTATCTGTGATCAGAAGACCAGAGACAGCACAATAATCGTTTTTTTTGTTTTGTTTTTGTTTTGTTTTTGTTTCAGGATGTCTGCAGCAAAGTTTGTGGCTTTCTGGAAAGCAAGCATAAAACAGAATCTCTGCTCCTGATCTGTGTGCTCTACTGGTAAAGTGTGGATCGTGCACATGAACAAAGCTTCATAAAGTCAAGTTCAGAATAGTAGAAATGCCAATCCCATAATTCCATTTTTTCTGCATTATAGGTGTAAAAAATACAAAATGTGAGCAGGAGTTATAGTAAAAACCAGAAGAGGGTGTATAATACTCATCCTTACGGTCACATTTTGTTCTCTAGAATCCAAACATGGCACAGTGATATGTGCTGAAGACCTTGCAGTTTTCACAGTAGCAGAGAATTTACAGTTAGTCCTGATGGATGTTTGGTAATCAGCTACTTTCCTCATCTCTGTTCTGTTTACAGACATTGACTGAGTCATTTTAAACATTTTAATTATCACAGAAAGAGGATGGATATTCTAAGCAATCCTACTGCAAAAATAATGTATTTACATTGTGCATGTTTATTTCTGTGAAGAACTTTGTAAACTTGCTTTTTGAGGTGAGCAAGAAAAGTTGATTTAATATACATTTTGTAAATATGTTAAATTCATAATATTCTAATGAACTTAAATAAAAGGTGTAATGCTGAATCTTTTAAATATCCAATGTGCCCATATTTGAACACAGTTCATCACGAAATCCACAAATACAGGTTAAAGCTCTATTATGCAGAGGAAGCCAGGTGTGAACACATTTCAGAAAAAACTGACGTCTTCTTTTAAAATGGTCTGAAGCAAAGTAGGAAAGCTTTTCTTTAGTCAGATGAAAAAAAAGTGACATTCTTCATGAAAATCATGGACACTGTGTCCTGCTGAACAAATAATTTAGACTAATTTCTCATGCTAAGATATCAAGCCTCGTAGCAGAGGAGTTGACTTATTGTTCTTACTATTCTTATTGTAATGACCAAAATTAAAGAAAAACAACAACAAAAAGCCTCTTTAATTTACATCTAAAAACATAGTTTTATCTTTATATAATATTTTTAAGCAAAACTGTCTCATCCTCAACATCTGAGATGTTGTTTATGTTCTACTGGGAAAAAAATATGGGTTGATAAAATTTCCAAGTTGCATTTTTTTTTTTTTTTTTTTTTTTAACATTTTACACTCTGCTTTAGTCTTTGTTTTCGCTCTGTAGCAGTCAGACTTGGTGGCTGCTGTCTGGTGCTGTCAGAGTTATGACTGCAGGCTCATGTTGTCAACAAATCAGTTTTTACCCGTTTGTCATTTGTTTGGTATTTGTACTTATTGGGGCTTCAAATTACTTTGGCTTCACATCCTGCTTTCATCAGTTTTATGTTCAAGAAAACTGCTACTTCCTGCATGCCAAAAACAAGCGGAAACTAAGATGCTTTACCCTTCCTACAGCTCTGTGAGGACAGATGAGCCCAGTTCTGTTCCCTCTGTTATGTCTGCACGGCTCCAGATGATAGTTCAAGGTTGCATGTTGTAACTGTAGCACAGTTCAAGAGGAATTGTCTCCATCCTGGGTGAGCATAAAGGGACGCTGACAGACCGAAGAGGAGACAGGGCTCAACGTTCACAGAAAGGCCATGTGGTCATTCCATTTATACTGCTGGACAGTGATGGAAACTGGAGATAGGCTGCGTGTCTCCACCTTATACATCACAGGGTGAAACCAAACCTGCTAAAAGGGGCTACAGCATGTCAAAAATAAAACCTAGAAAAAAAAATGGTGTACCTGTAAAAAAGTAGGGTTAGTATGGTGTGATTAACAGAGAGAGGTGTTCTGACACGTAGTTGCAGATGATCTGCCTTCCTGAAGCAATTGCCTGCTGAAACTAAAGGATAACAGAGCAGGAGAAGAAGATGAGGTCACCATGATGATGAGAAATTAGCAAAAAGGAAGAAAAGTTACATGAAGGAAAGGGTCATGATGCTGAGGCATGATGAGTAAAATGGGAATGACAGAAGAGACAGAAGCAGCAGGGCTTGCTTAGCTTGACTTAACATTATTTTCTGTTATACAATCATTTACCTTATAAAAAAAAGTTCAAACTAAGGAAGAGAAATTAGCTAAATATTGAAAGTCGCTCCTGTCAGGTGGAAATAAATGAAGGACTGATGAAGTCCGTTGATTATCAACACATTTTAGAGTAAAAGTGTGAGAAACAGGTCTGGGTCATTCAGCAGGTCAGAAAGCTAAAGCACACATTCAGCTGCACGAAATGGTTAAAAACATCAACCTTGTACTGCTTTCAAATAGTCAGCAACAAATCCTGATCTTTAATGTATTAAAACCTTTTTAAAGAGATGAAAATGACTCCTAAACTAGCAGTGGACAAAGTGCAGACAAGTGCAAGAAGCTTCCACATGGTTGCAGAAATCTGTAGTTACAAATTGGGAGTAAAAATCATCCTGTGCAAGACTGTACATGAATACAGTGTCCCTGCAGGACATTGCATTGTAGCAAAACAGTAATTAGAATAACAACTCTTGAAGAAGCACAAGAATCCCAATACTAAAGATCATTATAGACAACCTATAATGGACAAATCAATTAGCTGTAAGGAATAGGAATGTACTGATGTAACAGGATTCTAGGGCTAAAATATCAGCATTCACAAACACAAATAAGAATTATGTACCTGTGTCTATTATATACCTCTGACTGACAATGTAATCATAATGAAATGAATATATCTCTGAAACAACAAAGCCTATTTGAATGAAGTCATAGTAAAGGGAACACTTATTAAGCTGTATTAACATCCATATATGTATTACTGGTGTAGACACACGGTACAAATTAAATAAGTTTCAGTAAAAAAACTGTCACAATGCAGCGGAGGTGAGGAAGTGTAACTAAATGCCAGATTCAATGGCAGGAGACAGGCAGAACGCAGGAATAAATCTTTTAATCCACAAACAGACATTACCATGTAGATACTAAGGAAACAAGACGGGGGACACAAGACGGATGACCTGACAAAGGACAACTGAAACCAAGAAGTACAAATACACTGAAGTGAACTAACAAGGAGCAGGTCAAGCAAATTAGCAAGGTAAACCAGGTGTACAAATGAACAGGAAGCAGAAAGCAAAACAGAAGGAACACAAGGGAAGAAACTACAAAAATAAAACAGGAAACCAGACAGGACTGTGACAAAAAACAACAACAAAACAGCAGAACAACAAAACACTTAACCAAAAACCCATAGATCTTGACAAAACATTTTCAGGATGAATATGAATATCCATTTGGAGTGATGCAGCTGTAGCTATAAACCTCTATCAGAGCACAAGACATGGTCATTATCTTGGTAAAGATCAATTAAAGAGAAGCAGAATATATGAGAAATGTTTTATTTTAGACAGTTTAGTCAAGGTCTCTAAAATGGCCATTTCGGTACATCTATTCCCAAAGTCCCTCCTAGTTAGGGAACCTCAGGTTTTAAAAGGTGAAATAAATGCTGCATAATAATATCGAACTATGTTACCGTCAAGATTGAATGAAGTTATATGCATTCAGTGATTAGACCTTCTCCTTGTCTCAGCTGGTCCTGTGTTTACTAAACTGGATATTTCTGCTTCGATCTTTTTCTTTTCAATTTTGCAGGCAAATTTCAAGATAATAATAAAGTGGAATTTATATTTCCATGACATAATTGTACAGAATCAAGGGTTTGATTGGAACATAGGAACATTATTGCAGCATGATAGGAACAGTTTAGATTCTTCATCCCAACCTCCATTTTAAGGGATACACATTTCTTCCCTTATCTTGTGTTTTGATGACAGTGTACATCTCTCCTGAAATCTGCAGGACCAAAGCTCAGTCACATCATTTTCAGATCCCGTCCTGCCCTGCAAGAGTCTGTACTTTAATTTGTTTCCTGCTGTGCAGCTTAGGAACTGGGAGGCCGTTTATGAAAATAAGGAATATCATCTGTCTGATAGTTTCAGATAATTTGCTCTTTTGAAGGATCATGAAATCCTAATCTTGCCTAATCTAAGACTGCCAGCAAATCCTTAAATATGATTTTAAAAGGTAAGTTTTTCATAGTGTTATGGTACTTTTTGTCTTCAGATTTCTACCTTTAATCTTTATTGGTGTTTAGATGCTTCTTTACTCATTTTAAAGCGTAATTACTTGAGATGTGTGAAAACCGGTTTTATTGGGTTGAAAATATTGTTCCCACTCATGTTCCAGCTCTGCACAGCAGCACAAAGGGGAAGCTTGATAACTCCTGAGGAGCTGCTGGGCTGTGATTGGAGGAAAGAGGCGTGTTCATGGCAGCAATGCAGCGCTCAGGTGGAGGGAGAGTCGGACACACAACACACCGACGCAACGGCGCTGCGCTCACACACGACGGAAGACGAGCGGAGCGCAGCCGGCGACCCTGCGCTTCTCTCCCGCCGTTTGGCTGTGTGTTCTCTGAATCTGCGGTGGACTGAGAGGAAGACTCCCAAAACAGCAGAAGGGCATGTACCTGCTGAAGCGACAGCGGACTTAAAATAACCCAACATTCCTGGTGGCGACAGTGAAACTGTTCGACTTTAGGGAGTAAGTTTGGCTTATTTGGAATCCTTTGCATGTGGCTCACAGCTGGAGACGGTGAGTAGGATCCTCATGAAAGAAATCACTTGTTGCACCTGAATTTGCATCAGAAGATGCGTGTTTTTCCACATTTCAGCTTTTTCCTGAAACACAAAACTGATGTGATGTGTTTTGGGAACTGAACAGCTGTTTGGATGGACGAGTTCTGCAGCTGAAAGACCGAAACAGTGTTTTTGTCCCTCCTGTTTTTTTTGTTTTTTTTTTGCTGTCCGCCAAATAAAGAGAGGAATAGAACGGAGTAAATCAGAAGAGAGAAGGATATGGATGGTGTTGGGTCTGAAATCCTCGAGCCTGCAGCTGGGATGCACTGTGCGTCAAAGCGACGACATTTCACATCATGATACAGTATCAGAGCCGCACCTGACCACGAATGTAAAACTGATCGATCCCAGCTACCCAAACAAGGATCCACTATGTCCTCACCACACACAAGGTGAGACAGTGTGCTTTTTTCTTTTTACAAGAGTGTCTCTAAAGTTCTCAGGAATGATTGTTGAACTTGAACTATGATTGGTTTCTGATGATTCTTTGATGGGAGGTGATAAATTCCAGTGACAGGCTGTTTGAACTCCGATTGGTTTGCTTTTCAGGGAGGAAATGTGTGGTGGCTTTAAATATTTATCTTGAGGTGATTTGCTTGAGGGACTAAAGCCTTGAACATTTTTGCAGTACAGTGGAGTAAGGGAGGTGATAAATTCCAGGGACAGTTGGAGTTTTTTTCCCTGTGGGAAGCTGTGCTGTGGTTTGCTTCATTACAGGAATTACAGTTTTCTTAGTGCAAAACTTCAGTCTTTGGTTCTTTTGGAATACATTATTTGAATTTTGCACGAAAGACACCAGACTTTTGCAGTTTCCTGCACATCTTTGATGTTTTGTCTTATCCAAAATGCTTCAGACTTCTTGCTGCCAGCAGGTGAGGTAATCCTCCTGCCATATCTATGATATTACAACTCCTGACTGTACATTCCTTACATCCTGCTACTCTACCTTTATCTCCTAAATGTCACTGACTATAAATACCTTGCTCTTAGTTCCCATCCCTGCAACAGAGAACAGAAACACAACAGACTGCAGGGAAGCTGAAATCTGTCTGTTGATATCAAACATTTTAATTAAACCAGCAAATCGCCTTACACTTCTTAACAACAGGTGCTTGTTCTTCTTTTTGCACCCTATAATATAAGCGTATGATTTCCTATCGTCTGGGCTGCATTTGCTGTAATGTGTCAGGGAAATGTGTAGATTGTCAGTCAGATGAAGGAGAAAAACTTGGCTCAGGGCACATTTTCTGTCTCTCCGGTGACTCTGAAGAGGAATGTTTGTTTGGGAATGAGCCTCCAGCATGATGAACGGATTTAATCTACTTACCATGGAACACTAAGCACAAAGTTTTAAAACGAGGAGTCTAATTTGGTGTTACATGCGCTGATGTCATCTTCTCGTTTGGGGGTGAATTTCAACCTCTTTTCCTCTTGGTGGATGTGAACTCTGATCACTTGTGATGGACATCAGTACCTTAGACTTATTAACATCACTGTGTTGTCAGGATGGTTGAGGAACAGTAAAAGTCTAAATCATTATGCAGACTTTCTTCTTTTTTAAAATAAAAAACATGGTCTCAAATTTGGAGAGTGCACCTAAAGAGGAAAATTTTGCTACAGATGTTCCTTCAGGGCACATGCAGTAATGGGCTCCAGATGCAGGCGATGGACCCAATAGAGCTTCTGATCCTCACTGTAGTTGGACAGCAGGTTTTTATTTTGGCTGCTTTGCCCCAGTGTGCACAAATTAAAGTTCCTGATGTTATTGGAGATGTCTATTACTCACTTATAAGACAATTGGATGCATATCTTGATACATGGGACGCAATAGGATTTGCAACCAATACATTTTCAGACACAAGAATTTGGTTTAATTTGATTAGTCTGATAAAGATCTTCACAATTCTTTCTCTTGATTTGACAGTTCTGGTTTGACTCCTTCAGTTGTTACTTTGATATGCAGGTTTGGCAAATATTTATCAGGGAATATGATTTTTTGCCACTGTTCAACTATCACTCAGATACACTGTAAAACTGTTAACTACAACTTCAGCATTTATTCGATAACTTTTTTTCAATGTTCTCTCCTTATAAAATGCAAATGCTTTCAGCATCGGTTTCATTAGCTGACACATTTTTGTTATACTGCAACCTGCAGGTTAGGGATAACACACTATTTTAATAGTGTGCAGACTCCACGCACACACTGCACTGCCCCCCACATGCCAACTTAGTAATCATGTGCTCCCATTCTGATGCTGTTTAATTTTATCCAACTGGATTTAACTGGTAGAACCAGCCAGTTAACTGGTTGATCCACATACTGATGATCTGTCACATTTAAAAAACAGAGATTACGTTTGTATCAGTGATTATTATCATGGTTACAAACTGAACTCCAAATTCTTATTTCTGACTGTGGTTGGTTCTAAATACGTTGAACCAGTTTTGGAGACAGGGCTTAGAGAAAGCCAGGACTAGGCCTTAATCTGTACTAGTTAAACTGGCACATTTAAGTCACTTAGTCTTGGTTTAAGGCTGTTTTAAATAGTTTGAGACTGTGGAGTCTAATAATCTCTCTTGCAACTGGTTTAATTTAATCCGGAAAAAGATAAAACTGGGACTTATTTAAGCCAAGTCTTTGTGAATGACTTTGAGTTAAGTCAGCCATAAGAAGCATTTTAGTCTGGGATTAGCCTTAAGCCTCGTATCTGAAACCAGCCCAATATCAGTAAGCTTCAGCCACTGTTAGAGAAGAAATCAAGTTTATCTAAGAATCAGTGTTGAGACCATTTCTCAATTCCTCTCTGTTGCAGCAGAGAACAAAACACTCCACAGAATCTGAACTTTGAGCTCTGGATTGAACGTTTTCTGTCCAAATGCTCCTTGAGATTCTTGTAGTAGCTCTCCAGATTTAAATATCAGCTCAAGTCGGATCATTTCTAAGGATAAATAATTGCACAGATCTTTTATTCTACTTTTTATTTAAGTTATGGAGTCATTCTAGTCAATGGCATTTGTCACATTTGAGCAAACAAACGAAATGAACAAACAGCTATTAAAGTTCAGGGGTGGAAGGTATGTTGACAGAAAAAAACGAGACATACTTATGTTTCCCATTGTTGGCTCTATGGTTGCATACAATGACTGGTACAGATGATTGAGGCGCAAACATTCAACTTGAAAGCAACAGACTGAAATGCAGCTTGTGCCCCACTGACAACATTTTGTTCTCAGCAGCTAAAACTTTGCTCTCGTTTTGACACGTTGTCTACATGCTGGAAAAATCCGAGTCAGTTATCCTGACAAATATTAAAAAGAACAAACATACTTCCAGAATACAAAGCCTGTATTCCCACTGCTGCCAGAGTTATAGAACATTTTTACAAAGAGAGAACTGCAGTCAGATCTACTGCTTCCAGCTCACTAAAAATTCCAGGTTCTGAACTTGACTGGTTTGCTTGCACCATGCTTTCTGTCCGAGAAAATAATGACATCATTCCTAACACTGATGAACATCCTCCAGTTCCAAGGGTCAGTCAGATAAGATTTTACTGCTCTGTGTATGCCTCTAGCTGCATGAACCTGATTAAACGATTGGGTTTCGCTGTTTGCAAGATGTAGAGTTGTAATTTTATTCTTCAGTGCATTAACACCTCACATTTCAAAACTCTGTTAAAGGATTTCCATGAACTTTGATGAGCATGTTGCCTTGGTGCCGGAGAACAATTTATATGGTTTTGGTAGTGATCCAAATCTGTGACTATCAGTGTTTTCCAGCTGAAATTATCCATCTGAAGCAAGCGGCAATCTGACTCCCAACCTGCTACCAGGACATTTATATTGCAGATTAAAATGTGTTGGTATTGAGTTCAAGCTACACTTTTGACTTGTGCCTGGTTAAAAATAGTAGAAGAATTATTTGTTTTTAACATGAATTTTTTTTTTAATTTGCTCAAGTTGAATCAGCTTTTATTATTTCTTATCATTGTATCTCTTACGTGCATATCTCCACATTTCTCATGTGGTGAGACCATGACTGTAGATAACCTTAGAGGCTCTCCTTCAGTCAAAGTGGCTGTGAAAAGATAATCTCATAATCCCTGAGGTATGATGGTGTACCGAGATTCTGCTCCCTGTCGTGGAAGGAGCGAATTAAGTGAAGTGAAGCAAAGCAAAGGTGAAGAGAGGAAAAGAGAACTTTACTTGAAGAAGAGGCAGAGTCCAGACTTTTTGGCAACATTAACACCAACAGCACCACACAAATGTCTGTCTTTCATTTAGTCATTTACCACAGTCCTCCGCAGGGTTTTGTTCAGACATACAAAGGCTTTTCATTTCTTTTCTCTAAAATGTTTTACTGCATCTGTAAGTGAAGCAGCTGCTGAGACATGAAGAGCCCCCACTTAAGTTCAAAGAGGCTTGTTTTGCTAATGTGCCTGGAGTGAGGGCACCGCGCACCCGATTGTTGCTGCCTCATTCATAGTCAGTACAGATGCAGGGGTCAGAGCTGACCACAGAGCCTTCAGATGGAACATCTGTTCGTGGTCGTGTCAGTTCATCAGCAGCGCGCTCCATATAACCATCAGACCCTCCACCGGGAATTCTCAAACACCAGGTGGGTCACAGCTAAGTCTCTGAGAGGGTCAGAGGTCAAGGCCGGCCCCTGGTCGGATGATCTGTTGCTTTTCCAAACGCAGTGGGTGTGCAGGCTTTGGTAGAAAGGGACACTTGTGGGGTCACCATATAGAACCACTTAGACCAAGATCCCACACAAACACCAAACACATGAAATGAGCAGAGAGCTGCAGTCAGGTGCCTCCAGCTGTGACTCACACCTTTTGGTCAAAGGACACATTCTCACCTGCGATGCAATCGAGCCATGGGAGAGTAACAGTTTCCATGTAATTGCGTGATAACAGCGAGGAGTAGTTGTTTATTTGTGCAGGGTGGGAATGTGAGAGCTACCTGTCTGTTTGGGTGTGTTTAAGGACAAGTGTGTGAGTTCAGTCACATTGCAGAGGAATTAAAAATTAGGGAAGGAATGCTGCAGCCAGTTTTACTTCTACTGGTGAAGCTAAATGCAGATTATGTGTCGGACTGTTTGTGGACTGGTTGCACAGTAAAGGATTTTCATGTGAGTTTATTGTATGTTTTACTGTGTCATCATAGGGCCCGAGACAGATTAGCTCTACAGCCAAAAGTAATATAGAAGGAACTCAAAGACTGTTGTTAAAGCAAAAAATTTAAAAGTGAAATATTTTCATATTCTTGGTTCCATTTATCTTATTTTTTTATTTAAAAGTGCTGTATATGTTTTCAGTGGTTGACAGACGTGAACTGTAGGCGGGTTAGTTTAGCACTTGAACCCTACTATAGAGCTGTGCTGTTTTAGAATAGTCAGAATACTGTTTGTATTGCCTGATTAAGCAATGCTTTCTCTGAAAAAAAAAGATAGCAGCATTTATAGGTCCAAGCCCTGTACATGGTGTTCAGCATTAATGGTGATTTGACAGATTTTTGGGTTATCCACGTCATGTGCATCAGTTCTACCACACATGATCACAAATTCCTGCTTGTTTTGGGAAAAATCTGTTTACCTACAAATTACACACAGAATGCAAGTTTCACAAAAAGAAATTATTACCCTCACATGTCTCCGGGGTAAAGTATTCTTTAGAAATCTCAACGGTTGCACGCTACTACAAAATATGTGAAAAGAACACAAATGCACATGCACAGTTGCATCTTCACACATTCTTAAATGAACAATTTGGCTTATTGCAAAAATAAACATGTAAAAATAAATAAATAATATCAGCTGGGTATGTCCTCACTGCATTCAGAGGCTGTCCCAGTTTGTTAGAATATATTAATAATGCTTAAATCACTAAAGATGTCCAAACTTTCCTAAGTTTATCTCTCTTACCTCTGAAGAAGAATGTGATCTTTTCCAGCTTCAGGTGAAACAGGACGTCTTTGATCTATAATACATGAGATGAAGGTTTACAGGTACTGGCTTTAATCCTTGCAGGTCATTATGGATCTTTTTTCTACCCTTTCAAGTCATTTTCTGTGGCCCTCATTTTGGTTTCCCAATATGAGGTAAATTTTTGAAAGAAAGTGTTTCTCTGGAAGACCTTCGAAATGCTCAATTCAATTCTTCTGAAACGTCAAATTTTCAACCCTTTCAGGTTGTTTAAGGACACAAAAGTCCTGTCCCTAAAACTGATGTGAAAACATTCCAGATGTAGAATTTTTTTCCACTTTAATTCTTTTTTCTCAAATCAATTATAAACTTAATTCCTAATCAGAAATATCAAAAATATAATTATTCAAATTATTTAACTCTTTAAATGTCAGTGTCATGTTTTTATGAAAACAACAACAACAAACAAAAAAACACATAAAATTAAATATTTATCATATAAAAGATGTTGGTTGGATCTGCAATTTATTTAAAGACCATAATAAATGTTTTTACAAAATTTTCTTTGTGGTATAGACAGATGGAAAAAAATCCCTCAGCTCCCAAACATGTACTATATCTTATGGGAAAAAACCTTTTTGTTTTTAATTAAATGGTGACACCATGTGATTTGAGCAAAACAAAAGTGGAAATAAATATGAATTTGTAATGTTTTTACTGCAGTTTTAGCGAGAGGACTTTTTTGTCCTCTAATGACCTGAAAAAGTAGTAAAATATTAAATACCTTTGTATCGGACTCATGAGCAATCAGCTGCTCAGTATCGGACTCATGGACACCAATAAATTTCTGCCATTTGCACTATGTGGTTTATCCCATACTCACCTGCTGCTAACATTAATATTTGCCATCCCCGCTATTTTTTGCTGTTACATATTATATATTATGTTTTTATGTTTAGTTAGATTCTTTTTATTGCGTGCCTTTATAGCCTTATTTTAAAGTCTTCATTATCATTTATTTTATTTCCCTTACTAGTCTATGTTCCATGTTGCACCATTGCACCAAGAAAAATTCCTAGTCTGTGAAACTTTGACTGACAATGTGACTCAGAAGGGTTAAAGTCTCTGCTCACAGGCTGGATGGTCTCTTACTGCTTTAACTGTGAGGATGCAGCATTCATGACTTTTATAAGATAATAAGACTGGCTTTCTCTTCAGGTCAGGTCCAGACAAGACTGCAGTTATGCACCCTGTTTACATGATTTTGTGTATGTATGATATAATTTTTAGGTTATATTTGTAGACGCAGTGATGAACTGACAATGGTTTTCAGCATTAATCCTGAGCACATGCCGCAGTTTCCATCCCAGAATCACGTTTTTGATTCAATAATGAGAACATGAAGAACACTGACATTTGGTATTGCTTTGCTGTTTGCACCTTGTGTCTCTGGAATTTTTATTGTCATAAATAATAGAATATAAGATTTTTTTTTAATTTACTTTTAAGGATATCTTTTAAAATGGTTAAATTGTTTTCAAATCAGTTCTTATCTTTACCTCTAGAAGACTCAGCTTTTCTTGGATGCTCTTTCTTTAACCTATCCATGTTTCCATTTCACCTTATTAGATGTAAAATATTTCACAAGGTATTTTCTTTTACTCATCCAGTCCTTTTGGAGTATTTTAAAATTAACATAATGATTAATGAGTTGTAAATAATTTTGAGTCAGTTTTAATCTCATCCTGTACACTCTTGTCTGATAAGATTCATTCAGTGTTTTTTAGTCTTTTCTCATTTTATCTCAGCGACTGATTTCAGTAAAAAAAAACAAAAAACAGCTAGTCTGGTGTTGGTTAGAGCCACTTCCCTCTCTCTACCCCGGAGCTATTCACTAATGTGCTGCTATAGTCTTAATGAGGTGAGGAGGAGGCGGGCTGACCCCTGCTGACCTCTGCAAGGGCCCCTGCAGTGAGGGGGCCAACCAGTCAGTGACCATGGCTGCTGTCTTTTTAATGTTTCAAAACTGAAGCCAAAGATCAAGTAAAACCTAAAAAAAATACATGTCTTTGTGGATTCATAGTTCTTAAAAAGCTTGCTCATAACCTTGCTTTAATGAAATCTAAACCCTTCTTGTGTTGAAAAGTTAGCTGGTGATCAAAATAGTTTTTTTAATATGTTTCATTTACACCAACATTAGCAAATGCGTGTGGCTTTTGTAAGAGCTGATATATTGGCTAAAATAAACTGTACTTGATTTCTTTTTTACTCCGGCTAAATAATTAGAATTTTTTATGGTTTGATGTGAGCTCATAAGAGGGCTACAAGGTGTGTTTTACTTTACCTGCTTCATACTCAACTATGACTGAATGAAGTTGATCCCAGGATGAAGATAGATGGAGTTTGTGGCCGTGATCAAAGTTACAGACGGAGGTAAAAAGCTTTCATTAGGTGAGTTTTATGGGCAATTTAATGTTAAGTTTTAGAAAA
>JBAMHW010000001.1:4265796-4278499 GCA_037177495.1 Rhadinocentrus ornatus
CAATAAAGTTGAATCTGAATCTGCAGCTGAAGCAGTTTAATCCTGAATGTTGAATTATCCGTGCGAGTTAAAATATGCCAGGCATATATTATGTAAGGACAAAATGATTCTACAACAATTTAATTTGAGAATTTTTAAGTTAGACTACTAGATACATATAAATGTAATTGCACCCAGCAGTGCTTAAATTGATAAACTGACTTCAGCAGATCCAGTAGAGGTCGAGCCACCCAGTTTGATTCCAGGAAACGGGATCAACAATTTCTCTGGGGAATAGCCGACAAACTGTCTGCTTGTGGTAGGATTTGGCCGTCACCTGAGGCGGCACCAGCTTGAACACACGATAATAAAAGGAGTTCACTCCAATGATTTTTTTAGACTGTGGATTTCTTGACTTTTGGACCAAGACAGCTCAGGACCCACGGAGCTGAGATGACTGACTCTGACTTTAAAAAAACAGTGCTTGAACTAAGAGACAACACAAAACCAAGGAGACCCATATAAATGTCACCTTTTTAAAATGTTACTTAATTTTCTGTTATAACCAACCACAAAGTTAAAGTGCAGTTAGCTGAAACCAGAGGTGGTGTTGTGGTTATTGCACTTGAATCATCACTCCTTACGGACCTAGAGAAGCGTGTATTTCAAGGAGTGGGTTACATTTGCATTTTAGAAAAATTTCCAACTTTGCTGGAAATGATGTTTATATATATCAGAATATGGAATTTTCCAAGGTGTTCCTCCAGATGTGCCTGAATTTCAAACAAATAGGTCTGTGTTTTGGGCACTTTTTTGGGGGGGCCCAGATGTTGGTAACCAGAAGAGATCCAGCATGGGCTCTTTTTGTCACAGCTTTTACTTGATGTTGGTTTAGTCAATAAGAGCCCTTAGATGAATGGATAAGTTGCTCCAGAGGTAACAGCAACTGCCAAGATACAATCTATTTTTGCATGTGGATCTTGAAAAATTTTAAACCTCTGGTTAATTGACCTAATCAAAGTACCTCTTCATAGGTAACCAGTGGCAAGAGCCCAGTACCTGTTTTAAATGGTCATGTTCTCTTATTCTTGCTTTGAAAGAAATTAGAGGCTGCATTTTCAACAGCTGGCAGAGATTCCACTGAAATACACAGAAATTACTTTTTTCTACATATCTCAAAGGCAGAACTAAGGCTTCACTATGGCTAAAAGTCTGACATCTTAGTTAATATGTTTGTAAAATTTAGTGTTTTAATTTAAGATCTCTCCGAGGTTTTTTTTTGTTTTTTTTACAAGTTATGAACTGGAGGAGTACTTTAGAAAAAGGCCTGCTACAAATAACAGGGTTTTCTACAAAGGATCCATCCAAATATATTAAAAAATAAATTTTCTTTTTTCGTTTTTTTAATATTAACGTTTAAGTTCATAGACAGTTTAAATAGTCCAGCAAATGTTGCAATAAATAGTTAGCTTTTCTTTTACATAGATTTGTATATCATCTGCAAAGAAATGGAGAGAAATTTCCTATAAATGGACCTCAAAGCAAAGTACCATGGAAACAGGACAGGGCCTAGGATAGAGCCTAGAGGCATTCCATACAGAGGCAGGGTTGCATTTAAAGAAATACAAATCTATCCTGACTAAGAACCTCCTGTAATTTATATATGACTTAAACCACTGTAGAACAGCTGTAGATGCCTTTAATGCCTTGTACAGAATTTTAAAGGTCTATTATACATTTCTTCAGCAATTTCATATGGGTATCAGAGTCCAACAACATTGTTTTTAAAGTGTATCATCACAAATTGAGCCTTGGTGCTTCATTTCAGCCATTTCAAACGTGGCTCTACTGAGAACGGGCTGTTTCAATATCTAAACCTTTTAATGTTAATAAATGGTGCCTGTCAACACCCTTCAATGGGAAAGGATCCGGCTTTCGCTGGCGCCCACTCTATGATTTTACAGGGTAAGCTCAGCTAGCCGGGGGTCGGGTAAATGACAGTATCCACTGCCAGGCGGAAAGTTTTTTCCCCCTTTGTGATGTCACAAGGAGAACAATCTCAGATTCACCCGTTTGAGCACACATTCGTTAAAAAGTGGAGCAAGCAAGTGAGAGAGGTGACAGAATTTTCTAATTATTGGGCCTCGACCACAGGCTATGAGGACACATAAGACTGTTAGAAAACCTTTAGAAAGTGAATTTTGCATAACATGGGACCTTTAATTAATTCAGTAATGTTAGATGTAAATTGGATTTCTCTGAGTAATAGTAATGTCAAGCTACGCAATTCTTTGGAAGCTTCTAGAAAACAACCTCCTTTTAATTTCAGACAACACACAAAGAGCCTCATGCAGTTATCACTGCTAACTTTGACCAGATTATAAAAACTGTCCTGTGCTTACATTTTCCCTGACAAGCTCAGACACGGTGCGGGAAAGCATGAGGCAGGAGACGGCGCAGGTCATGATGTGGAAGAGGGTGTACATGATCCGTGTGCTGGTGGAGGATTTGACTGGAGGGCAGAAGGCACAGCAGAGCGAGCAGGGAGCCGGTCCACAGCAGCAGCATATCTGTGCAGGAGAGTAGAGAGGCTAGCTCAGCATTCAACCAAAAACCACACAGTCTGAAGAAAAACCAACTGAGAAAACAGTGCAGCTTGTAAAATACATCTACCTATATGAGGCAAAGGATAAGAAAAAAAAAACATGTTTACTTGAAGATTAAATCTGTTGCTTATAAATTGTCATGCAAGTTGATCCAGATGTCTTTCACCTGCAGGAGGCTAAACTTGAGCCTCTCTGGATCATTCTGATATGATACGAAAAAAAAAAAAACACTTTGCATATTATTTAGTATATTTCCTCTGACCATAATGTAAGGAAAATATCCATGAGGAAGTAATGGTTAGGGAGGTGGGCTTGAAGCCGGATGGCTTAAGTCCCCAGACTTGTTTCCAAAAAATGAAGCATTGTGGATCCCTCACAAAGACCCTTAACCCCCAATTTCTCCCTCTGCTTCTAGTGCAAGTCCGATGGGTTAAATAATGAGAAGGAATTTCCCAGGTGGGATTAATAGTATAATTAACAAAACAAAAAAAAAAGAGATCTGTCTCTATAAAAGAAGCCATGTTTTCCTGAATTTCCAATTCATGGTGTCTGATCTTACCCTTTTATTTGACATAATTTATTTTCACTTAGACTATATTCAAATTATAAAAACAATATTTTGGGGGATATGGCTTCAGTATTTCTATAAGACATCTACTTTACATGATTGATTTTTGCTCTGGTACAGCATTATATCTGAATTCATTTCAGTATGGTACAGAATAACGGACTGATCATCATTTAGACTTCAGAGATTATGTTTAACCCAGAAAAATCACTGTAAGGATTGTTGGACTTCAGATCATTAAAACATTTGCTGTTACTCTACTAAACTGTCTTTATGGCTTGAAGAAAATCATCAACCCCCTTTATAGTCCCTGTATAAATGACACTTTGTGCACACGTTATTCTGTAAGGGCAGAAATTTGATGTTTTGAGGACATCTGTCGCTCAGCTTGGACTTTCATCAGAGGAACAGTAATCTAAATTAAATTCCTTTTTGGGGATTTGAACCACTGAATTCTGCTGATTTATCGTGCACACTAATGTTATTGGAAGCACTATTATAAACCAGAAATGTTGAAGAAATCTCAAACTGTGAATAGGTTTGCTTGCAACAGTCAGGAGACAGTAGCCCAAAAGTGTTCTTTTACAGCCACAGGACAGAATGTAGCTCATTTGACACAACAGCAAATGTTCCAGATTTTTTGTGTATATGGAGGACCAAAACTGACACAATTAAAAATAAATACAGAAATATAAATTGGCTCAATAAACAAATAGATGTTTTATCATTCATTTGTCATTTTCAACTGTTTTAATTTAACTTTGTGTAAATATTTCTATTTATTTACTTTTCCATGTCTTTTTCAGTTCAGTTAATTAATTTTATTTTTCCCCGCCTTTATGCCTGTATTTATTTTTACCAAATAAACTGTCTCAGGGTCATTGTATGAGACAACTGGAGAAATAAAAAAAAATTGAACTCTCCCAGTCAGTGTCCTGATGAAACATCACAAAAACTGCTTTAATTCCATCTAACAAAAAGTCTAGCTAGTAAATGACAACCTCATGACAATGGTGTTATTGAACCTCTTTCAATAATTCTCAAATTCTGCCAAATTTGAGTGCCACAGAAATTAAAAAGAACAATGGTGCACCCACTGGTGCATGGCACTGAATGTGCTGAACCATTAAATGAATCCAAAAATTAAAGTCCAAATAGTCTGTCAGACTCTGGAAGTAAACCTGGGAATGCAAGTGGATTGCATTTCATCAGATAACCTACATTATAGAGTTTGGCAGTTGGATAGTTGGGGGAAGATTAATCTAATGAGTCCAACAACATCTGGCTGGTTCTGATTCTGGTAAATCAGGGCTGTAGACTGGACATAAGCCCAGCACCACTCATCCTGAACTAAATCTTAGGAGAGAAAAATCTGAACGCAAATCTGTCTGATGCCTCAGCAAACTACAGATTGCTGTCTGGAGGTCTGTCTGGCACATCAGGGTCACAACGTCAGGGGTGGGATAGGAGGGGTCCAGTTATTTGATTCAGTCGTCCTTTTCCTCTTTTTTTCCCTGAACTACGCAATGATTTACTACATTTGTGACAAGGCAGAACACGTCCTGCTGTATGAATACATGGCGGTGCAGTGAATCCCGGATATATTATTACTCATCACGTGCAAGTCATAATCTGAAGGATAATATTGAGAAGATTATCCAACATCTTCTTGCTAAAGGGAAGACTAAATAAAATAGATCTTTAATCCCATACAATAAAAATGATTTGATGCTGGGAAACATGCATGAAGAGACAGATTATTCAAACTTTGTCTCCATCCGCGAACCTATAAATGTGGCAAATGTTCAAAAAGATGTTGACTTCATGTCAATATCAAAACTTAATTTACTGATTGCTGCAGTTCATTGCATTCGACACAATCTTTCTCAGGTTATCTGTGTAAAAATGCTGGAATTTCAGTCTATGGGTTTATTGATTCATTTCATTATTTATTTTTTCATTTTTCCATCTTTCTCACACTAAGGCTCCATATTCATTTCACTGTAATAAAGCCTAGTTTGTCACATTTTTGTCATTTTTTTTTATCCTTTTCCAGTTATTAGTGCTAAATACTTTCCTTTATTTTTTTTAAAATATCTACTTATCTTTATTATTCTTTTATTTTAATTTACTTTTGTAAATAAATACTAAAAGGCTACTGAATTACTGTCATGCATGATGTTGGTAACACTAAATGCACAATATAGTAAATAATCAAATTTTCCCTTTTTGCCAAAAAAAACCCCAAACAAATCTACTTTTTTGAAGTGGACAAACAATTTTCTGTGCAGGATTTTTCCAAAATAATTCTTTATCAAAGAATAGCATTAAAATTAATAATAAAACTTTCTAAACTTTATGTGTGCCATCTTGTAGATAGACAGGTGTCTATCCTGTGGCCTAGTTAGAGGTTCATAATACAGGATTATTGCTTGCAGCGAGAAGTTGTTGCATTGAGTGACAGAGATTGTCTGCCATAAACACAGAATAATCACTTAGATTTAAAAATAGCCAAATAATAGAGTGGGTCATACAATGCACCCAGGTCAGATGGCAGAGGTTCAGATCTAATGTAAAGACTAATTTTACCAGTATTCTCACAGAGCAGTGCATCCTCCTTTTTTTCTGTGGTGAAGTCTTTCTAGTTTCTAAACAACCAAAACCTGTAAATTTTTTATTGTGAACAAAAAACATGTAGAAGATTAATTCCAGTTGTTCCACTGTCTTAAAGTTGATCAAAACATCTCCTGCCTTTTTCTCTTCCAAGTATTCAGGAAGCTAATCTGAGCGCTAATCCTACATGAATCACATACTTACCTCACCACCAATCTAAATTTACTTTTCATTGCATTGTAAAAATACAGTCGGTTGTGTTGTTCATTTGCTTTTTACTTTCTTCCATAAAAAAACTTTCCTGGCTCTTTGTGGTTTCTGTGTTCAGACTTACAAGAGGGGACATTTTTCTTCAATCAGTACCATAAAACTAAATTTTAGTTTAACTTATTTTTGTAAAAAATATTGCGGGGTTTACATCAGAAGTGGAGTGTTGTGATGCAACCACATGCAACAGCAGAGCATACAACAGGTATGTGAAGGTAATTTATCTACTTTTTATTGTATTTATTTTCAATTGTGCTTCATTCATAGTTATTTTTTTAATTAATTCCTGAAAAAAGTTATTAACACACTAAATCTGGAAAAATCTTGTATTGACAGTATTGATGAAATAGTGACTGTTTGAGAGAGAATGATCGTAAAAACTTGATAGTTTTTTCCTATCAAACTCACGGGTACCTCTTGAGCTGTAAAAACTGCTCTAAAGTCTTCGTTTTTAAACCAGTGTCATTAACATAATCTCAAACGGATTTCAACACATATTAAAACTTGTAGTTTAGGGTGCAAAAAATTGCAGTTTCACACTAAAATGTTCCATGACTTCATTTTCCAAACTCTCTACTCTTTGTGTCAAACTTCAAATCAATTAAGCTTTATTTGTATGGCACCAATTCACAACAAAGTCATTTCAGGTCACTTCACAGACAAATCAATTTGAGTAAATTCATTTTGAGCCAATCAATTTTCATACAAGCCAATTCATAACAAAATAATAGCATAGCTAAGGAAAGACAACATATAATGTAAACATATACCCAGATTCTTGCTACATGATGCAAATTTGCCACATTTCGTCGTGTGATGATGTCATTGCCTGCATTGTCTTGCTACATGACAACATAAACAAGGTTGAATTTAGTCCTTATGAAGTGGAGGGATGCTGTAGATCACTACTTCAAGACTTGTCCTGCACAGTATAGGCTATCCACTCTTACCCACAAATGGTTGGGGGTTAGGAGTTAAAGGCATGTGGTTAAGGTTAGAAAAGAGTAAGTTTTCATGCTAATTAGCTGTAATGTAACATGGACACCATCCTTTGTAAAACAAACCCAAACTGATACATCACTGTCTCACATTTTTTAAAAATGGATTGTGACTCTGCAACATTTTAGGCAAACATACGAATTAAATTTTTCTAGTGAAACCGAACGCTTATTCTTTATTGCTCTGTGGTTTGAAGCTAGTGTGGTGGTATAAAAGTTTTCCAAAAATCAGGTTTGCTCTGCAGATCGTATCTGGTTTCCAATCCAAAATATACTTGAAAGCAAAACCAATGACTCAATTATAAACTAACAGAATTGTCATTCAGTCCTGCAAACCAATGCACTCATTGTTTGAACCTTTCAATTATCTATTGTTATTTATCAACTGTTCTACATATGAGGATGTATATTTAACAGTACTTTTTCCTAACAGTAACTAAAGGAAAGTAAAATACAATACTATCAATGTAATTTCATGTCAATTTACATCACTTGCACACATGTAAATCCCTTTTTTCCCTTGAAGTGATGTTGGTATTATTTACAGGACACTGTGGTCACGAGTGATAATTAAAAGATGGCAGATGTCTGGATTTCCTTTAATTTCCCACAATTTTCTTGTCTTATCAGATTTAAAAACATTGTCACAAGCTGAGTTGACTGAGAGAGAGTCACCTCATCAGGTAGCCTAAGCTGTTTACATTTTGTTCTGTCAATAAAATATTTACACATTTATCTGTGACATGCTAAAGTGTAGTTTAACTACAAAAAACACAAACAGCACACACTGTTGTGTAGTTTTACTTTAAAGAATGAAGTTACTGCTAAATGTTCTTCTGTCAAATAATCCCACAAAATAGCCCAAACTGGAAACGATTGTAAAAATAAATACCTTCTGGTTCATTAAATATACATCAGTCAACAACTGAACTGAGCAGAACTGTCTGTCTTCACTGAAGAACTTCATTGTATTAGAAAAGTATATCAAAATTTTTATTTTGATGCAACCGACTCAAAAAAGTTGGGATTTAGATGTGTTGTGTTAAATCAGTTTGCTTTTAATTATACTGTTTAAAGGTTTGGGAACTAATAATTGTTTTAGATTTTCAGAGGAATCCATGTCGGTTATTGCTGAATCCAAGATTTCATCTGTTCAACAGCCAGTTGATGTTGTTCTCCTCTTCGTGAGGTTTCTTACATTTTGTGGACAGATGTCAGAGAAAAAGATGTCACCTTTACGGTAGCAGATATATGTCTAAAATTCCAACATCCACCTCTGCATTAATGGTATCATCATCACATTAAGAAAGTTGTCGATGCCATGACTACTGATGCACAACCATACCATCATACCATTACCAACGAAGGCTTTTGCAACTTTCTCTAATAACAATCTGGATGCTCCGTCTCATCTTTGGAAACACTGTTTTTCCCAAATCAGTCAAAAAGCGGACTCGTGTTATGACCACATGTCCACTGTCTTTCTGTCCATCTGGCCTTTACGCACTAAGATTTTCCCAGATTCACCGAATCTTCTGTCAAAATTATCCTCTGTAGATATTAAATTACCAAAATTCTCTATACTTTTGAATATGGGGTGGGGGTTTTTGATTTTCCATTTAATGATTCCCTAATAGAATTTGAACAAAGTGGTGAATTACAACCCATCCTTACCTGTAACCTGTACCTAAGCCTTTGGTGTATACTCCCTTTATACCTAATCCTAACACCCTCACCTGACATCAGTTAATGTGCTGGATCAGTATGTTGCTGTATCAAATTAAATTTGTTCATATATTCTAAATACAGCGAAGTTGATTGGTATTTCCTAAATAAAGGTTCCCCAGTTAACAAAATATACTGTATAATGTAGGAAGATTTCCCACTTATCTGGAAATTATGCTTGTTTAATAAATTAAATATTTATTCATCTTACCTTATTTTAATTTATTTACAAATAAGAACAAGACGTGTTTCATTCTCAAGCAGATACATGCACAGAATATTTAACAATTTAACCTGTTGTGCCAGAGGTCCTGTGGGTGGGGCGTAAGAAATTAATATGTTTTTACTCAGTCTCCCTTCCAACCACCAACACATGATATACACCATTGGAAAGCTAAGATCCTGGGATTTAAATTATGAATACTACTCCAAGCTACAGTCATAACTTTAGATGCAGTAAAACACTCATTTCTGACCAGTCACCAGTACAATTTATCTTTGAAGCCATACTGTATGCAGTAGCAGATGTTACTGCAACGGAGAAGCTGCTGTTACATCAGATCCAGTAAATATTGTCCAGTAAAACAGTTGGTCCACAGCAAATCTTTTATCTATAAAAACCTGTTTCAGGCCAAAATTGAAGGATTTTAAAAGGTTCATGTCTATCAATTTAATGACTTAAACAGGGCTCTGTTTAGCAGGAAATAGTTGTTAAGCATTAAAAAGAGCAGTGGTTCTCAAACTGGAGGTCAGGACCCCCATGGGGGTCGCAAATTCATTTCAGCAGATACAACATACAGCAGTGACGGCGGCAGTGTTGCACATCTCGCTCGCTCGAATCGATTCAATTGGTTGTGATATTGGAGGAAATTTTTACATTTTCAAAGCAGTTTGTGACAGATGAGGCATGAAGGATGAAGAGTCAGAAGACTTGAACTGACAAAAATCTTGTTGTTGACTCTTCTGTACAAAAGAGAAAACAACCCAGGGTTTATCCAATTTTACAAACAGGGAAACAGCATGGTGAATATCATCATTTGATGGTGGACCTCAAGGCTGATCCAGACAAATCCAGGACATCTATTATCTTAGCGTGAAGTATTGTAAATTCTGGTAAGGTCAGACACATCTAAAATCTGTTCCTCCATGTTGAAAGTAGGGCTGCACAATTTGATCGTGATCACGATTTTGGTGGCTACAATTAAATGAACCTGATCGTCAACGATATTTACATACAACATGCGAGCACTGCTGCATGCATCTCTGATCACACATTCTCAACCAGTAGTCTGCCAACCACCAGGGGGCGGACGCAAGGCCAAGGCTTCATGAAGCTGCCTAACAAGGGCGCACACCTTTTACAATTGGCAACTAGTTTACTTAGCAACTTTGTTGCTATATTTAGCGAGTTTTCAAATTTATTATTATTTTTTTAAAGCGACTAATGACAAATCTACTGCCTTTTTCTTGTGAAATTGGAGAGTTTTGGAGACTAATGTGAAAGAACATAGTTTACTTTTCAGAATGAGGAGTGGGTGCTGTGCAGACCCATTCCCTGTCCAAAAGCACTCAGAAGAGGCTTGGTCCTCACGCAGCAGAGCTGCATTCAGAGCAGGAGATGATCGCCTTTGTTCCATGACC
Source organism: Rhadinocentrus ornatus (assembly GCA_037177495.1). NCBI lineage: Eukaryota > Metazoa > Chordata > Actinopteri > Atheriniformes > Melanotaeniidae > Rhadinocentrus > Rhadinocentrus ornatus. The sequence goes on from JBAMHW010000001.1 coordinate 4,276,194, forward strand.
AGGCTGGAAATGAAACATACAAAGCTGCTGCTGGATGATCCTGCGCTGGCTTACCGTCAGATATTGATGTTTATTAATGATGAGTGTGGACATAAATATTTAAAAAGTTTAAAGTGTTGGGACATGTTGCAGAAAACAAAAAAATGTGGGAATTAAAAAAAAATTACACTTAATAAAATTAAACTTAAAAAATGAAAAATATTGACTGAAGAATTTAATTTTATAATTTTTTTTGTTGTTCTAAACATTTTTAGGTAGTCTTTTCATCAATTTTGCCTTTCTCACGACATCCCTCTCCACAGTAGCATCCATTACAACTATATACACTAGTGATGGGATGTTCGGCTCTTTTCAGAGAGATGGCTCTTTTGGCTCCCAAACAGCTCTTAATTTAGCATCTTTTGTAGCCCCATAATTAAGATTAACTTCTCAAAAATTAATGGTAAATGTATTTTTTTTTTGCATTATTTATTATCTATTCTAATTGTTACCACGTGGTTTGTTTATATTGGTGCAATAAAAATACATGTTACGTGAACGAGCACAAAATTTCACATGCACTAATGTCGCCTGTCGCTTGGGTGGAGGAGGGCAGCGATTTTTGCCTCATTGAGCAAGTTCCATAGGAAATGATGAAGAGCGACGTCGCCTCCCGTGTGTCCAGTTCATAACACATAAACAACAAAGTTAGTACACATGCCATATTAAAAATCAGAATTTGACATTATCGCTGCAAGAGAGAACTGAAACTGGGGACATGTAGGTGCCTTGTCACAGTGGTGAACCATCAAAAAACACATTATCATTCTTATTTATAAAGATTCTGACAGTTTTCCAGCCTTACAATTAGTAAATGCTCCCAGATGATTTCATTACATACATCACACAATAAATCACTAAGTCATCGCGTGGCAGTGGGGGTTGCGAACACCAACGTATGCTATCTTGGGGGTTGTGGCTCAAAACGTTTGAGAACCACTGAAATACTCACACAAGTTCTAACATCAACAAATTTAAAACAAAAATTTGATTTTACATTCTCCATGAATTCTAATAGCCCAGCTTTTCAGAGAGGACTAGACGTTTTTAAACACATAGAGTACAAAATGTCACACAGACTTGATAATATCACAGTCTAGAAAAGTTCAACCACCTCAGGCCTTTCAAACCCAAACCAATCACTTTACTGAAGTTTCAGTGAAAATTGAATTTATTAACCTCTATGAGCCATTCTAATCACCCGATTAGACTATGTAGATGTTTAGAATGTGCTGTCAAACCTCTAGAAGCCCTGAAACGTATTTTATTGTATCTATTTGTAATTTATTTTGCTTGAATATGTCCACTTTGTACATTTAAAAAAAAATCTTTCCTACATCATACTGAGAAATATTGTACATTTTACTCTGTAAAAGTAGTACAACAGGTGGTTGATGCCAGCTACTTTTAAAATAAATTCTATCAAACAAGGCTATAGCATTAAAATGCAGCTTGCACACTGATGTATTAGTGATAATAACACAATGCTATGATATAAGAAAAGATAAGACTTCAGAAAGCTTTCCACCTCCAGCTGCTGCTCATCAGCTCTCACCTGATAGGCCACCATATTGAGGAAGTAGCTGTAGACGCTGGTGCGGTTCATCCCCTGTGTGGCCGACATTCTGCCCTTAAACTGCTTCTCCTCAGCTGCCACTGTTCTACATTTGGCCATAAATTTCCAGTACGAGCAGTCTCTCAGAGCATCTGCAAAGATGGCATCCTTACATCCTCAAAGAGGCCAGAACACGGCTGCTAACAGGCCTGTCAGGAAAATGAAAAGTAAAACCACAAAGTCCACTAGGTTGTCTTTACGAGCTCCTTATGCTGGATTAGCAGTAAATCTTTTCCAGCTGGGCTCCCTGCAGCCGAGACCCCCAGCATGAGCCCTGATTCAGCTGCTCTCGGTCCACTCTCACAGAGGAAAAAGTTGTTTTTTGCCCATATCCTGCGTGCCTTCACTCCGCTGCTGAGGTGGCGGCTGCCAAAAAGGAGGGAGGGTTGATGGCAAATGCCCAGTGCCCTCCCTCATCCCTCCCCCTCAGATTAGGCAGAGAGTCGGTGAAGGGAGGGAGAGGAGGGTGAGGAGAAGAGGTGGAGGAGGCGGGGGAGGAGGTCGATAGATACCATGTGTCTGTTCCATCTGTCCATCCTGTCCCTTCCCCCAGCACTGCACAAACCCTACTATGTTGGGATTGGACAATTCTTGTATTTAAGCCGGATTTACAAAATTGAACAATTACCCAGTTTGATTGCGGGATACTGAA
>JBAMHW010000001.1:4292377-4303136 GCA_037177495.1 Rhadinocentrus ornatus
CACTCAATTTTTTATTGATGTGCTTTGATGCAGCACTTTGAGAGCATCTAGCTTCTTTTGCAAATACCTTTTGAGGCTTTCCCTCCTTGTGAAGGGTGTCAGTGATGGTTTTCTGCACAACTGTCAGGTCAGCAACCTTCCCCATGATTGTGAATTATACTGAAATAGACTGAGACATCATTTAAATGCTCAGGATTCCTTTGCAGATGTTTTGGATTAATAAGCTGACTAGAGTGCTGCACTTAGAGGCTACAACATTGAACCTTTTCACACTATTCTAATTTTCTGAGATTTAGATTTTTGGGTTTTTATAAGCTGTGAGCCATGATCATCAAAATTATAACAAATAAATGTTTGAAAAATCTCTATTGGTTTACTGTTTTAAGTTGAATTACTGAAACCAAGTTTTGTGCAATATTCTATATTTTTTTAGTTTCACCTGTATTCCAAAAGGGGCATTAATCTTCTTGAAAGGTCTTCCGCCTTTTTTTTTTAATTCTTAAACCTGTATTTTTGGGCAATGACCTGATGTGTGTGTCCTGTGTAGATGTCGGAGATGGAGATTTCGAGGGCCACGGCGGAGCGCAGCCTGAGGGAACACATGGGGAACGTGGTGGAGGCTCTGGTGGCTCTGACCAACTGAACTGACATTGACACACTGGACTGCTTCACCTAAACTCATCAAATCAGTCAAGCTGAGTGGTTTAACTGTTGGGGCGTGATCTACCCAACTTTTTTTTTTTTTTTTTAAATAAAGTTAATACTTCACTTGAATCTTTTGTGCCCATTTGTAGAAATGATAAATGTTTTATTGAAACACTCAGGTGACAATATCTGTAATAATCACACAAAACTGGCAAGGGGTTAAACAGGAAGTCAGAGGGAGGATCTCCAAACCAACAGTAGTTACAAGCTGACTATTTACATAATACATCACAAGCCACTGCTTCCAGCTGGAGTAGCTATGATATTTAATTCAGTTTAAGTTCCACATCACAAGATGCATCCTTAAATTTGTCACTTGGATTTTGAGGAACCAACGATGATGCTGCATCTTCCTGGTAAAACCGATTATAGTGGTAGAATATGTCTGGATGCAGCTCAGTCTCTGTCCATGGCGGCCTGCATCTTAAGTCTTCCTCTTCTTCACTGTGGGCTTGTCAAACACGTCCCTCACGCCTGCTGCCTTCTGCTTGAAGAACTTGCTGTTCTGAGCGCTCTCCTGGGCCCAGGCAGAGTCAAATGACGTGGTGTCCTGGTCCACCAGGTGGGTGTACTTGGTGCGTCCAGACCGGCCAAAGTTTTTGACCTTAAGAGGGTAAAATGACGATGTCAGCAAGAACAACATGAACAATAAAGGGCGTAACGTGCTGTAGCCTAAATGATACACAAAATGTACAGGTGTGCTTCTTGTTCTGGGTAAGATGATTCAGGAGAACTTTTATCCAAAGATGAGCACACAAATAACTGCAAAGCTGCAAACACCGCCTGTTTATCCACCATCATCTGAACACAGTCTACCTTTGAGAAATTCACATGCAAGTCAGGTAAAGTTTGAGAAACGACTCACCTGCATGACTTTGGGTAAGATGGTTTTGTTGAAGTGGTCCTCCAGTGTAGGAGCACTAAAATCTCTCTTATAAACGTCGTCGTCCTCATCCTGCAACACAAACCACATATTTATAGTTGCGCACCGGTTTATACAGCTTGTACATAGCTGTTCTATTTAAGACTTGATGCTGCGTCCTGCCATCTGCTTTTTCCTGAAACATTTTTCCCTGTTGTGGGGCTCAATTTGATCTGGATTCAAATCGAGTAAATTGCCTACAGACTGGGATCATTTACAGTTAACAGCTGTCGGTGAGCTGTGGACATAAGAAAATATAAACAATCTCAAATGTATGAATCAGTTTCAGACAGGCATTTTATACAAAGATATGGTGAGAAAAGACAGTATTTTCCAAATCTAAAGTCTTTATTTGGCCCTTCAAAACAAAATAAAATAACTTGAATATATGTACCATTTATTATTGGTTGACGTCAGAATAATTGCAGTGTAAAAAATCTCCACTAGGTGGCAGAAGACATTTATGCATCTGGGTTCGGATCAACATTTAAACTACGTTTATTTTATTTTATACCTTTTACTGGCAATTATGTCTTTTACTCTTTATGAAAAGTGCTTTTGACTGTTGTGAAAAGCACTTTTACTTATATTATGCAAAAGGTCTCTGTATAATTTAAGACATTAGGCAATAAGGAGTTAAAGACAAAACAAGAAAATGACATCTCAATGTTTTTGTAAATTTGTACATTTTCAGGATCTAATGAAGATCGTGATCTCTGGACATCTTCGGTTCTGAAACGCGCCTGATTTAAATAAAATGATTTTCCAACAGCGTCTTGATTCATTCATTGCAGTCAGGTGTGTTGCAGCAGGGAAACCCTTAAAACCTACAGAACACTGACCCAGGAGGTGTGGAGTTGGTGATCCCTGATCTAGTGCTTCCAGAATTTAAAAGTGACATCTGGATTAAATCTTTCCAAGTCAAAGTATTTTGGCAAGTTTCTGAACTAAACTTCTTCAGAGTAAAGATTAATAGCTACGATGTGTAATCTCACCCAGAAAAGCTGCAGTAAATGTGCACAAAAAACACATACATAGGAACAATACAGATACACCTTTACAGGTGAAATGTGGGAAATTGTCCAGTGTGTGTTTGATGCTGCTGGCTTTTTAAAGAAAAACAATTCTACATGTAGAACTGTTCAAAGACTTGGCAGAAAAAGGCTTCAGATAGACTGAATCTAGTAAAGATGTCAATACTTTAGTTGCATTTATTACATCTGAGTTTTTATGGAACATATTTAAAGTCCATCTAACCTATTGATCAACTTTTACATAAAAATAATATTGAGATAAACTGAAACACAACAGATGTCAGCCAAATCGAGTCTAACCTGGCTGTATTCCTCAGGAGGTTTCTGGGGGTAAAACAAGCTCTTTTGTGGATGTAGATCCTGATGCACCAAATAAAGTAAGCCATATGGTGTCCAGCAAAGACAACCACAATGAGAAAAGCCTCCGCCAGGACTCACCATGAAGAAGGCTCCTCTGTGGTAGTACTTCTGGAGGAACTTGTATTTGCCCTTCGTGGCTTTGTTGGTGATGACCTTGCCGCTGTTGCGGAGCTCAGCCCTCCGCTCCTCCTCCGTCAAGCTGTGGAATCTTTCGATTTCTGCCTTCTCCTTCTCCATGCTGAAGACAAACGCCACACATTACCATCCTCCACAAAACAGATGATATGACCCTACATCTGAGGAAGTTGAATTTGAATCTACTTACGTTTCTCGGGCTTCTCTGTCTCTCTTGATGCGTTTCAGCTCTCTGACCTTCCAGGCTTCGTATTCTTCCTCCTCGTTCTCTCCGTCTGTGTCCAGGGCTTCCAGGGCAGCCAGGGTGCGTCGATTCTCCTCAAACTCTTTCTTGGCCTCTTCCTCCACAATCTTGAGGGTGTAGCGCCGCCGCTCCTCTGCCTGCCTCTTGGCCTCGACCTCCAGCTCTTTCTGCCTCTGCTCCTCTGCTTCACGCTCCGCCACTGTGACTCTGTCCTTCCTACAGCACAGAGAAAGGCAATGCAAGTTTATTTGTATGGCACATTTCATGTACAAGACAATTCAAAGTGCTTTATATAAAACATTAAAACATTACAGCGGGGTGCATGAAGCATATTAAAAAACAAACTTAAAAAGAAATTAAAGAAAAAAGCTAAAATAAAATAGATAAAATGCTGGAAAGAAAGTTCCAATGTAGGGAATTTAACAGTTGTTTTGATTATTGGTTGATTGAGGAGATGCATGTACAGTATATCAGTTACTGCACTGCAATCAGCATTTGACTGGTTTTACCCCTTGCTACAACCAATAATACATCAGAGACAGTTAACAGGACATTAACGATTTTTATATGAGATGTTCATATGAGTTTTCAACAGCTACTGAGTAAGATGGCAGAAATACAGACTTTAGTGAATGGAAAGCAAAATAATTCACATCAACATTTATCATCCTGGCTTCATTTATTATGACAACCAGCGTCTACAACCTAAATATAACATGAGATACACCGAGTACTTAACACACGTGTGTCCAGTCTGCTTGTTGTAACAGAGTAGTGATACAAATTTAATAAGATTAATTAGTTTCAAACATTCACAGAACTGGGTATTTATTCCTGTAACAAACTGGGCCTCACATGGAAACTATCAGAATCCAGTCCTACATGCTTCACCTATAGCTACACGGTCAGGTTCAGCTTTAAAAGGGAACGAGAGTCAGAAATGTTTAGTTATTGATAAACTACTACAGATTTTATTTATGTTTGTTTTTTAAATGGGAGGCAGCACCATCAGCTGTCAGGCTCCTCTCCTCCCAACTTCAGTTCTTGAGGCAGACATCTTTACCCAAACTTTTTTTTTTTATATATTTCTTTCCTCTGCTAATTTTATAGTAAGTTTAGAATCAGCTGGACAAGAATGATTAGCTTAGCTGCTTTTGGACCACTTTCATTTCCCCAAGAATCTTACTGATTTTGGTTTGAATGGAGATTTTTTCTGGAATCTACATGAAAGTCTTTAGCAGGAAATCAGCTTCAGACTTTTATCAATACATCACATGAAGTCAAATTTCAGAGCATTTATGCGTTAACGTGCGTTTGTTTCTAGAAAAATCTACATACTTGCGAATGAAGACAGGTTTGAGTCGTGGCTCTGCTTCATCCTCGCTGTCTGTATATTCTTCATATTCAGACTCCGACTCCGACTCCTCCCCCGACTTCACCTCCTCTTCCACCTCCATGACTTCCATCTCCTCGTTTTTCCTTTCCACAGCTCGCTGGCGCATCATTGCTCTTCTCCTCTCAATTTCCTGTGCAGAATCACATGTTATCAATCATTAATTAACAATGCAATGAAATAATAGAAAAAACAGAGAACTGTTTGCATTATATCAACCTCATCATCCACTTCTTCCTCTTCCTCCTCTTCCTCCTCGCTGCTTTCCTCACGCTCTGGGTGCCAAGTGCCTTCATCTGAGTCCTCGCTGCTCTCAGCCACAACTTCAGGCTCCATGATCTGTCTGTGCCTTGCAAGTCTGAGCACAAAAGAACGGGTTTCAGCACCACAGTGTAGAGATTGTTTCAGTTAAACTTTACGAGCGGAGTAATACCTCTCTTCCACGTCTTCAGAAACACGATTCAGCAAACGTTTAAGACGTGGATCGGAGACGTCCTCTTCCTCCTGCTCCACCTCAGGCTCCATTTCCTTTCCCACCTTCACAAACTTGAACTCTTCTTCTTCCTCGTCTGACGACTCCATTGGGGCGTAATCTGGACGTTTACCTGACACATACCTCTTCACTTTCACCTTCTCCATGGAGAGCTCACCTGGGATGGACAGAAACATCAGCAAGAATGCTTAAAACTAGTAAAGTTTAAAACAAAAGGCTTTAATGAGGGGCAGCACTTCAACAGATCAACAAAAATATCAACTTTGAAGATTATAATGTCGCAATTTTGTGAAGACTGAGGAATAAAGGTGATAATTCTTTGCAATTAATCAATACCTCTTTAATGTACTTTAAGTTGTGGAACTTCACAGTAGAAATCTAAAATCCTTATTTCAAGCAAAAATGTTTTCTAAACTGAAAATTATATATATATATATATATATAATTTCCTTTGTTCTTCTGAATATCAAATTAAATTTCAAGCAATTCCAAAAAAACTTCTCAAACTTTCTGGAAATTGTGCTTATTAAAGAACCAAAGCAGTCAATGAAATGAAGTAAAAATACTAATAATAAAAGTAATTGCTACTTTGGAGAAGATCTTGATTTAATGTTTTACCCTCTTTTCTATTTCATTAAACTACAAAATATAGACACAGTTCCCAGTCGTTGGTAAAAAAAAAAATATGTCGTCACATTCGGCTTTAGGGAAATATGATGTGGCATTGTAATAAAAAACTCACACCAGGATAAGCCATTAGAAATCCAAGTGTTTCACACACCTCAGTCTAAAGAAATCAACAGCTTCAAACTACAGGTCCTTCAGTTAAACATGTCACTAATTGTTAAACATTAATATGTGACTAACATGAATTTTGTTTAAAAATTCCAATGTTTTGCACTGATGCTTTTTTAGTTGGAGTTGGAAAATTATTTTTATTTTTAAACGTGCCTCTTTAACTATCTCTCCAAGAGATGTAAGAAACCTGGGTGTCATGATGGCTGATAAGCTATCCTCCTCTGATCAGGTTGCATCCGTCTCAGTCCTGTCACTTTTCCCTTAACATAAGAAATATCAGGCTGTGTCTGATTCTATATGCCGCCCAACTGTTGGTACAAACCATGGTTAACTCCTACCTTGGTTACTATAATGTCCCACTAAGTAGCTGTACGGTAGCTACATGTTTGGTGTTTGATCAACCAAAGAGGACCAATCCTTTTTGGTTATAATGCACTCCACTGGCTACTTGAATCAAATTCAAGCCACCAAGTCTCGCCTACTGAACAAGGGTTTGCAGGCAGCTGTCTAAATTCAGTCATAGGGGTTCATAATAATTCCTAATCACTCTGATCTGCTCAGAAATGTCTATGCACAAGGCAGTCTGAGCCCACTGTTTACTTTGTCATTTGTGGTTCCAGGATGGTGAAATGAGCTACCAGGTGCTGTCATTGCATAGACATAATAATTTATTTCTTTAAGGCTAATTTTTCAAACAACACCTCTCCTAACACTAATCTGCTCTTATTTGCACTTCTGTATTTGTTCTACTTACACTCCTGTCATTTAGATAGACATATTGATATGAATCGTTTAAGTCCTTTTTAGAAACAATTATATGGTCAAAAGTGGAATTACTAGTACCGATACTTTTATTAACAGTTTTCTTACATGTTATAGACTAAAAATAACCAATAAAAGATTAATGATAAGAGTTAAAAAATGCTCCAGTGTACTATATTTTGTGCTGTGTTGGCTGAAGATGTGCTTCATCCTAAGGGGGAAATTATACGTTTATTTCTTCGTCCAGCTCCAGAGTTACTTCACTGATTCACTCAAGCTGCCCATCTATGTAGATTGTGTTTCTTTAAAACATCGATGTGTAGGTTTTCCTAACAATTAAAAGTTTGCTTCTACTGAAGAAATAGATTTAGTGTCCATAATATATTAAATTACATCTACTAACATGTTTCTAACTTGAGCAACGCTGCTGAGCTAACTTAGCTAGCTAGCTAATTGATAATTCTCACCTTTCTCATTCCGGACCGGTACGGCTCCGGCCGTGGACTGGATCGGTGGAAGCTTCATGTTGATGGATTCGTGACTAGACATAGCTGCCTGGTCGCCGATATAATGCTGAATAAAAAATAGCAGGAACAATAGCAAAGAGTATTTACGTAGCCAAAAAAAAGCTCGTTGGAGATGCTGGTAAACGGAAGTTTGACTAAATGTGCGACGGGACAGGAAGTGGATTTGTTCCGACAGTGTTTTCCGTTTTAATGAGTTTGAATTTAAGACGAAATAATTTCTAATGGTATCTTCGCAACTATTCGCGCCAATGTTCCAATTGTTGTTATTTACTCTTTTTTTTTTAATAGCCATTGTTAAGGATATAAAATAAGACAAGTTTGTAGAGATTCTGAATAACATCGTCCTCTTGTGGCTGCTAATTCGATTTTATGCGCAACACAGCTCAATCGAGCAGATCCTCATTGATCCATTTTTATGGTTAATAAATAAATACACTTATTTGGCATTCACACGTTAAATTTTCAGCATGTACTTTTCTGGTCAAATAAAGATGACAATGCATTTACTGGCATGGTATTACTAAAAACATTTCCATCCTGATGAGCGGTCCTCTAAATAGATTGATGGAAATTAAGTTGATGGAAAACCACATCTTTGCCAAGTTTGGGACCTTTCTCCACCATTATTATCCAAACACCAAAAAAGGGAGGAACTATTATCCTTCTAGACAAGCTCCAGAGATTTGTAGAAAAACGTTTTAAGGTGCGTATGTGTTTTTTGTTGCTCAACAAGAAACTTCTTGTTGTTTTTTCCATTAACTTGTCATCTGTCTGTATATCATTATGTGAACAACTTTTTTTTTTTACATATACTATAAACACTGTCCAGCACAAATGTGTGTGAAAGACAGATTTATTTTGAGCATTACAAATAAAATTAGATGCCATTTTTTTTTTAAGGAATCTGTTTCCAGCTTGTTGTGGTCCATTCTGTTAGAGCTGGACCCCTCTCTGTTTGAACAGCTCCTCCAGCTTCGCCTCCAAAGCAGAGTTAGTTCCTTTCAGGCCTTTCACAACCTCACAGGCCCACACAAAGTACTCCTGGACTCGCTCAGCCGTCCAACCTGTTAAAACACATACAAAGAGATAGCAATTGATTAGGTTAATGTTTTTGTATTTCACAAACAAATCAGCAATATTTTACACACAGTACATTTACATGCACAGTTGCAGTAAGTCAAACTGTGGTTATAGCTAGACATAACTGTCCAGTCCAGTAAATAGAAGAATCAGCTAGTGACAACAATGAATAACCAAGAGAGAATGTGCATTTTATTGTAAACACAATAAGCCAAAAGTGTAAATAAAGCAAAAATAAACACATTTCTGACCTTAAAACTCAGTGGTTTTGTCTAGTTTTAAAGGCACACTGACATTAATTGGGCACATTCCTAGAGCCGCTATTGCCCTGCAGTGTCCTGAAGCTGAGAAACCACACTTCACAAGTTTTTTTCCCCAGCCAAGAGCATCACATGACAGCTGCATTTTGCTTCATGGCACTGGATCACACATCAGCAACTAGATATCAACACATCGGCCATTTTGAATGTGCACCACAGCTGATTTAGTGAGGAAACAAAAGAGGACATTAGCGGTAGCAAGGGAAAAAAGAACAAGAGAAAGTTGACGGATTAAGAGATTAGAAAAGAGTCGACATTGGACTGACTTAACCTGGCTGGAGGGAGCTGAGAGAAGAGACAGGATGCAAGACAGATGCCAAATTAGCCTCCGTTATGGGGCACAAAAGAATAAAAGTCTAACAAAGTTCAGTAGGGGGGCTATGCAATGACAGCTCCAGGAATGTACATAATGAATCTCAGAGTGCCATTAAACAGGTCAGAAGCACAGAGTATTAAGGTTGGAAACGTATGCTGTGTTGCTTTACTATGTACGTTTGATTTATTGTGTTTACAAAAAGATGCACACTTACTCTTCTGGTTACTCTTTGTTACCAACTGATTCTTCTGATTACTGGACAAAAGCTCCTGGGGTGTTAAACAGCATGATATTGTACAATTCTCCAACGTTTCCCTGTTGGAAACAAATCAGGGCTGCAAGTCAGGGCCAGTCAAGTAACTGCACCCCTTTTCATAATCGTCCCTGTAAAAATACATGGATGTCCTTGGAAAAGATGCAGTCTTAAAGACATTATACTTTGCTGTACAAATGTTTCTGCATTAATGCTGCCATCACAGAATGTAAATGTGATGTCATCCCCAACCACATCACACGGCCTGGGTATTGGACTTCCATCCATCCATTTTCTTTACCGCTTGTTCCCAGTAGGGGTCGCGGGGTGAGCTGGAGCCTATCCCAGCAGTGTTTCAGGTGAAGGTATTGGAGTTGTTGCTGATAAAACATTTACAACTGAAGTAATTATTATATAACAAAAAATGTAAGTACCGTAGTTAAATGTCTCAGGTTCAGCTATAGTTTAAGAATAGTGACAGATGGGCACTGACCAATCGGTGTGCAGCGGTTCAGGTCCCTCAGGTTGTACAGTTTGTCTGCCAGTTTCACCAGTTTGGCTTGATGGCTGCGGTGAGGTGCATGCAGCACCTGCTGTCGCTTCCTCTCCTGTTTAGACAGACTTTTGTCATCTGTCACTTCCTGGACAATTCTAGAAACAACTGGCCCAAATTTAGCTTCCAGCTCTGCGGGGGTGGTGTCTGTGTCCTCCACAGTGTCATGAAGCAAAGCAGCCTGCAGAGATAAAACAACACAACTGGTTTAACAAGAGAGGATACAAATTATCTGAATGTATCTGACTGACAACAAGTGATAACATACTTGCAAAACCTCAATGTCTGTGACTCCTCCTTCATGGCTAAGGATCCTTGCCACTCCTTAAAAGTACACACAGAGAGCTGCATCAGAGAAAGGAAAATCAGCAAGAGATCTTACTGCTTTTAGCTCCTGAAGGCAGAGCTCTCAGTCTTATTATGCTCAGAAGTGTTTTATCATAAAGTTTACAGACGACACAACTGGTGGCCTTACTGTACAAAGAAAAGGACCAACTACCAGCATCAACAACCTTTCCACTGACACAGAAGTTAGTCAGAAAAGAGACACAAATTTACTGTAGGTGATGTGTAGAGAGCCAGTTACAAACCACATAAGACCTGAAAAGTGACAGCACTTAATGACAGCAAGAGAGAACAAAAGGATTTCTACTCCCTGCTTCAACTGCAAAAATTCTCCATGCAAGTATTCAGGCCACCAACGATTAAGTCTAAAAACCAACTAAACTAAACGCATTTATTCATGACTTCTCTCCACTACCTCAGGCACATCTTCCATATCTCACTCTGTTATTAGCTTTTTAAAATATATACATAGTTTGCCATATCTGTTTAAGTACTGTACTATTCATGTGTTTATTTAGA
>JBAMHW010000001.1:4323583-4342027 GCA_037177495.1 Rhadinocentrus ornatus
GCATCTTATATATTATATAAGCGCTATATATAAATAAAATTTTATTGCATGCCTCTTTTCTAAAAGAAATTTTGCTCTTACAGAAAATCCTGCATATGTTTTTAAAATGAATGTTTTTACAGAAAAAGAATACATGGGATCCAGAAGGCCTTATTGAAATAAGAAATCTATGATTTAGGTGGCTTCTCAGAAACCTCAACACAAAGATGCAACTTTTTTCTACTCTGGAAACTTAATGAATCAGTAATGTGTGGATACTGGTGGTATAGGTTAACCAAAAATAAATCAATCAATCAATTTAAGCCAATCTAAAGGGCACCAACAGAAGCGGATATTTGCAAAGTTGTTGTGCCTCTGAGTCACAATCGGCCGTAATCAAAGTAGCATATGTGCGTTAAGTGGACGTGGAACATCTGATCTCTACAAGTACCTTCCTGATGTGGGCTCACAAAATGCTGTCAGTGTAGTGCAACGAATTTCCATGCAATGTTATCTGAAAGTGGTATTAGGCAGGAGGTGGTGGTTCTGAAAAGCTTCGGTTTTCATCTGAACTGGCATTACGCTTCATTTTGTTGTTAATGCCATGACAACAAATTCCATCAGGCTTCTCTCTGATCGTCTTTTTGCTAACTGAAACTAACGGCCCTCTCTGTCTGACATGTAAAGTCTCCATGAAGTCAAATTCCTTGCAGTAACACCTACAATGTGGTGTTTGATGTTTTTTATCTTGTAAATTCCTGGATAATGTGGAGAAATGTTAGATGCTGATGGGAAACATTGAGAGGAGAATTTTCAGGCAGAATCGACTTGTAGTGTCTTTTTATGGAAGCTGCAAACACAACTCTCCTGCCTGATTCATGAGAACTTTAATGATTTGCAGTCAATAAGCGCATGCTGCTTTATGGCAAGTTTGCTTTTGTGTTGTCAGACTTTTCAGGAGGAATCAACCTCACACATTCTTTTCTCCACAGAGAGACCTGTCCAAGGCCTCTAACGCCAAGATCCAGCACAACGTCTTGAACTCCACCACCACCACCACCCTCTGACCTCTCCCATCATCCTCCTTCAAGTGAAGTTCAGGACTCGTCCAAAAAAAGATCACTGTCATCACCGCTATCATTTTTTACAAGATAATGAAGGTAATATATTAAGTATTAAGTCAGTGGTAAACAATGAGTAAGGACTCTGTCGGGATGCTGAAGGTGCCGTCGTTGCTCAGTCACTGTCTGGACAAAAAAACGTGTCATAAATGTAAAGAACACTACTTTGTAAATTTTTGCAGTTATTGAGATAAGTTAAAAATAGTCTATTTTAAACTGCACATTTTTTTTTTTTTTAGATAAACAAAAGTAAGTTTTGCTTTCTGAAGTTATGCAATCTGGGGTTACAGGCCAAATATATTATGAATGCGTTGCACTTTTGTTTTTCAGAAAATATATTGCATGTAGTTTAATTTTACACACTCACACTGTTCATTCCAAACCTTTTAAATAAAAGGTTTATGTATATATTTTACTATCTTCTCATTCCCTTTTGTAAAAACGGATGTTTGTCAAATATTTTGCCATTAAGATCAAACACTGCTGTATATTAGCTGAGTTATATCACACACATTCACTACTGTGGCTGTTTTTTTTGTTGTTGTTTTTTTAACAAAGCTAAATAAATCCTTTCTGCAAACAAATGTTCAGTTTTGCGTTTGAAATGTGTGACCAACGTATGTATTGCAAACAGTAGAAGTATTTCTATTTACATGCTAAAAATATGTAATAATGCCTTACAAAAATCTCCATTTTACACCTTAAAATCAGCCGCAGAAAAGGGGACTGCATGCTAGAAGATTGTTTCTTTTTCGCAGCAGTTCTGGGGCCAAACCAGCCAAAAGACATTTATTTAGGAAAATGCAAGCGATGCCTTCAGTTAGGAATTGTCTACAGGAGATTAACTTTTATACCCTTCACTTGGTGACGTTTTAACCACCTGCCCAGTGGACTATGACCAGGCACTTTTATCAAAATCCTTCAATAACAAGATTGATTATGTAATCCTCAAACAGTAGACTCTAAATAAACTCTGCTCCCTCAGCTGTTTAGCAAAAGATCTGTGTTTTGCATGCGAAGACTGTAGCTTCTTTAATGTAATTGTGGATCAAACTAGTTCAGGCTTATCAGACTTTGTAGGCTTTAAATTCCTTCTGACTTGACCAACCTGACAGCTAAATTGTGGGCATTTTTGTGTAATTTGACTTCATTCAAAGGATGAATAAACTAACTCAGGAAGTTGGTGGAACACTAACAAACACGAAAGGCTCAGCTGCTGTCATACATTTGTTTTTTCAACAGTGGTCGCCTGCATTCAAAGACAAATATTTTATTTATGCTAGAGTTTCTTTAACCTGAGCTATGGCTGTATTGTTGCAATATCATTACTTCACTGGCTTTAAAGAAATCTCTGTAGCCATGGCTACAAGACTACATGTGATGACAGTCAACCATAGCAGCTCCTATAAGTTAGCAGGGGTGATGCTGTGGTGTCAATCGTATAGAAGTTGCACACTGTTCTTTAATAGAAACTTTCCAGGTGCAGCATTAGGATAGACATTTTATTATAAGGTTTTAATTTTATACTTGGGCTATGTTTCAAGTGTTTTATTAAAAAATGTGCTCTCAGCTCAAATAAAGAGGTAAAAGCACCCTGGCGATTGGCACATCAGTACTGTTCTCTCAGCAGCAGGCATCTTATTGGGTATACCATCTATTACCAGGTTTGATCCATTTTTCTCTTCATTCCTGTCATAATTCTTTGTGTGATAGATTCAACAAGGTATTGGAAACATTCCTCAGAGGTTTTGCTCCATATTGACATGACAGCATCACACAGTTGCTGCAGGTTTGTCGGCTGCATCCATGAGGAGAATCTCCCGTTCCACCATATCCTGAAGATGCTCTATTGGATTGAGATCTGGTGACTGTGGAGGCCGTTGTAGTTCAGTGAACTCATTGTCATGTTTAAGAACCCAGTTGGAGATTAATGGTTCCATCTTTTCATGTTGTTTCAGACCAGGCACAGTTTTTCCATCTTCTATTGACCACTTATGTTTAACATATATGAATTCTAGCCTGTGTAAATTGTTGCTTTTCAGTCACTTTCAACCAGTCTGCCCATTATCTTCTGACATCAACAAGGCATTTTGGTCCAGACAACTTTCTCTCAGTGGATTTTTTATTTTATTTTTTTTGGACCATGTGTGTGGTTCTTCCACATGCTAAAAAGGCCCATGTTTGTTAAATGAGTAAAATGGTAAATTGGCAATATTTCTTGTTTATTTAGACTTTAAACGGCACCAAACAACAGTCAATAGCAGAATAAGCTATTTGTCATTGGCAGAGAAGATTTTGGCTTATCTAACAAATGCATTTGCCTTACAAATGTGCACCAGTTTTAAAGGGAAACAGACAGTTATCTAAAATGAATTGCCAATAAGCACTTCATAAAATAAAAAAATAAATAAAAGTTTATGCATAATTTATGGAAGTGGAACTTCCTGAATTATGGAATTTACTGAATTTATTTTGAAGGGAAAGGTACCGAAAGTCCTGTCATTTTCGGAACAGTTTCCGGGGGAACCTAAAATGAGAAACACATGTTAGGTGATAGGTCACTCAGCATAGTCTGTAATCCAGAAAGGCTGAAGGCTGTATAACGGAACAGCAATGAAAGGCTGACTGAGTCTGAATTATGATTATTTCTTTTGTTGTTCTTCTTTTTTTAAAATATCACTTGGTAACAACAACACAGTCATGTCCGGAGTGTTAGCAAGGCTGCTTTTCTACCCCACGTTAGCTTACAATGTTGTCATGGAGAAGGTGTCCTCGCGACGGTGGTTCGACCGGGTGGACGAGACGGTGATCCTCGGAGCGCTGCCGTTCAGATCTATGACCAAACAGGTCAGAAGCCAAACACTAGCTGATGTGAACAAAACTGTTAACAGATAAACAGCTGTGGTAATGTGCTCTGAGGAACCTGTAGTGTTGAATAATTATTTATTAAACCAGAATAATACATTTTACACTAAGAGATCTTGTTTAAAACTGCATTTTTGTTGTCAATCCAAAATTATTGAATTCACCGAGACTACACAAACGCTGTATACACAGTTTTGTTTCATGGTAAGAAAAGTGGATCAGAACAGAAACGGCAAATACTGTGTCAAATTTACCACAGAGTAAAATACAGGAAAAATAAAGCAGGATTTCAAAGAGTTGGATCCAAGGCCTTTGTTTATCACGGTGCTGCATCGTCTGTGTATTCTGACTGGAGGGGACCAGCTGCTGTTTGAGGGTGAAATGTTTTACATTCTTGCTTGATAAAGGATCGGCTGCTCAACAGTTTGGGGCCTCCTTTCTTCCACTTCACAAAACACAGGTTTTCAGTGGGTGACAGTTCTTTACCGCTGGCAGACCCGTTTAGCCCCTGTACACATTTACTAAGAAGCATTTGCTGTAATTTGTGCAGAATGTGGTTTATTTGGTTGAAGCGACCAAGGCTTTCATTGAAAAGGCAGCACACGTTGGCTCCTTCGCAGAAATAGAACTGGATTCTTTCTTTTTTTGGTTCACTAAATCTAAAAAAAACTATTTTCCACTTCTGATTCTTTAACCTTCTGCTGATCTCAGTCCTAAACACAGCATGTAGTTGTGATATGATAACTACCTGTAGACCTATTCCCCCCTGTTTGAGCTGAGTGGTCAAGGACTTTGAAAAACTGATAGTGGTTGTTTGTTTTGTTGCAGCTGGTTGAAACAGAAAACGTTCGAGGGGTAATCACCATGAATGAGAAGTATGAGACCAAATATTTCTGCAACTCAGCTGAGGTGAGTTATTTTAATTTGTGCCGCCACTCCTGAGTTTGGGATTCAGCCTTGCATGGATGTCAGCACATCAATTAGGGCTGCTTGATTATGGGAAAATGATAATCACGATTATTTTGATTGAAATTGAGATCTCGATTATCTAACACAATTAGAGAAAGAATAGGAGCCATGGGGGGGATTTTAAATGTTGTCTGTGGTAATACAGGCTAGTTCTACATTGGACTGTAGCCATGTCCTTCACAACACCCTCATGACACTCATCATACAGGACAGGGAGAGACACGCGATTAAAATGGTGACGAGATGGCAGTGATACCGTTTGTCCAAAGTGTTGATGAGCCTCTTAAATCCCGGGTTGTTCACTGTGTTAACTGAGCGCTGGTCTTTGGCGAGAAAACAAGTTATGTTTGTTTATAACGTTTGTTATCTCTGTCTCGCTGGGAGCTGGCGGATTATTTAGTCACGACTCTCAAAAATGAACATTTTTCTATTTCCTTGTGTTGCGCTGTAAGCCCCTGTGTGCTCGTCTACATGAACGAGCGCAACATTTCAGATGCACGAATGTCGCTCGGCTGGAGGAGGGCAGCGATTTCCGCCTCATCGCACAAGTTCCATAGAAAATTAATGGAGAAGGAGCAACTTTGCCTCCCGTGTGTCCAGCCCATAACTTGAGAGGCATTTGCATCTTGAGTTGAATTAAACCAAAGTGGCTGGAGCTGTGGGAGGAGTCTGCAGCAGTGGGAGGAGTCTGCAGCAAAGTGCAGCGTAGCAATGCCAGTGGCGCTCGATTTGCAGCTGAAAACAGCACAAGAGTAAACTGCAAAGGAGCAAAATTATCGGACCATTTCATTTTTATGATCGTTGAAAACCCAGATCGTAACTGTGATTAAAATTCGATTAATCGCCCAGCCCTAACATCAATACTTTACCATGTGTTGAGTTGCATTAGTTTTGCTAAACCTATTTCTAATTATGCAGTTACAAAAAAAACTGCAAAGCTTAAAAAAGTTATTTATTATTTTGGTAACTGATAATAGGTTTTTAACAGCAGAGGCAATTTATTCATTTTTTTAAATAACATTGTTGAAGTTACATTTTGTTGTTTGCAATGTTGGGTGCAGGAGTGGCAGGCTGCTGGGGTGGAGCAGCTCAGGCTGAGCACCGTGGACCTCACCGGCGTCCCCAGCCTGGAGAACCTCCACAGAGGCGTTGAGTTTGCACTGCAGCACAGAAAGCAGGGAACCAGCGTGTACGTGCACTGCAAGGCCGGACGTTCTCGTAGCGCCACGCTTGCTGCTGCGTACCTCATACGGGTCAGTACGCTTAACTTAATCCGGCACATTTGTAACCTGATGAGAAAAACTGAGTACAAATAAGGAAAAAAAATGGGTTTTTTTATTTTAAATTTATTCCAGTGAGATAGTTTTTATTTTGATTATGATTTGATTCACAAATGTAGTTTGGTTGTAAAGTTATGTTGATGTAAAACAAAAGGCAGAGGTGGGAGTTCGTTCACATTCCGTGTAGTTTGTCACTTGCATTTGGTCAATAAATGCTAAATGGTCCGTACTTATATAGCGTTTTTATCCAAAGCGCTTTACATTATACATCACATTCACGCACTGATGGGGGAAGCTGCCATGCAAGGCGCTCACCCCGACCCATCAGGAGCAACTAGGGGTTCGGTGTCTTGCCCAAGGAACTCCGAGGCCGAGGATCGAACCGGCAACCCTCGGGTTACAAGACGACTGCTGTACCTTGCCAAGCCACGCCACGCCATATATATATTTTCATACTTTCTGAATGAATTTTTTCAAAGTTGCTCCTTTTTGCTTGGTCTGTTGGTTTTACTGAGACAGTTGTTTTTTCTGCTGACAGTTAAACTGCTGGACTCCAGAGGCGGCGTGCCAGAAGCTGGCATCTGTTCGACCGCACATCTTGGTGCGTTCGGCTCAGGTGGAGATGCTCAGGAAATACTTCCAGCAGGTGTGTCGACAGTCCAGCTGAGAGAGCCGGACAGCAGATTGGATCTCGCCGTGTTCCCACTGAAGCTGGAGGACTGGATTCTGGGCTACAATTAAAAGTGGCATTAAAAAAAACAAAAAAGCCAATTTTCCATGTTGTAATGAACAAAACGTTTACTCTTATATTTTAAAGTGTGGTTTTCAGGAATTTTACTTGAAAATACAGGTTTTTATTGTTTTATTAATGACAAATCCCATGAATAAGATTACTTTCAAAACCATCATCCTGTTGCATAAAATAAAACAAATCTGCTGAAAAAAAAAACACTGCACTCAATACCTTTTACATTTGGGTGCAGCTGGAAAATAAAATTATATTTAATGATTAATTCGACTGTGAGGCAGTTGCTTTGTTTATTGGAGAGATTTTATTGCAGTTTATTTTATTTTTATATTGCGCCTCAACTTCCCAGTACTGCCTCAGGTGGTAAATAGATATTTGTGAAATGAAAACAGACTTGTCATTTTACTGTCAAATTTTGGTCAGTAACGATTGTTGTTTTAAATGTGCTTCTTAAGAAAAGTTTATATGACTTATTGACTTTTCTTTCTTTCATATCCTACTGCTTCTCCGACATTGTATCTTGGGGGCAGCAGTTTTGTAGCAGCCAAAGCAGATAAGCGCATACTTCCTTTTCCCGGCCACTTTTTCCATCTCCTCCGGGAGGATCTCGACGTGTTTCCTTTTCTTAAAAAACCCCAACATTATTTATTGCACAGAGCAGATTTCTTGCTAATACAATTATTTCAAAAGGAAAATATCTGCTGCAATTCTGAACAAATTGTGCACTACGTTCTTCTGGGGTGCATTTTCCTTTCATCCTCCGGGCCGGTAGAGGGCGACAGTCGTCTGTTTGTTGGAAGAAACCCACCTAGGATCGCAAACATGGCGGCGTCGTTGGTGAGACTTGTCCGCGGTGGTTTTGGAAGGAGCATTAACAGTAAGTTGACCAGAAATTCATCTATGGTTTTACAGACTGCTAGCTGAAGTCCCTTGCTTTGGGCTGCATCAGTCTCTATGCTTCGTAAAACAGCATAATCTGGTTTTCAGCAGTCAAATGCCTCAGCTTTGACCTTCGAGCGAGCTAATCCTAGCGTTACGTGACAGCTGAATGGCAGAGATGATGTACATGATTATTTATTTATATATTTTTATTTCGACAAGATTAGATTAAGTAACAAATTCGTTCTGGAAACGTGTTTAATGTGGGAATAGGACAAGGTTTTGCTTTATATTCTTGGTGTGTTGCTCATTTTCTCCAACCTTTATGTAGCTATGTTGATTCACGCGTCAGAAGCGTGTTTACACTACGTTAGACTTCTTCTTTCTGCATCTCTCCATCCAGTTGCCAGAAGTTCATGCCTCCTACAGCAGCAGATCAAATGCCAGAGCTCCACCACCGAGTCCCGTCGTGAGTATATACTAATCTGACACTGATCGGGGACTGGTGCTATAAGATGCTTATTGTCAGCTGGACATTAGTTCTAGCTTGAAAATGATTACCAATGCATGATGACAGCAGACCTTTTCTCTGTTTCTCTATATCTATCTGGTACTTTGTATTTTTGAATGTGTTCCTGTTACTGCTCTGAGATGGATCAGCTTGGCATCAGGTTTCCCAAAGATGATGCTAGAAATCTGGGCAGGTGATGACTGATTATATAATACAAGCCTTTCGAATTAGATTTTTTTTCTTAACCTATCTGATAAAAATAACAGTTTAATAATGATAAACTATATTGCTCAACTTTCATAAATGGATAATGATAACAATGATAAACACTAAAAGAATTAAAAAATAACAAAATATTAAACTGTGTTTTCTTTTACACAAGTTAAATAAAATATTTGTATGCTTGATTTTTTTTCTTCTTTTGTTTTTTTAGCTTATTTTGTTTTTCATACTTACATTCATAATACAATTCAAACAAAAAGAAACAAATTAACAACAGCATTTCTACACTCAGTAGCATCCAGCAGCATTTCTTTATTTTGGTCTTAAGAAAACAAACAAACAAACAAACAAGAGAACAAAAGAGCACTACAACTTCAGCAGCTGTGTGCTACTGCAGGATGTGTTTAAGAGCTGCTCTGCTTTGCACAATCGGAAGAAGAAGAATTTCAATATTACAGTTTTCATAGTCTAGCCCTGGAGCTCAAAGTAGGGTTTGATACCCGTTACTGCCCTACAGCCAATTGAAGACTCACCATCTGTAAGTCTGCAAAATAGCTGAACATTTTTCTTAATGTAAGACTTAATATTTTGTCATTTATTTATAGAGGACTTTAAAAGATGAGAATTTCAGCCTCATTGTTCTCTGTTTTTCTGGGTCACTGGGGTTTGCTGGCAGCATAATACTTGGATTGACTCAAGTTGTAAATGTCATATGTTACAAACATCTCACATGCAATGTGTCTATAGCAACAGCAATGCACAGCCTACTGATCCACCCGTCTACTAATCCTCCGGGGATGACAGATGCAGATTTGGGGGGAAAGGAAAAAAGAAAAAATCAGGCTATTTTAGTTGATCTCTACAAAAAAGGGCTGATGTCCTCTAGTCACCTGACATTAACTCTGCTTCTGATTAATGGCCGTCAAATATTTATGGAGCAGTGTGGCATACTGTTGCCATTGCATTAAGTTTGAACAAACACACATATTCAAGCTGTGTTGCTGTTATTAAAGCAAATTGTAGGACAACCACAACCACCCGTTTGTTAGAAATATGGTTGTTTAACACATACAACATGCAAATAAAATAAATGGGTCAGTCAAGCTGAAATAGCACTTTGTCTCCTTTTACTCTTTGTCCAGCCACCGTGAGGCCCAAAGATGCCGTCACTCACAACCAGCTCGCGGCATTTGGAGAATATGTGGCTGAGATGATGCCCAAATACATCCAGCAGGTCCAGGTCAGTTCACGGGCTCATAACTACTCAATATATAGGGTCAACCCTTTCTCATGGTTATATTAGGACTTTTGTTGGTACACAAGTCAGCACAACAGAGTTTAAAAAGATCAACACAGCAGGTAACTGTGTTGGAAGCATCCAGGATTTACAACTTAGAAGCTCTTATTTCTGAAGAACAGTTAAAGATTTTTTATTTTAAGATGTAAAGATAGCTTAAAATTGTGGATCTGTGTAGGTTACGTGTTACAATGAGCTGGAGGTAATGATCCATCCCGACGGAGTGGTTCCTGTGCTGACCTTCTTGAGGGACCACACCAACGCTCAGTTCAGGAACATGATCGATCAGACGGCTGTGGACATCCCGACACGGCAGAACCGCTTTGAGGTAGCTGAGCCACCACACACATGTCATCTTATTCCATCCTATCTTTATTCCGTTTCACACTGCATTATTATTAAACTGTCAAAAAAAATGTGAGGAGAAAATTATGTTGTGTTGTTGCTTTGGAGATAAATTTGTAATTTTGTGATTTGCCAGGCAAATTATAGCTCAAAGCTGTTAACAGCAGCTGTTGCTGCATATAAAGTAACCCAAGATGCTGCGTAACCATCATCACGCCAGGCTATAATTAATTCCCAGCTTTTCCTAATGACAAGTGAAATATGAAGTTTGATGAAGAAAACGACCCCAATCAGAGCTCACTACCTGCCCTCACACATTACAGAATCAGGAAGCACTATATTGGCTTAGACCCAGTTTGTAAGGTGCACTACAACTTATACAACTTTTATATATAAATATGTATATATGTTTGTATGTGTATGTGTGTCTCAGAGGGCGAGCTTGCTGGGGAATAAGTCCGTGTTCACGCTGTCTCCAGTCTAGTTTTTTCAGTTTTGACTTTTTCTGTTAACAATAGTCCCAAGACCACCATCATGGGGGGTGTCTTCAGATAAGGGCACATTGCTTCTACCAACTTCTCTGTAGTCTGAATTGGTCGTGTTTTCTGCACTAGAAAGATTAATTTTCAAAGTTAATCACCTCTAAAATTGAGAAATGGTTCAACTCTGGTAAAATTCAAAGCATATTAAGCCATACTTTTTTTTTTTCTCTGCTTTGTTTGGATTTGTTGTACCCACTGTGACATTCACACCTGTACCTTTCCACCCTGCTGGTGGAAAATAAACCCTGTGTAAACAAGCCTTCTGCATGTTGTGTTTTACAGATTGTGTACAACCTGCTGTCGCTGCGCTACAACTCTCGCATTCGCGTCAAGACGTACACTGATGAGTTAACACCAGTGGACTCTGCAGTCCCCGTCCATAAGGCTGCCAACTGGTACGAGAGGGAGGTGAGTCACATCGCCACAGTTTCTGTTTCATTCCCACAAACCAGACTTCCACACTAGCAGCAAAGCTGAGAGTAAAACTGTGTTTAAACAGATTTGGGACATGTTTGGGGTGTTCTTTGCCAACCACCCTGACCTGAGGCGCATTCTGACAGACTACGGCTTCGAGGGTCACCCCTTCAGGAAGGACTTCCCTCTATCAGGATACGTAGAGGTGAGTTCTGTTTTTAAAACCTTACTAGTGTTTATTGAGAGATTGTATGTAGTTAATCGCAACATGTTTCCCTCTGCAGGTGCGTTATGATGACGAGTTGAAGCGTGTGGTGGCTGAGCCCGTGGAGCTGGCACAGGAGTTTAGGAAGTTCGACCTAAACACGCCGTGGGAGGTTTTCCCCGCGTACCGAGAGCCCAAAGAGGCTGCAGCCAAACTCGAGGCTGGTGATGCAGCTCCTGAGAAGAAGTGATGTACCTCTGTTCGGTTCACATATGTTTCACCACCATGTTCTGTCTGCCTGGTCATTCGGACTTCAGCTTCTCGAGAACCCCACCTGAAATATTTATGTACATAAAGATACTAATAAACCAGTCTTTAAAGGGTTTTAATGGTGTTTTGGTTGTTAGAATGTGCCACATGGCCACAAGTCAGTATAAACAGGAATGTTCCTCTTCTGCTTTCATACATCGTAAACAACAACTTTATGTGGTGAAAGTATTTTTATTTTTTTTGTTTCTGTTTTTGTTTAGGAAATTCCTAAGTGAGTGAAAAGAGATCATAATGTCCCACAATTCCTTTCAGCTTCCAAGACAACTTGTTGTCTTGTTACATTAAACTTTTAGAGTGCATATAACTCCATATGGACAGAATGGTGAATATAAGCAGCCTTTGATTTGATTTCACTTTGACATATTTCTGTTTTACCATTTTAATTGTGCTTTTCTAGATTACCATCCTCACCTATGATGTAATGTTTTATAACCTATTGTTATTTAGTTCCACTTCAAACGCCACTATTTTTATATAACACTTTAAAAACAGAGTTGGCCAAAGTTTTTTACACAAACGTAAGAGCAGTAATACAATTGTACTACATAGTATATTAAAAACAATAAATTAAAGGAAAATAGTAAAAGCCAACATCTCGGCTGAATTAAAAGCCAAACGCATTAAAAAAATGTTTTAAGAGGTTGTATAAAAACAGGAAGAGAAGAGGCCTCCCTAATATGTAAAGCTAGTTCCAGTGTCTAGGTGCAGCTACAGAGAAAGCTCAGTCACCTCTAAGTTTCCTCTTGGTTGAAGAGACGGTTAAAAGTCCCCGCTCTGCTGACCTGAGGGACCACAAAGGAATGTAGGGCTGACGAAGGTCTTTAAGATGCTGTGTTGTGAAACTGTGGAGACGTAACATTTTTAAAATCAACTAAAACGATCAGGGAGCCATCAAAGTGTTGCCAAGACAAGTTTTGTGCCTGTTCATTACTGATGGGAAGTTCAGGTCTTTTCAGAGATTCAGCTCTCTCAGAAGAGTCGGCTCTTTTGGTTCCCAAATGGCACTTTATTTCATGAAACTCATCAATTTCTTCTTTTTTTTTTTATTATTTGAGCCTTATTTTGTGCATTGTTTTTATTAGTAAATAAAGTTTTAACATTTTAATCAAACCCATAAACAACTGAACATAGAACCACACCAAGCAAATAAAGGCCAAAGTGTGAATATTATGCAAAAGAGAAGTGCCCACTGACACAGATTTGTAAGCACTCTTTGAGAGAAATAGGCCTTTTGTGTCCATAGAAAAATTTTGGATCTTTGAGTTCAGCCCATGAAAAATGGGAGAAAATAACAAGGGTTTAAATTTTTGTTCATTCATATCATTTTGTTTTAGAGTTTGGAAATTTTTATTTTATAATTTTCTACAATCATTTTTTTACTCAGTAATGATTTCTATTTGAGGCTTACTTATTTGCTATTGGTTGAAAAGACTTCAAAATGCAGTTTCTGTCACACAAGAATCATTCACCAAGTGGCGCTGCTTCACCAAATATAGAATCAAGAAGCTGGATCTCTTTCTAGTCATCACAGCAGCAGCTTTCATGGATACTGCAACACTTCAGGCTGGATTTCTCCTGTTTTATTCTGTCAAACATCTTCATTGGTCCATTTTTTTATTACATGTAAGAAATAAAAACATTTCAAATAGCATGAGCCAGACTACAGAAAACAACACATGGGTCAAAATGTTGGGTGGATTGGTTCTTTAGAACTCAAAATAAGTTGATTTTAGTAAACAAAATTTGCATTCATCAATAACTTTAAAACACATTTTGACCCATGTGTGCTCCACATATTTTAAAATACACAATCTTTTATCGGCATTATCAGAAACAGAAGCACAGATCAGAAACATCAAACAGATTTCCGAGTACTGTACAGAAAATTCACTTATAAATAAAAATACACAGATAGCAGGCATCAGCTGGGCCTGTGAAGCTGCTCAGCAGTATGTTTTTTTCTAATCGGAATATTTTTAGTTGCATGCATCACACAAGTCCCTCGGTGATTCATAAATAAACTCAAGTCTCTTTACACACCGCAAGCTATGAGCAGGATTTGTTAACACCTTAGCAGATGGGTCATAATTCCCTGAATTTCTTCAGGTCTGACTGAAACAAATTATCGGTCCAATGCTGTGCACTGCTCACACACTGAAGCCGACATGGAGACTCGACCTGGAGTTAGACTGTGACGGAACACATCAACTCACAGTATAACCTCATTATGTGGATGAAAAAATGTCCAGAATTTAGTCTATTTCTTTGAAATTACTGCAGCTTTAAAGAATATAAGTATTTTTTAAATGATTCTTTTTGTTTTTATTTAATTTCTTTTTATTTCTTTTTAAAGTTTGTTGCTTCCTGCAGCCCGCTGTAATACTTTTAATGTTTTATGTAAAGCACTTTGAATTGTCTTGTACATGAAATGTGTTATAGAAATAAACTTGATATAAACACTAACTGGCCACTTTATTATGTTTAGTTGTTAACACAAATGCCTAATCAGCCAATCACATGGCAGCAACTTAATGCATCTGGTCATGTAGACATGGTGAAGAAGACTTGGTGAAGTTCAAAATGAGCATCAGAATGAGGATGAAAAGCGATTTATGTTACTTTGAACGTGGTATGGTTGTTGGTCTGGTCTGAAGAAGAGAAAATATCCAGTGAGCAGCAGTTGTCTGGCCCAGAATGTCTTGACGTCAGAGGTCAGAGAAGAATGGGCAGACTGGTTGGAGATGATAGAAAAGCAACAGCAAGGCAAATAAGCACTTTTTCCTACTGTGGTATGCAGAACAGCATCTCTGAACACAAATCACGCCCAACCTCAAAGCAGATGGGCTACAGCAGCAGAAGACCACACTGGGTGCCTCTGCAGCAACTGTGTGATGCTGTCATGTCAATATGGAGCAAAACCTCTGAGGAACACCTCAGAAATTCATAGATTCAACACCTTGCTGAATCTATGACATCCAAGAATTACGGCTGTTCTGAAGGTTAAAGAGGGTCCACCTAGTACTTGCACAGTGTGCTTGATAAAGTGGCCAGAAAAGCTCAAAATGCTAGAGGTTACTATCTTTTTTATATTGTACTGAATTCCTAAAGGTTACAACAAACCTCTGCTTTACTTGAACTTAAAGAAGTTGGTCTCTCTTTGTTGTTTAGTGGCGCATTTAAACCATTGTTAGAACATCAGGTTTGATGAACTTAGAGCCTCAAAGTTAGCAGTGATAAAACAAATTAAATATTCCATAAAACTGAAATATGATCTCCTGTGGTGCTGCTCCAACAGGGAAGGTTATTACATAAAGTCAAGGTTCATGACAATATGAACAGTATCATCTTTTTCCAGGCGGTGTGAAATTAAGCGGACATGCATATTACACACATATTAGTAGCCTGTGGGAAGCAATTCAATTTGCCTGCAGTGGTGGAGTGAGGACGAGAATTAAACGCTGCTAGAATTAGAAAATCAAATTATGGTCCAGATCCCCGTGGGCTCAGAGGTGGCATGTGGTCAGTAGTTGGACGGATATGGACTCTGCACATTTTCCAAAACTGTGTCAGTTACAACCTGTTGTCCCCTGCTCCTGCTACGGCCCGAGAAAATCACAAATCACACATAAGAGACCCATTTTGACACAAAACACAAAGTTCGTAGCATTTTACACACCTCTAAAGACAAAAAGTGACTTCTTTCACAAGCAGAAACACCAACTTTTTGACAAGAACAACAGCAAAAGGAATATTTCACTAAAAAATGAAAATTCTTTGTACCCTGATATGACAGCAGTCCCTCACTAAACTGTGCCTGAAGGATCAGACTTCATGGTGATCTGACTTCGACTCTATAATTGCATTTAGGAACATTTTTAGAATTGCCTGCTGGAGTATTTTCACTGTTTTATCCACATTTCAGAGAGAAAAACTACAATTTACTGCATTTATGACACTCATCTAACATTCAGGTAAAGGAAAAGGTGAAAACTATTTATCAGGTTCATTTCAGGTGAAACCTTTAGCTCAGTCTCAGTTCCTATAAACTGGCTTTAATCCTCCTCTTGGTGTGCTATTTTTGCAGGAAAATGTTTTATTTCCCACCTCTTACATTATAAATTAGGTTAAAATCCAATAACTGTATATAAATAACACTTCAAAGCTTATATCAGCCAATATATACATTTTAATGTTTATATATTGGGAGAAACATAAACAGTGTGCCATGATATCTAGTGTTACAATGTTTTTTATTTTACTGTGCAAATCTTTAGACCCACTCCTCATTTCTTTAAAATATGCGTCCAAGGAGCTGGATTTTCTTATAACCTTTTCAAGTAGTCTTGAGCACAAGTTCTCCAGGATTTCTGGAGGTCTTTCAAAGATAACACAATTTAACAGACAGGAAATAGCATTTTTGCAGCAACAAGGTGGTTCCTAAAGAGCTGTTAACTAACACCCCCCACCAAAAAAGGAAAAGAACAGGATCTGAAAGGGATGTTTCTAAGAAATAGGAAAGAATCCAGCAAAGACCTGTCACAATACTTAAGAGATGCATCTTGACCTTCAGTGGCCAAAGCGTCATCAGAGATGTCCTCTGTGGAACGGTTGCTGTCAAGAAGACGCCATTCTTAAGGAAGGGAAACAGGCTGTGGTATGCCACATGACATAAGAACTGGACTGAACATCAGTAGCAACTGGTCTGATGGAGGGATGAATCTTCCCCAGAACCCAGACCTCAACATCATTGAAGCAGTGTGGGATCATTTTAACAGAGAATAGTGCAAAATGCAGAAATATCTAAAGAGGAGCTTTAAAAAGTCCTTCAAGAAGCCTGGAGAACTTTTATTACTAAAGAAATAAAGGCGCCCATACCGAACACTGACTTTCAAGCTCCTTGGAATTGGACAAACTATTTTTTGCATCATATACTGTATTTATATTTACGTTTGAACATGCTTCAATAAATCACTGAACATATGTTCTGTTTTCCTGACAAAGAAATGATGGATGGCTCAAGACTGTTGTGACTAAGAGTGTTCCTACATCATAAATGTTAGACACAGTTAGCAACTTTTTTACTTTTACTTAGATGAAAATATTTGTGGATTAAAGTTTTTCACTTTTGCTGCAATTCAAATTGTGTTTATTTCTTTCTCTACTGCAGCACCACCAGAGAAGGTTTGCCTGTGGGCTCATAATGCATGGACTGGATCAGGACATACACTGATCATAGTGCACCAACAGTGGAAGCAAGCTGAATCCTTTGGTGGTGTCTCAGATTAAAATAAGGGCTCTGACATGGAGGTGAGTGGGTAAGGATTCAGTTGTCATTATAAAGTGAAATATTCACATTTGAGTGTGATGGAGTCATGTCCTGGGAAGCCAGTGTTTGTTTGTTTGTTTTGTTTTTTTAAGCACTGCACTCAGTCCAAAAGTCCTAGAGGAAATCATATGAAGAGGAAAGACAGCCGCCTGTTCTAAGTAACTCAGAGACAGCCTAATACCTTCTGTGGACTTTCAGACTTGACATGAATCACTCACAAAATGTTCAGTTCCTGTGCGCTTGAGTTAGGGCCTCTTGTCCGGATACGACTGGCTGGTGTTGGTGGAAGTGGAGGTTGGGGCGATATCTGGGTAAACCAGGAAGCCAGTAAAGGTGATATACTTGGCATGGTTGCTGTAGGCTCCAAATCCATCTCTTTGGTGGGAGTAGAGCCAGACTGTGTCTCCTGATTTCAGCGCCAGCATCAAACTCTGACTCTGCAGAGCCTTCTCGCCCTGACTGTCATCATAGATCATGGCCTGCACCTCCAGATGGTTCTTCATCAGCTTGACGGACAGGGTCTTCTGGGGCAGCTTGCCTACATTGAAGGAGAAGTAGTACGCCCCGGGGACGCGGCAGGTGAACACCCCCTCTGTGACGTTGAAGTCCTCTCCGATGTTGACAAAAGCTGTGTCGAAGCTAACTGGCTGGTGCCTCGGCATGCCAATCTGGTCTACTCCCAAAATGCTCTGGGTGCGCCCCACAGAGAAAGCAGATCTTTGGTCATCCTCTTTGTTGTCGTCCTCCTCGTCTTCTTCTTTCTCTCCTCTATTTGTGAGCTCTTTCTCTTCCGCTGTGGCTTTTGTCTTGGGCCTGGCGTGCTGTGTCGCCTGGTTACTGTTGGACAGATGGATGTCATCCTGCTGGGGCTGCTGGGAGTTGTAGGTAGGATGGTGTTGATGGTGGTGTGTCTGGTAGCTGTAGGTGTCAGGGTAGATAAGGTAACCGTTGAAGGTGGTGTAATGTCCGGTGTTGCTGTAGAGTGCGTAGCGGGGGTCTCCATGGAGACGGAGCCAGATGGTGTCACCAAACTCCAGCTGCAGCATGACGCTCTGACTCTGCACCTGAAGATTGAAGCAGAATTCACTATCCTGGCTACGGAAACATAGAGGTTTGTGTTTTTACAACAAATGCATAATCCAATCCTGTACCTCACGCAACTTTTCATTCAGGGGAATTATTCTCTCTGTTCTACCTTCAGACCCCACCCGAAACAAATGCTCCCTGTAAAAGGCTTCGTAAGCACTAGCATGATCAAAGACCTTTAAAAACGCGTCCCTAGAGAGAAGATAAATATCCTGAAAAAAGATCTACAGGCTGAGAGCTTTGGCAGCCACAATCAAATGGAGTCAACATCACAAGTCAAGGCCAAATATGGGCCTAACAAACTGTTTATATAAATCTCTCTCTC
>JBAMHW010000001.1:4349460-4380362 GCA_037177495.1 Rhadinocentrus ornatus
TTCACCTGAAACACTGCTGGGATAGGCTCCAGCTCACCCCGCGACCCCTAATGGGAGCAAGCGGTACAGAAAATGACATGACATCTCTACTCTTCCGTAATAACCACCACCTAGGGATGGGCGATACCAACATTTTTTCCTTTAGATACAATACCGTTAGTTTATGGTACTTTTTGATCGATATCAATACTTCTTGGCACTTAAAAGAAAATCCTGATTGTACAACGTACTATAATATCTTTATTGCAAGGACAGTTTAAAATAAAATAAAAACCTAAAGAACATCAATACTTGAAAAATATTTTAAAACAATCATTATACTGATTAAATAGCGCTTTTCCAGCCAGTTTGACCCCTCAAAGCGCTTTACACTACATATCACATTCACCCATTCACACATATACTGAATCACATCGGGAGGCAACGTGGGGTTAAGTGTCTTGCCCAAGGACACTTGTAGTCAGTGGAAGCCTGGAATTAATGGTAAATGGTCTGTATTTATATGGGCTTTACTATACCTGAAACGGTTTACATTACACATCACATTCACTCATTCACACACTGATGGCAACCGACAACCCTCGGGCTACAAGACGACCATTCTACCCACTGAGCCACCTACCTTCCGCTTGGAAGACGACTGCTCTTCCTACTGAGCTACAGCCGTTAGTAAATTAAACATAAATAAAATAAATAAATCAAATCATATCAAATCTGATATTTTTACTGGCTTATATCAGAAGTATCGACTCCAGACGATCGAATCGCTCAGCCCTACAACCCCCTTGAAATGTCAGTATAGTTGCTGCACTGGCAGGTCGTCGTCCATCACTCTTTCAGATCTGAGATCTTAGTGAAGTTGTCATTGCCCAAATTTATGTGTTTCACACTGTAAAACTCTGTTATTCTGTCAATAAATCATGCAAAATAACAGTTATTTTAAAGTATTCCTTCCTTGTGAAAATCCTCTCATGTTGTGTTCCTGGGTGACTGTGTGTGTTTCCTCTTAAATCACTTCACTTAACAGCGTCACTGCAGCACTCACACGGTAATTACCTTGATGAAAAGCGTGTACTTGTTTCAAGAGACATACATTCATTTCCCCCTCTCTACTCCTCGACCTTCCAGTAACTTAATAGAGCTCTAATTGTCACATGCTAACAAACAGATTAAAGCTAATTGTGTCTAACATAGTTTTAATAAAGTCCCACCATCACCATCAACTTAATGCCCAGGAAAGCTAAACATTTGCTCTTGGTCACAGCCTAATTCCCTCTCGGCTGTGTAACAAGTCTGACAAAGTACGCAGCTGCCTCCTTAAAAAAAACAAAAACAAAAAAAGCTTGCTTCCTTGTTGTCTTTTCAGCCGTGTGCTGCAGACTGTGTTTTCCAAACATAACAGCTGAAATGGCTTGGAAATCGACAGCTTTTATTTTGCTGCTGGCCTTTTAGATGGCGTCCTGAACTGGGAACAGGAGAGGGACAGAAAGAAAACATGACCTCTCAAAGTTTAGTGTCAGTCTTGATCAGCTTAGTAGCAAACTCAGCTGTTTTTGGGTCAAATTCAATAATACTCTGCTCTGCCTTTCTTTGCCCGGTCCAGCCAGACTCTGAGTGCATGTGATTTTTGCTGTCTTTGTGGAAAAACCTTTGGCACTTAGTGAGAGAGCGTTGCAACGGGTGTTATTTTATTCATGTTTAGCTATTACATTATGGTCAGTTTTGACAGACTGCTATCTCTTGGATCTGCCATACAGGAGCAGGGGATCTTTAAACGAGGGGTGAAAACACATGCAAAGAAATTATTGAACAAATCTACTCAAATTTGGAATGTGTCTCAGATAAATAGTTTAGTGGGAAAACCCACTTGTTTATTGGTCAATTTTTTCAAACTTTCTAAAAAATATAGAATGCAGAAGTGTCCTTATATCCCTGTCAGGACACAGCATGTCTCCAAGTAAATAGTTTAACACATTTGGGTTAAAGCTGAAAGCAGGCAGAATCTGACTTGATGCTGGTCATCACCAGAACATGTCATGTTGGCCTTTAAGCAACTAGAAGACAGCACATTGACCTGCTTCTCCAACTAGCTCATGCTAGCTGGAGCCCCAATCAGTAAGTAGTCAAAAAAGTAAATTTTTAGTGGAGGGAACTTTAAAAAGCAAACAAACAAAAACAAAATACAACAACATCAATTTGACAATCATTTCAATCTGGGCTGAAATAATAACTCTCATAAAACCAGCCCATCCCTGTAGATTCCTCTTAAGGGAGATCTCCCAGTATTCTATGTACTGGGAGATCTCATCATTATACTGAGTCCTGGATCTGCTATTTTATTCCCTTTTAGAGAAAGAGACCTCATGATTGGGACTTTATGATAAGTGAGTGAATCCCTTCAGCCTATCTTTCCTGCTCAAGACTTGTGTCTATGTGGAGGTATTTTTTGCCACTATTCTAACTCTTTTATGGATTCAGGTGCAATGAAATGAACAGTGTAGGATAGTTCATCCATCCATCCATGTTTCGTGGAGACAGTGATTTTTTTGGACACATGAATCTTCCGTTTCTCTGCCTATTTACAGCTTGTGGCATTCCATCAAGATTTCTTTTGACATTTCATGAAATTCTGACATTTTTCACACTATAGGTGTGAAAGAAAGAAACAAGACATAGTGATATTGCTGGGAACTGGGAGTAAACACTGGTGGAGCATCTTTTAAGTTGTGCCAAGAAATGTTTAACTAAATGAAAAATGTAAACAATCTTTTACTGTAAGAAGACCTGAAGTGAAATTAAAAGAAAATGCATGTGAGCTGACTCATTACAATTAGAGATTAAAAACCCTCACACTGATTCTCCATCACGCAATTACACACATTTGTTTTCTTTTTAATATCATGCCCACACACTACTTTGCAATGCTGCTCCAGTGAAGAGTTGCATGCCTCAGTGTCACTGGCAGCGGTGTCCTCAGGACAACAATGATCCTAACGGGAACAAACGTCTTAGGCCAGTAGTCGCTGTCTCCGTAGCCGACTGACTCAGCAGCTCTGCTGTGTGATGCCTAAAGCATCAGTAATGGAGAGCTGCTAGTGTGTGTGCAGTAATGCTGGTGTGTGTTTGTGTTGAAATGCCTGATAGGCGAAACAAATGAAATTGTTGTTTGAACACTGATCCCAAAATATTAAAGTCTTGTACAAATGTTGAGACAAATCTACAAGCGACAAAACACAAACACAAATCCCGAAACAAATGAACAAAATCTTGTAGTCCAAACGAATGATTTGTAGTTCAGCTACATCTGTGATTCAGCAGCGGTTCTTTGAGGACGTGTGTTGTTTTAAACAAGTTTTTAAAAACTCAAATGATGTCCTCAAAGGCATCATGAATCCACTTGTGTTTCTGTCAAATCCTGACCCCAGTACTCAGACATTACCACCTGGAAAAATGACTGCTGACTGTGTAGATGCATGTTACAGATGCTGCAGATATCAGACGGAAAAAATGGTGCATATACACACAAAACAAAATTTTTTACAAATGCAAGCTAGTATTTATGGAAAAACTATGTGGTTAGAGTGTACACACCTTTTACACACACATTTAATTAATTAATTTTTCCCAATTACACTTCTATTAAATTTACACTTTTCCTTGCTGCTGCTTTCATTGTCTGTAGTTATCCTGCATAACTGTGTTTTTATATTGTACATCAATAATGACCATGTAGGGGATCACGACTAATAATGGGTGTGAAATTCTGGCCTGTGCATATTTTTGTTTTCAATGATTGAGATTTATATAAGAGAGTCACATTTAGAAAAACACACGTAAATTGCACATTTCTGCCTTTGTGGCAACACACCGTTTAAACAACGAAACTACAGAGTTTTATACAAGTGTCTAGTAGGTCTAAAAACCTCTAGGAGGGACACACACGTTTATCATTTCTGTTATGAAGGGTTTGTGTTTTTCAGGATTTGTGGCTCGCTGTGGTAAAGTCAGCAGGCAAACTGATCTCTGTAGGGTTTCACTTATTGATTGTTTCACGGTTTCTACTTTCAACCACCAACACAAGTGTTTAAAGTAATTCAGGTACAAATCTTGTTTTACTGAAAAACCATTGAATTGTCTGCAGCAGGTCATGAGACATAACTGGAGTTGAAACACACCAATTATTTTTACTGACTTGAACTTGATAAAATCCCTCAGAATATGATTATAACAGTGTTTGACATTCTGCGTCGGTCCACTCAGGCTTAAGAAGTCTAAAGTGGCTTTCTGAAAAAAGACAGAGGCTGAAAGAGACTGAGGAACACACCATCTGATGTTTGTGTGTTTTCGAGCACTGAGAAGCATCTCAGCTGAACCCCTTTTGTGTTCAAAAGGTCAGCATATCAAAGCTCTCAAACCTAGCTGTGCATTTCCATTGAAATTCATGCATTTCTGATTTGAAATACTGGCTTTTTAAAGCAACTTACAGACTCAAGAACTGTCTCAGAGGCTTGATCAGAGCTGTTGAATTATGCTTTGTCCCAAAGCATCTGCATATCACCGTGGGCGTCTTCACTGTGTCACCAGTTGTAATGCAGTGATTCAGACTTAACATCAGACTTTACTGTCATCTCACCATAAAATTAGGCGCTGCCTCGTAGTATCAGTGGCATCTAAGCTACTTCATCTTTGTCTGGGGCTGCGGCTCTTCCTGAGATCTGCTCTGTGTCTAAAAATAGAGAGAAGAGAAAGGCTGATTTCTCCTCCCTGGGGACAGATCAATAACTGATGATTGAGAAGGAGAATAAGCAGGACAGAAGGAAGGAGAGGAGATGGAAGGTGTTGAAACAGAGGGAGTCAACAAGGAGAAGCAACAGAGTGGCAGTTTCCTGTGAGGGTGGATTTTCTTTAAAACAAGGATGTATGGGTGTGGGTGTGTGTGTGGCCTATATACGTTTGTTGTGTAGGTGGAAATGTGTGTGTTTCTAGTGTTTTACTGCGTAGGTTGTTGCTAGTGTGCTGTGTGGTGATTAAAGCTTTGTTTTTGTGCAAACGTGGTTTGCATGTATAAACTGTTTGCATCACCCGATATAATGTGGATGATAGGGAACGTCGAGAATTTGAATTTATTTTCTCATGTTTATGGACACATGCTTGTAACAGTGCACAGTGTGAGTGCAGGCTATATAAAAAATTATATCCTTTAGAGGGACTGAGTCTATCCTTTCATACACCAAATTGACTTGGTAATTTAGCTTGTTACATCGTCTTAATTTAGCATATTCTCTTTTAGTTTCAGCTGATAAGACACGTGTCGACAGCGCAAAGCATGACAAGTCTGACTTCTTCCCCTGTCAGCTCTAGGTTTTATTTCTGCCGTGTGACTAGGGCTCACATGCAAGTGAGGTTTGTGTATCTATATCTTTCACGCTAAATTCACGTCTAATTTGAAGGTTTACATGTCCTGTTTTAAGATGACATATTAATGCCATGTTCTATAAAATTTTACTTTAAAATTAAGTTTTCCTTGGTGTTTTTTAGCCTAGTGCTCCTGGTTGATCAATGCTCCATAAAAATACATACAAAACAGTCCTGTTTTTTTATGTATTTCTTCAACATTAGAGTCCAAGATACATAAATTCTAAATAAACATTATGTCAAATAAGAATTTTGTTTCAAAAGTGCTTGTTTACACGTGTTGGAGGATGAGGTCCTTCAAGATTTTCTTACAACCTGTTCTCACTCCCAACTCATCAGATACTGACACTTGGTCAGGACCCCTGAAGCATTACTTTTAGGCATGCAAGATTTCCCCGGCAGGTAGTTTAACAGTTGCAGGATGTCTCACCATAGCAAGGTGGAAAATGTTTGAAAAGCTTTGCAAAGCATAACCACACACTTATAATCCATAAATCTTAATCTGAAAATCTTAAACTTGTAGGACAGTCGTCCTCAGGTTAGTGATCCTTGCTATAGCTAAGTTGCAATACAACATTTCTTTTTTTCCTTTTTCAGATAACACACTCCTGTTGAGTGCATTGATACTAACGACAAAGCAAGAAGACAAACCTGGCGACGGGTATGTGCTTTGTTTTTACTCAATTTGTATTTAGAATTTGGAAGTTAAAAATGACCCATGTTAATCTAAATCAAATGCTGCATCATTTTATTTTAATAATGAAAAAAAGAAAAGAAAAAGAATTCCAAACTACCAGGAACTCCTGCTTTTTCCATCTGTGATCACCTTCTCTTCCTGGATTTTCTTCTGGCACCCATCCAGTTATCCAACAACCGTTTTGAGGACAAATCTTCTGCCCATATGCAGATTTCTTATTCATTTATTTATTTATGTGTTTTTTGCTTTAAATGAGCAATTTCCTCCAACCAACAGAATCTAATGTTTTGTGTATAGTGGAAGTTTTTATTACAGTGTGCATTTACAGACCTGTGTGTTGGTGTGCATATACATGTGCTAATTCTTTAGTGTGTTTGCGCCTATGTGAGTGGATCTCTCCTCCATGCTGGGCCATCTGCTGCAGGTGATAACAAACCCATTAGACTTCAGACTGAAGCAAAACAACCAGCCTCCAGCTCTCCCCTGCTATATGAGGATTACTAGTTTATTACCTTTAAATCTGCTTTTAGATCACGGTAACATGTTTTCATACAGTATTTCCTCCTGCTGTTGTTCATAAGCTGCAGTGTCACCATGTAAATGTCACAGAAATCCCTTTATCATTTAACCAGATGCCCCTGAAATCATTTACCAGACATGACTTGTAGTTAAGAGACAGTTTATCTGTGATTTAAGTTTTCTGCCTGGAGCCTTAATGATGTTTTATGTTAACACTCACTGCCTTTTTGCCTGGCAAACAGGTTCACTTTCAGGTGGGTTATATTTGAACAAAAATGTCAAGCTGTGGTACATTATAATTTAATGTGTACAACAGTTAGTTGGAATTCCTAATGTGGATGAGCAAGTGCCTGGCATGGAATCATTTTTTTTTATTTAAACAGGATGATGTAGCATCATTTAGTCTGTAGATGTAGTCTTTATTGCTGAACTGACATTCCATTTTCTGATTTTAAAGATTCACTAAATTTGCCCAGAATATTGTCTCTGATTTTAAAAGTCAGTTGGTGTCTTGAGCTTGTAGTGGAGGTGTTCAGCTTCTTGCACACAGTAGCATGCAAAGTCAACCAACGTATGTTCTGGTTCTGTTAACAGAAAAAAAATGACCAGATTTGCAAAAGGCATAAAGTAAAAAATTTTTTTTTCTTCTTTTACAGTTTTGAAGTGATAAGTTTAAAAATAGCAAAAAATAAAAAAATAAACAGAAGTGGGCCTGAAGGAAACGTTTGAGCACCCTGCATGGTTGTAAATGAAAATCTCCCCCTGGTAATCATCAAAGCTTGTGAATAGTTGTTGCAGCAGCTAAATAGCTCTCTGGCTCTTGCTTTTAAATGACACTTCTACTTCTGTGAGATTCCTGGGCTGTCTTGCATGCACTGCAGTTTTGGGGACTTCTGACAAAGTTGGATTACTTTAAGAATCAGCTTACTAGAAAGTTCCAGCAAAGGATTTTATTGGCCTTCATGATGTTTCCAGCCCTTTTTCAGATGATTATTTACTATGTAAAGCTGCAATATCCAAAATACATCAAGATAAGCGGTACGTCGCACTTGTTAATGAATAGACACACACTACAACCAGACCATCACAGATACACTTGTGCAGTTTGTTAGCTCAAATATTTAATCAGCCAAGCAACTAGATGCATCGAGTCATGTTAAGCTTCAGCAAGATGACTTGATTAAATACAAACTGAGCATCAGAATGAGGAAGAAAGGGGATTTAAGTGACTTTGAATGTGTTATGGTTGGTGGTCTGAGTATTTACTGGGATTTTCACACACAACCATCTCTAGAGTTTACAGAGAATGGTCTGAAGAAGCGAACATATCCAGCGAGTAGCAGTTATCTGGACCAGAATGTCTTGTTGATGTCAGAGGAGAATATGCAGTCTGGAGATGATAGAAAGGCAAGAGGAAGTTCAATAACCACTGGTTCCATCCAAGGTCTGCAGCTCTTGCAGCATCTCTGAACACACAACCTGTTCAACCTTGAAGCAGATGGGCTACAGCAGCAGAAGACCACACCAGGTGTGTCCTGTCAGCTATGAACTGGAAACTGAGCCCCCGATTCACGGACTCACCAGAACTGGACAATAGAAGACAGAGAAACGTTTCTGGTCTGATGAGTCTCCATTTCAGCTCCACATTCAGATGCTAGGCTCAGAATTAGGTGGAAACATCATGAAAACATGGATCCATCCTGTCTTGTACGGTTCAGGCTGCTGCTGGTGTAACAGATTTATTGAATCTAAGCTGTTGTCTAATATTAAAACTACACTGAAAATGTCATTTTGAAAGAAAAAAAAAGATCAAATAAGTGACAAATTCTATGGACTTTTAAATATTTTTTATTTTGCATGCCACAGATAGGCCCCCAGGAGACAAGGAAGTAGGATCTAAATGCAGGAAGGTGGTAAAAGGCAGGTGAACTTAAGTGAAGGTTCATTGCAGAGTAAACAAAGGTGCTGCACTAAGAGGGAAATCAACTCCACAGAAGACCAAACTCAGGAAAAAAAGTCACTTTGTTGGGATTATATTTGTTACTGCTATTTTTGTAGTGTTCTATTTTGGTTTCAGAGATCCTACTGGGCATGGTGGTGGTGGTGCTAATTCGAGATTTTAATCCCCTAATGGTAATGGGAGATGCCACCGACCTGCTGCTGTTTGGCTCAGTCAGCCTACATAAGAGCCAGTCTGCAATCCACTCATTGCCTTACCCTAGTGGTGCAACACCGGCCATTAAGAGATTTGTTTAAGTTTTTGTGTACAGTCTGACGCCTGACATTTTTGCTTTGTCTACCTACGTTTACAGAAGAGAGCCACTTTCCAGTCTGAGAGACTCAACACCAGCTGTCATTTGGGCCTACTGCACTGCCAGTGCTTAATTTGTAAAGCGGGAGGTCCCGGAACGCAGAGGGGGGTGGTTCTGGCGACTCAAAAGGGGGGCTCGAAGTAACGGAACACACACACACACACAGATACAGATACAGTTACCCTTTAGGTAAATCCAAACATCACTGTGTGCATAACAGGCCAATATTTATTTTAATTTCCGAATGGTGGCCTGACAAAAAAGAAACAAAGACAAAAAACATGACCATCACATCAGCGTTTACTGGGTGCGTAATGTAAAAAGATAAAACAAAATAACAACTAGGCCGAAACCGTAACATTGGAGGTATTTCCATCTGAGTGAAAGCTGGTGCCAGTGTAACGTGATCCTCTCCCTCCCTCTGTTTCTGTAGCCTAAAATTCACCTTAGAATACCTCTAAATTATGCAAACACAAGATTATAATTATTATATATATTATTATAATAATATAATTTTTTTTTATGCAAGTTTTTTTTTTATAGTGACACAGCAGGGGGCGGACCCAATAAAATAGGTTTCGGATCCAATGTAAAAGGTGCTGGAACGCAATCTGGCTCAAATTAAGCCCTGTGCACTTCCACCACCCCTGCCTCAGTTTATTTTTGTTACTCTTCCAAGGACTCTAGACTCACTACAATAAACCTCTGTTACCAGTTTACTGAATCTGCTGTATGATCCCTTCCTGGTTCCTGTCTGTCTTCCTGCAAACCCTAACACACTTGCTGATAAACTGAAATAAGCACAACTGGTGACAAAAACCATGACTAGTAATAACAACAAGGGGCAGCCATTCATATAACATGTCTCCCTTGGAAGAGCAAATCTGTCCGGCAAAATATGGCACACAGACCACCATTCTGTATGTTAAGACGCTGGACAGGACAGGGTTAAAAAAAACAAACAAACAAAAAAAAAACCAACAACAAGGGACTGACACAACAAGATGATACAACACAATACAAGTAACAATACACAAAGACAAGCAAGACCAGAAACAATAAAATAAATAAACAAGAACTAAATAACACATATACACAATAACAAAGACAAAAAATCTGCCCTTTATTGTCTTTGTAGCACTGAGTGATGAAAACATGGTAAGATCCCAAAAGTGTGATGTTACTGCAATAAAGGAGATGGCTGAAAGAAATGTTTGAACCACGTAAATTTGCTAATTAATTTAGGATTGTCTATTAGACTCAGTGTGTACAATTCAGTATTGTACATGTCCAACACCTTGGACTTAGCCTTGTTTCCATGCACCTGAATTTAAATTGAAACTGAAACTACTTGAAAATTACCTCTTAGCACAAGCTCATGGTGTAAATTGCTCTCCAACCACAAACTATCAATCTAACAATTAGGTTTTCAATCAATCTTTTTCAGTTAGGAAACTGAAAAAGATTTTTGGATGAGAGGCAAAATGTTTCCAGAGACAACAGAAAGTTGCCTTCAATTTAAGCTGAGAATTGTCATGACCTGGAAAACAGGGAATCTACACCAACATATCAATCTAAATTCTAAGCGTCTACAAGCTGATGTAACTTCCAGGCCATGTAGCTTAAATAAATATAAATAAATCTTTTTCTTTGTTTTTCATTTTTATTCTCAGAAAAATTCTGAAAATTGATAGTTGCTTGTTATCTGATTAACAAAATAGGAAAAACTATTTATATATTTATTTTTTCTAATGAGAAGCCAATAATTTGCTCTAATAATAGCCACATAGTCACTATTTAAAAACTATACTGCAAGCAAAAATCAAATCTGTGCTTGGGGGAGGTGTCTTAATCTTTTGTGTAAATCAATCTTTTCTCCCTATCCATGATCAATCTCCCAACCCACTCCCTCACACCACCTCCCTCCTTTCTCATTAGATCAAAGCCAGACAAAGACCTATTGTTGTATTGTATAGGCGAGCTCGACTGGCGGCCCAGAATAACAAAGAAATATTCACCGCATGCATGCATGGGTCCACACACACACAGATCCTTCTTCATTTACATACGGTGAAGATGTTTCAGCTGTTTTGTATCATTAGTGTGTGGTATCTTATGCGACTCTGCCCAAAATCTCCCCCTAGCGGACTTCTTACATAACGGGCTGCCCAAGGTTTGCTCTGGATCTGACAGATAATCAAGTTTTCAGACAATTATATTGTGTCAGCACTTTACTTACAGCTTGAGAACGATTTTTGGTAGAGTTGTGCAAACGGAAACACAGTTTAGTGAAAAAAATCCTATAAAATGTTTTAATTTCCAAACAAGATTCATTATTGTTGATATCCAGACTCAAAA
This sequence comes from Rhadinocentrus ornatus, assembly GCA_037177495.1. Taxonomy (NCBI): domain Eukaryota; kingdom Metazoa; phylum Chordata; class Actinopteri; order Atheriniformes; family Melanotaeniidae; genus Rhadinocentrus; species Rhadinocentrus ornatus. The sequence continues at coordinate 4,360,762 of JBAMHW010000001.1, forward strand.
ACCATGACTTGAAGGCACAAGACTGCTCACAATAGATGAAACAGCTAATGCTTTACAAGTTCAAACAAAAGCCTATTGTGAAGCTCCAGCCCAAGGCCAGCATCCCCCTCCTCCTCCACCCATCTTCATAACAGCAAAGGGATGTGGGCAGGGGCAGTGATGGAGCCTGCCCATTCCTCTTCTTCCATTGCCATGTGGGTAAAGAGCTCCTTTGAAAATAACTTTTACTGGAATTGCAGCCTTGAAAGCGATACGAGCAAAAAATCAATGAGAGCAGGTCTACGTCCCGAGCTGCTGAGAGGAGAGAGGCTCTTTCCTGATTGGAAAAGAATCACTGCCTCTGTCTCTTGTTTAAGTGGTGTGAAAGCTCTTTGAAACATTTTGTTTTAATGATGCTGATGCTCTTTAAACCATTTCAGCATCAATGTTGGATGCTGAAGAGGCTTGCTTCTATAATAAACTAGTACAAAAACTCAGCAATCTGGGACTGTCCACCTCACTCTGCACATGGGTCTTGGATTTTCTCACTAAAAACACAACATGTCCAGATTGGCATCAAAATCTCCTCAACCTTTTCCTGAGAACAGGGGCCCCACAGGGATGTGTACTTAGTCCCACCCTCTTCTCTTCACCCTCCTTACGATAACTGCAACCCCATTCACTCGGTACCCGGCACCCCACGGGTGGGACAATTTGAATAAACATATTTTACTCCGTCTTCCTTCAAAGTACCCACACATGTTATACATCATTGGAAAGCTAAGATTCTTAACATGTGAATGATGTATACCATTTCAGGTTACAATCACAACTGTAGATTCAGTTATTTCAGACCAGTCGCAAATGCAATTTAACTTACTGTACTCCAGTAGTATGTTACATCAGTAAGGGTCCAGTAAATATAGTAAAACAGTTGGTCCACAACAAGTCTTTTATCCATAAAAAATGTTTTAGATAACAGTTGCAGGATTTTAAGGGGTTAAAAAGGTACAACAGAGACTGTTCTTCCTGGGGAGTCGGTTCAAGATGGCGATCCAGACGACCGTCAAGGAACTCAAAGATTAAAGTAGGAATTACTGCACAAAAGTTCTTCAATACATCTTTTATTGCCATCCAAGGTGAGAAAACACTTCTGGAAGATCAAGGAAACCTTTGAAGAAAAACGAAAAACGAAAAATTGGTCACTATTTATATTAGCTACCACTATTTAGCCTAGATAAAAGGATACAACATTGACCACAAGCTAGCAACGGAAAACTCGGATAAAGGTGAACTGTCCTAGATGGAACTACGGAGTGTACTTCTCTCAAAGAAAACGTTATGTTTAAGAAATGGATTCCTATGCCTGTCAGTCCAACTCCGGAGCAGAAGGTATTTTATCTCCGAATCCGCCAGTGAAGCACGCCGCTAAAAAGAGCAAAAGCAAATGCAACGAGAACAACTCACAAGTCCAGCCATCTCTTTTTGAGCTACAAAACACAATAATCTCAGCCGTCATTGAGAAGATAAATGAAAGGGCAGATAAAACAAATGAAGCTGTTCATTACAACAAAATCTAAATTGATGGACTGAAAAAGTCTCTGGATTTCTGCCATCAGGAAATCATTGATTTAAAATGACAAAACGCAGCTCTCAAAAACACGTGAATTTCTCCAGAAGAAAGTAAACGAGATAGAACAGAAGGTAAATGAGACAGATCGCTACAGTCGACGACATAACCTCTGCTTGGTGTACCTGAAAAAGGTATCGCTAACATTGGATCACAAGTCCAGGATATTTACTTTAAAAAGGATCTAACCACAGCTGACCGAACCACCGCTTACTGACCGTAAGCTATGGCCATTGGTGGACACAGCCAGGAAAAAGGGTGACAAAGCTTTCTTTGTTGGAGATAATGCATTTGTGAATGGTAAAGAAATAAAATGATATATCAGGTACAGTGTTGGGTAAGCAAATATTGTACTACCGTATTTTGTGATTCCTGCATATTCAGATAACAGCCAAGCAAAGAAACCATTAATTGTTTTTTCATTATTTCTGTTCTTTATGTCAATTTCTATTCTTACTGTAATGCCAGGGGTGTCAAAAACTTGTTAAACAGAAAATGTTTATTTTTGTATTGCAAAACAAAGGTGGTGATTTTTATTTTATACAGGAAAGCCATGATTCAGAAGAAGATGCTTCATTTTGGAGGAGTCAAAGGGGGAATAATATTTGGTTTTCATTTGGAAGTAACAGATCGGCTGGGGTAGCTATATTATTGGGAAAATTTAAAGGTAATATAATCCAGCATCTTTCAGACAAAAATGGTAAATGGATAATTCCTCTTGTAGATATTAATAAATCTCAATTTGTTATTATTAATATACATGCCTACAATAATAAACAAAATAACAAAACTCTATTTTCTACAACAGAAGACAAAATAAACCAGTTGCTTTTATCATTTCCAGCTGCAAAGGTTCTATACGGTGGGAACTTTAATAGAATTTTGTGTCATGTTTCAGTTCAGTTTTCTTGTTTTCCCTCTTGTTCCTGTGGTTTCTGTCCCTGGCTCATTAGCTCACCTGGTCTAATTTTAATTGACTTGACCTGTTCTCAATATGTTCCCCTGTGTGTATATACCCCATGGTTTCAGTTCTTCCCTGTCAGATACTTGTGTGCATGTTGCTTGTGTGTATGTTAACTCCTGTATGTGGTTTACTCCATGTAATGTTATGGTTTGTCACGGTCATTTATGGATCCTTGTCCTGAGTTTTTGTTAAAATAAACTCTTTTACTTTCACCGACCTGCCTCCCCTGCCTGCATTTGGGTCCTCACCACCTCCACCACCACCCATTACAGTTTTGGATGATTCTGTGGACAGATGGCCCCCAAAGAACAAAGTAGTGTGTGAATTAAATAGTATCTGTAATAGAATGGATCTCATTGATATCTGGAGACACAGAAACTCAAATCAAAAGTCATATATCTGGTCAAACAAGAACAGATCTCAACAATCTCAGTTAGACTTCTGGTTGATCTCCTCAGACATTGAGAATAATGTGAAATCAGTTCCGGATCACCAAGCTGTTACTATCGAGGTTAACATGGCTCCCTCTGAAAGTATCTCCAGTAGAGATTTTTGGAAGTTAAATAAAACAATATTACAACATAAACTATTTAAAGCAGAAACACAGGATATTATAGAGAAATACTGGAGACAACCTAACACAATAAACAGTTTTGGAAAATATATGGAATTAATGAAATTTGAGATTAGGAATTTAGTTATAATGTTTGGAAAGAGAATTGCCAAAAGTAGAAGAGAAAATCTAACTCAAATAATTACCAAAATAGTGAATCTGATCTTTCTGAAGAGAAGTTTGGAGAATTGGCAGATTTACATCTTGAATTTGCCACAAAAGTTATGAAGAAAATGCCAGAGGGGCCTTATTAGGTCTAGAAGAAAATGGTTAGAACAAAAGGAAAAATGTACAAAATATTTTTTTAATCAGGAAAAAATTTATTTTCATGTATTCTCCCTCTCTAAACTCAGAATTGATGACCAAATATCTGAAGACCAAACACTTATATCCTATCATGTTATCAGAAATCACATAAAACTAAGGCTGTAAATGAGGAAAGCATCGATTTATTTATTAAAGATATCAAAATGACATTCAAGGCATTGATGAAGGATTTAAATGAACTTGTGACCAGAAGATCAGTTTAGCAGAGATTCAAAAGTGTATTGGCTCCCTTAAAGACAACAAGTCTCCTGGTAATGATGGTCTGATCAGTGAATTTTATAAAACATTTGCCAAGAAATTAGCCCTATTTTTAGTCGCTTTGTTTGAAGAAGCCATAGATAAGAAAGAATTACCTTCTACCCTTTGTAAGATCTCATTAAACTGATTCCTAAACCAAATAAAGATAAATTAGATATTGAAAACTGGAGACCAATTAGTTTGTTAAATAATGATGCAAAGTTATTTTCCATGATCTTTGCTAAAAGATTAAAATTAGATTAAATTATTAAATGATATTATTGGTGAGGAACAATCAGGTTTTATGCCTGGCAGGAACAATCCGGTTAGTTTTAGACATGATTGACTATAATAAATATATTTCAGATGATAGTTTTATCTTATTTGTCAATTTCTATAAAGCATTTGACACGGTAAGTCATCGATTTATGTTTAAGGCTATACATATGTTTGGTTTTGGAGACAGATTTTTGAGAGCTGTCAATACACTTTGTAAAGATAGTAATAGCTCTGTTGGGATGGCTCATGGCACAAACCCGAGATTTAACATCCGTCGAGGTATAAGACAAGGGTGCCCTCTAAGTCTGTTTTTATTCCTTTTTGTTACAGAAATTATGGCTGCACATTTGGAGAAAAGTTCTTTTAATGGTATCATGGCAGCAGATAGAGAATTTAAATTGTCTCAACTTGCAGATGACGCAACAATTTTTTTTTTTGTCTAACAAAGATGATGTTGCCAAAGTGATCCCTTGTACTGAGATGTTCTCAAATGTTTCGGGACTCAAAATGTACTTAGGTAAATCGGTACTTTTTGCTCTGAGGGACTGAGACATGATGAATGGTATCCAGATGAAGCAATCCTTGACATATCATCATCATATCATCATTATATCATCAATTAAAATGAAAATGAAAGTCTGTAACAGCTCAAATTTCGACCCAATAATTGTACGAATAACAAAAAAAAATTTACATGTAGTTAATGAGGGATCTATCTTTAAATGGCATAGTTTTATTGTCTAAGGTTGAGGGGATATCACGAGCAGTTTGTGTCTCTGGCTCTGGGTATGCCAACTACAACCTATGAAAAAATTAGACTCTGATTCTGTTCAGTTTTATTTGGAAAAACAAATGTCATTATCTAAAAAGAGAAGTATTATGTAACACAAGGCAAAATAGAGGTCTGGAGGTTCTAAGTTTTGTAACTCTGAATAACATTTTCAAGATTTAATGGCTGACTAAATTAATTCAAGAAGAAGATAATATTTGGAATGCTTTCCCTAGATTTATTTTTAATTCATTTGGAGGACTCAAATTCTTATTAAAATGTGACTATAATCCTGATAAATTATCTGTGAAATTAGCTAATTTTCACAAGCAAGCTTTGCTGGCATGGAAATTGATATACAAACATAATTTTCTACATACAAACTATTACATTTGGAACAACAGGTGTATTTTGAATAAAAACAAACCTTTGTATAAAGGTTTGTTTTTAAAAATAGATCAATGGTATAGTCTTAGTTTCTCAACTTACAAAAAATGATGGTCAACTGTCACTTTATGAAGAGTTTATCTCTGAATATAATATAGCAGTCACGCCTAAGGAATATAATTTTGTCTTTAAGGCTATCCCTAGGAACATTTTGCAACTTTTTATTGGATATAGTACTGAGCCCTATGGAGTAGCTCCTGCAAACAGTCTTTTTCTAGGAAATATGGATGTCATTTAAAGACAAATGTTCAAATAAATAAAGTAGAAATCTTTTGGTTAATGTAACAGTACCTTCTGCCAGATGTTAGACAATAAATTTAGTCTTAGTAATAAAATGAAAGAAGTTTCTCACAAAATTATACATAAAATTACCCAGCAAAAAAAAAAAACCTTACAAAGATTTATGATTGATATGGATTACTCTTTGCCAAGAAACCATTGAACATTTGTTTTATTCATTGTTTGTTTACTCGTTTTTTCTGGATCAATGTACAGAACTTTGTCCAAAAGAAAACATATCACTCCTTTAATCTGCAAGAGAAGGACATTTTTCTTTATTTTGTGGACAACAAAGTGGAAAAGGTCTTTTTTTTTTTGTTCAACTGATTATAGTCTCAGGAAAATACCACATTCATGAAAGGAACTGGTCTAATGGCAGGCCTTGCTTTACACTTTTTTCCCAATACAGCACCATTATTAGTGATCTTCAATTCTCAAAAGCTCTGAAGCTAAATTTATTTTGGAAAGGTTCTTGTATGTATACTTTGTACATATATATCGACTATTTTTATATACCAGTTGTCTTTAATTTAATTTATTGCCTACACCCCTGGCACACAGTTGTTGTTTTGTATATATGTGTTTAATTGTTAATAAAAACTGTTCTTCCTGGGGATGCTGAAACTGATCGGACTGCACATCCTCTCTCTGGGTGTCACTGTGGTTTGCTAGCTGCTCAGCACAAGACAAGAACTGATCCGTGTGGCCAAGACAGCACAGAGGATTGTGGGGGCTACACTTCCAGGCCTGCATGATGTTCTGTCAATGATAAACGCCTCAAGAGGAAAGCCAGAAGCATAAGCAGGGAGCTGACACTTGCCACCTCAGCCACTTTAGGATTTTGGAGCTACTGCTGTCATGGACCTGAAGCATCTTAGAAACCACACTTCACAACTTTTGCCTGGAACATAACGAGACAGCTTGCTTTACAGCACTGCATCACACGCCATCAATCAATCATACAATCAATCTTTATGAAGCACTTTTTGTACAAAACAAATTACAATACAAAATTATTCACTTAAAAAACTAACAAACAAACAAACAAAATGTCCCCAAGACCACAAACCAACAAGTCACAGATATACACAAATAACCACACGCACGCACTTATGCACAAAATGATGCTCTCGACCAGCGCTATTTTAACCCTCACCAATTGCAGTGGGGAAATTAAAATACCGGAAATTTAATCAACAGATGTTAAGCTGACAAAGGGATAAAAGCAAAATAAAATAAACATAAAAATAAAATATATACTATACATATAAAATAAGATAAAATAAGACACCAGAAAAATTAAAAGGAAAACAGAATAGTAAACAAGATCTATATATCTATAAAAAAGAAAATTAAAGGCTCTATCTAATAAAACTATTAAATTAATAATGTGAGGATTATTAATGTAAGTAAAATACCAATTATGAGTGCTAAAATGATATTCAATTAAAAGCTCTACTAAAAAAGGTAAGTATTAAGTTTATCCTTAAAAATATCAACACTCCCAGCTGCCCTCAGGTCCCCTCGAAGGCTGTTCCACAGGCGAGGACCATAAAATAAAATTAGCACACTGGACGTTGTGAACACACACCGTATCTGCTTCAGCAAGAAATGCAAGAGGGTATTATTGAAAAAGCAAGGAAAAGAGAGAGAAAATGACAGAGCAAAGAGAAAACAAGCCGGATGGAGCTCAGAGAACAGACAGGATTGAAGATATGAGAGGCCAAATTAGCTTTTAATTAGGGGGTGCTAAGTGCATAAATCTGCCAAAGTTCAGCAGTGCTGCTTTAAAAAAATCACCCCGAAGACTTGAGCTGTTTACAAGGCCACCCATTTCACACTACTCATGCTGGGTAGTGAGCAATTTGCAGTAGCACATACTGTGTAATATGTGTTTTGCTAGTTTGTAGCTTGCAAACTTATAAGCGGTTCATTTTGCAGCATGGTACAACATTTTCGAACATTTTGCAGTTAAGAAAAGCTTAACGGCTGCACGGTGGTGTGGTGGTTATCACTGCTGCCTCACAGCAAAAAGGTCACTGGGCTGAGCTTTTAATTAGTAAATCATGTGACAGCTACACTCAGCTGTGAAGTCATGTTGCATTCTCAAACTACATTGCAGACTAATTTTCAACCAATGACTGAAATGTGATAAAATAAATAAATAAATAAATAAATAAATAAAAAACAGAAAAAGTAGTTGAAAATGCACTTATTTCTGTTAAAAACTTTCAGGTTGTTCACAATGTTTTCTTAAAGGATAGTTAGTTAAATCTAAGCTTACTGATAAAGTATTTTTACTTTGCACTGAATTTGAGGTTATTTTTTTTAAAATTGTTTTATTGTTTCAAGCCACTTGAGATTAAATTGCACTGTATGTGGCCCCTTAACTAAAATGAGTTTGACCCCCCTGCTCTAAATTCTCCCCAAGAGTGAGTGTAAACGGTTGTTTGTCTCTCTATTCTCCCTGTTCAGGGTGTACCCTGCCTCTCACCTAGTCACTGCTGGGATAGGCTCCAGCTCCTCTGCAACCCTGAACTGGAATAAGTGGGAATAAAATAGCTGGATGGATGCAAAAGCATAAGTAAACAATGGTATCGCTGCATTTATTTTGTTTAGGCTGGAGTCTATTCCAGCTGCATAGAAATAACAATAACAATAGAAATGGCACTATGCATGGCTCCGCTATGGCACTACTCATTATGAGATACAGTATGCAACATAGTCTGGTAGCATACTGGAAATTTTTTTCAAAATAGGACACCATTTAGGTGCTTGGCAATATCTTTAAAAAATTCAGTGTTCATTTTCCTTGCTTAGACCCAGCTCTAACACAGTTGTACACAGAACAATAAAAAGCATCGCATGCAGACGTGTATCTCTAAACAACTTGAGTTATGCATCTGCAGAGACTGAAAAATGTGATGACAGCAAATCCAGGAGCACATTTTTTTGTTTTGCTGTTGATTGGCTCAACAGAATCTGTTGTGGGAGAGAATATAAAAAAGAAGAGTTTCTACATGGTTTATTGATTTGGACTACCAGTATATTTAATATCCAATGTTTAGAGTACATTTGAGATAAAAACAAAACATAACAAACCACAAATCTCACTGTGCTTTTTCACAACCTTTTTCTTCCCTCGGCCGCCCACCTCTACATGTGTTTGTGATAATGTACTTTTTCCAGAACACATTTATACCTTAATCCATGTTGTGCAGTTTAACTGAACTGTTGTGATAGCAACAGTAACAAGAGAGTGGTTAATGTTACTGTGAGAGATAACTCGGTGGTGCAAAGGATTTCTCTTTGTATTGTTACTGGTACAAATGGTGCTGCTGATGTTTTAAACTTCAAACATTTGAAATATGAACACTTCAGGTTCAACCTCACCAAGCTATTCAGAAGAGCCAGACTGGGCTGTTAAATGCACCTGAAAAGAAGTTTGGCATAGTTTTCATGTTCTGTTTTGGCCTGAATTGATTAAAGAACTGAATCATGATGATGATCCTGTTAAAGTACAACGTAATGCTAAAAATGCTTGGGTCCTAGCCAGAGGTGAAAGTAGTTTTAAATTTTTGCCGGTACTATTTCCAAAACCTTTCTCTCTCTCACTTCATGCATTTTAAAATAACAAACTCAAAACTGATACAAATAAAAACATTTCAATATTTTACTGTAGTCTACATGTAGGCCTATGGAGTAGGGAAAAATTTAAACACTTGACAATATGTTAAACTATTTATTTTAATTGGAACATAATAAACAGGCAGAGTGCAAGTCTCTAAGAACAGCTCATGAAGTCACAAGCGAAAACTTTATTTAAAATGTCTGTAGATGATAACTGGTAGATATTTAAATGTTGTTGAAAGTGTTTTAGTCAACCACAAGAATCTGTGGAATTTCGTATTGCAAGCGGCGTCTCTTGACATCTATTGACCAATTGTGGAAAATGTCCCAGTGCATTAAAACAAACGCACCGATCCCCATAGCAACTGCTGTGTTTGGGATGCGCAGTAAAATCTCCGGTCCTTAAGCACTTTTATTCTGTGCCGTTACAATTGGGAAAAATTAATAAATAAATCGGAGCATTCAGCAAAGAACGGAAAGACACAACGTGTGGTTTACATTTCAAATGCTTTGCGTAGAGAAGTAGTTTTCAAAACTCCATGTTGCTCATGAACGTGTTGTCTGACCTAGAGTGCAGTCGTGACTGGTTCTGGCCTTTATAGCAGCCACTCTCCCATCTTTGCGGTACTGCGTACCGCCAGTGAATCTTTTAGGTGTACGCAGTACCGGACCTAACCGGCTTACTTTCACCCCTGGTCCTAGCTTTCTTACGGATGCTATTTTGCCTTGGACCACCATCTAAAACATAAAGACTTGGCACATCCTACCCAGTTTTAAAGACACTTCCATACAGACAGCAGCAGTCATCCAGCGTGTTTTTCCAACCACACCACAACAACTAGTCAGGAACAGCTTAACGCACACAACCCTCAGATTTCCTGAAGTCCAATACACCGAAGGTTAAAAGGTGGCACTACACAAAGTCAGGCAGTGGCTTTAAACCTGCGGATTCATGTATATAATAGATTTTAGCCTTACTTTTAGACAGAGTCAGACAGGTTGTAAACAAACCTTGAGATGAAGCAATTCGAAAGAGAAATAAAAGAGAACATTATTTCCCAAAGTGTCCACTGTAAACATAAATGTCAATAATTTTATAAACTCAGCAGATAGTTGGAAGTTTATGACAGTGAGAATGGCATGAAACTGTGGAGACCGTTGGAGTCCAGTGAACTCATCGTCATGTTCTAGAAGGCATTTGGAGATGATTTGAGGTTTGTGACATGGTGCATTGTCCTGCTATATGTAGCCAGGTGGTGGTTAAACCATGCCGTGTTGGTACAAGAAGCCCAAAGCGTTAAAGAAAACTTCCCCACACCATGACACAACTGAACATTTGAACTGATGATAGACGACAAGATGGATTCATGTTTTCATGATGTTTCCATCAAATTCTGAGCCTACCACGTGAATGTGGAGCTGAAATGGAGACTTATCGTCCAGTGTTAGTGAGTCTGTTTGAATTGTAGCCTCAGTTTCCTGTTCTTAGCTGACAGGAGGCACCCGGTGTGGTCTTCTGCACCTGTAGTCCATCTGCTCCAAGGTTGGAAGTGTTGTGTGTTCAGAGATGCTATTCTGCAGACCTTGGATGGAACCAGTGCTTATTTGACTTCCTGCTGCCTTTTTTATCACCTCCAGCCAGTCTGCCCATTCTCCTCTGACCTCGACAAGGCATTTTTATTCAGATATCTGCCACTTACTAGATATTTGTGAAGAAGCTAAGGAGCACACCTGAAATGCAAGTTATACTACAAGCGCCAAGCTAATCCAAGAAGCCGGCCCTTAGTGAATGTGTTCACCGTCTATTCATTTCTAGTGGAGTTTAACCAGTCTTGAAGGATCTGATTGCCTAACAGCTCAGATTTAGTTCTTGTCCAGCAATTAAACAAGAGAGTTTCATATTACTGGATGGAATTATTGCCAAAAGCATACACATAAAGCAGAAGTTGCGAATTATTGTTAGTGCGCTTTAAAATGTGCCTAATGTTGTACACTAGAACTGCATCCTCCTCTACCGCTTTTTTATTATGGTCAATAGAGTTCAGTGCACTGTGGGATGCACATAATAAGTGCACAACCTCTCAAAGGACTTTAGTGACCTTTCACATCTACCCAGTGTAGCTTCTTTGGAAAATAAATAAATAAATAAAATAAAATCAATACATGTTTTGCTTGATTCTATCAGAGGTACCAAATAACCAAACTCAACTAAAAACAACCATGCCGAGCTCATTAGAAAGAACACAAAAACTATACTTTTCTTAAATCACTTCATTAATCAAATTTGTGTTGCTTTCCCTTACATTTAAATAAAATCCCAGCACATAAATCTTTTCATAATGGTCAATGCTGGCTGTGCTGTTTGAATGGTGGCAGATGTGACTGATGTTCTGAAGCTGCCTCAGTCAGACACAGACCTGCTGAGAGGCCAAAATCAAAGCACAAGCATCAGAGGGAGGATGGATATAAAAGTCCACACCTCTGACTGGAGGCCAGTATCAGAATGTGCTCTTGTGTGAAGGGCAGAGTGATAATTATGTCCTTTATGAGGGCAAGTGGCTTAAAGATGGTAATAAAGGTGTGGATATCTGAAATCACAGTATTTCAGAAATTATTACATGTAAGTATCTACAATCAAATCACAGTTTATATCTAGCTCCATAGATGTGGCACACAATATGATGCGGCAAACAAAAATGATCTTTATACTTTTCACACAAAGATTACAACCATGTTATCAGGACATCTTAATCTTGGAAAACATTTCCCTAACCATAATGGACGCTATTGTTTTAAAACAAAAAATACCTACCAAACTGAAATGAACCATCAAAGAGCTCCGACCTAATCAGTTTACCGGCCGATACCATCCCTGCTGCCACCTTCAGGTTAGGAGGAGAAACTGCAACATGACACCAAAACGACGCGCACCCCCTACGCTCGAGTGCGAAAGCAAACTCATCAGCGTCAGTTACGTCATAGCCGGCTGCATGCAGACGCCGCGCAAGCATAAATCTGCCTTAACACTACCAGCATGACATCTAATAGGCTTTCATAATCATGTGACGTGGAAGGACTACCCTGTGGGTGGGTTTTGCATGTTATTTATAGCTGAAAACTCTCAGATGTGAAAACAAGTTACATGTTTGATATTAGCACAGTGGTATCTTAGTATTCAAAAAAGTATTGAATCTGATATTTGACTGGCAGGTATCGCAGTATCGACTACACAGTGTCGAGACGCCCATCCCTAGTGATTCAATCTCTGCTGTGAGTACTTGCATTACACCTCTATTTCTTAAATATAAATCCATAAACTCCTCACAGAACAGCATTTACAGACACCGACTTCATTGAATTAGCGGTTTCAATATTTGGCTTTAATTTGAACTGATCCAGAAAATACAGAGACATTATCAGTGCCCCACCACTAACTGGGACAACACAGTCTGTTAATGTCTCTGTTCTTCTGCACTAAGTACAAAGACTTTGTCAGGGAGCAAGTATGGACCCAAATGCAGGCTTAAGAAGGCAGGAGGCAGACCAGTGCAGAAGGTAGGGTTTAAAAAATAAATAAAAATAAAGACTAGCATAACTTAGAAGTGTACAGGTACACTTCATGGATGAAACATGACAAGAACATTACTGGCCTAAAATAAATTAAACTGAGGTGTTTATGAAGGAGAACTAACAAAAAGCAGGTGACGTAAATTAGCAAAAAAACAAAAAACCCACAAAACAAGATACTATTGACAGGAACCAGAAAGCAAAAGAATTTACAAGGGAAAACCTTCAAAATAAGACAAGAAAACCAGAACTAAACATGACAAGACTAACAAAAAACAAAACCCAGAGAACATGACAGACATGTATTAAAAATGAAGCATAGCTTACAGGCCATGGAGTGAAGCTTAGAGGATAAATCTGCTGTTGAGATTCAGAGGGAACAAAACTACTTTTACCTACACACATTAACTGCTTCCTTCTTAAGTTGCATCAGAAACCTACTTGTCCTCCTTAATATATATATATATATATATAGGTGTGGGGTGTATCAATAATGTACACAATGCAGAGAACTGGTCGATTAGTTTGTAGGACGGTGCAGAAACAATCACCTGTCTTGAACACAAACAAAACTAAAGAGATGATTGTGTATTTTAGAAGGAAGGAGGTGAAACAAAGCTCTGTTTACATCTAGACAGAAGAGGGAGAGGAATACAAATAACTTGGAATTTAGCTGTAAAACTAGATTGGAAAAGTAATCTACAAGCAAGGACAGAGCAGACTGTAAGCTAAAATCAGTCAATATCTACACCAAGGTGTTTTTTATCTTCTATAAGTCTGTTGTGGAAAGTGCAATCAGCTTTTCAGCATTTGCTGAGCCAGCAGAACCAGAGCCTTAAAAAGACCAAATGGATCCAGAAGTTCTGGTTTTGTTCTTGGGATTAATCTGGAGCTGCTGGAACTGGTTGTCCAGAGAAGCATGCCGCATAAACTGCAGGTTATAATGGACAATTCTTCACACCTTTTACACAACGCAGTGAGGAAACAACGTAGTGTTCAGTCACTTATAACAATTGTTTCTTTTTATAAAAACCTAGAAAACAGTATAATTTCCTTTCAGGGCACTAATAAAGTATTTTTAATTTACTAATATTTATTTTCACTTCAGTTAATCCAATTCAATTTAATTTAGTTAAAATTTTTGCCAACAGTCTGAAAGAGCAACACATGAGGTGGGGGAGCACTTTTATTTTAAATAATGCTTTGTTGTTAAGATTTTCTATCCTGAGACTAATGTGCATGAACTCAACAAGGAAACAGTTTGACTTAATTAGACTATTAAGTCTTATAGAAATTGCAACCATGAATTTGATCAGATTTTGTGGTGTAACAGATAATATGTTGCATGGCAATGCTTTGTAAACCCTTGCTTAGCTGCACCTCTGAGAGGCTTCCATTCTTATTTTTCTGTGGCTTTCAAGGTCATTTAGTTTGCTTTCAGTCTTTAGAGAAGGAAGCTACGTCAATACACTCTCCTCATCGTGACCACTTAGTGTGTTTCACTCGTGAGGAATTCAAAAGAAGCTGCATCAGTACAGATCAAAATTAAATGAGAATAAATTATAAAATCTGTGTTTTAAACACTGAACTGATTATAAATAAGTGGTTACATGTATTTCTGTTCCTCCTCTCAGGGATTTCTCCCTTTATAAAAGTAAAATGGCAGTTCTAGTAAGCAGCTCATTGATTCTAAGAATCAGAAATTACCCAATATGTACCACTGATGTTTTGCTGAGTTGAAATATTTTCAAAATAGAAATAAAACTAAATAAAAGATTCGATTGACTGAATCAGACAATAAAGAATTACCAAGAACTACAAGATAATTTGCAAATGAATGCCTTAATCTTAATTTTCCTGTTTCTTTGCAGCCCTCTGCACACATCCCACCCAGCTCCTTGAACAACTAACATGTATTGCGTCCTTGTAATCATACTCAGAGTGAGCCAAAGCAGCAGTCAGCCAGTCCAGGCTGCTGCCTTGCTCGTGTCACGTCTGTCACGGGTGGATCGAACCCTGCTGTGTTTCCTGGCAAGACACCAGCTTTCGACTATCGCTTCCTTTTCTTCTTCTCTCTTTGTCTTTGCAGCATTAGTGGGTGGAATGACAGCTTTGAGAGAGCAGTGTCTCTGCTCCAGGTTTTCTTTGTACTCAGACGTGCCAAGAGAACGACAAGGTTTACGTTATTTGAGTTCATGAAAATAGATCTCCTCTATTGTGAGCCACAGCTGAAAATCCTGGCTTACATCTCAAAGTCTTGTTTCTTTTATATTTTGTCTGTCTTTTTGTTCGACTCTTCCCTTCCTGCCATACATCCAGTCCCCAGGCAGGTCCATGTGTCTACAGCTGAGCAGGCAGCTGACAGCGCATTGACAAGTGTTGAGGATGGGAGGATGAGAAGCAATGGAGGGAGGGTGGAAGAGGGATTAATGAGAGGGACAGGAGCAGTAGGGTTCTGTCACTGCACCACCAGATAACAGCTCCCCCAACTCTCTTTGATATCTCTCCCAAGTGACCTGGTTGCTACATCAGCTTGTAGCTGGGAGGTTAGAGTAGAGGTGCTTATTAGCCACCCCAGCTCTACCCCCCCCCCCCCCCCCCACCTTTGAGCACTTGAAAGTGGATGAGATGCAGTGAGAGATGGTGTTTGACATAAGACAGAGAAGAATAAATCTAAAAAATGTTCAACACTAAGAAACTGTAGGAGAATTTATTTTAGATTACCATTGCACCCAGGATTCCCACCCAGCATGTTCTTTCCCTACTGTATGTACAATAAATACTGAACACTGAGAGATGTAAGAGGCTGCAGCAGGAGAAGAGTGTGGAAAATCCAAAAACTGCAAGCTCACAACCCAAAGCTGCTACAGAACAGTAAGCCACCATACACAGCTATGCAGCTTCAAGATTAAAACCACTGAAGGGTGAATATAATAACGTCACAATGTAATAAGCTGCAAGGAAAATGTGTGTCCTGTTATTGAGCTGAAGTTACTTCACACAGATCACCCTCCAAAGCATTGTTGCAGTCCAAGAACCGACTCCTATCACTTCCCCATCCACACATTCTTTGTCATTCTTTGCAGTGTAAGTTACACCTGATAATAGCCTCAGGTAAAGTCTTAAAACAAGATACGCTGAACGTAACTTTATATCAGCAACAAATGTGACTTAGCTATCAACATAGTGAGTAGAGAAGGAGTAAAGATGGTCTGCAGCTTTTAATTCTGCTTGAATCATATGCTTTGCTGTGGTTAAATACCGTTAAATCTAATATTTACAAGTGTTGCTCAGATGAATTTGCAATCTTCAGTCTCTATACTGTGAATACTTTTTCAGGGTTCTCAGGTTTCTCACATTGACCATCATGTATTTTACCACACCTTGCTTTTCTCATGCTATGAAGTAATGCACCCAACCGTTTTGAATACGGTAAAATATAGAATTGTTCTGTAGTTGAAAACTAAATAAATTTAGAGACAGTACAAATCAACAGGAGAAAAATGTTACAGTAAATGTGACTCAAAATGAACTATTTTGATTACCAGCCAGTGTTGCTGTTAGCTTCCTAAAGTTTCCAGCCATCAGATTTTTCATTAGCTAATTTTTTCAGGGAATATATTCCAGATTGTAAGTGCAACTTAATGCATTTAATCATGCATTTCTTTAAAGGGTTTTTATTTATATTTTTACATGAAAATGCTGAACAACAATTCACAATCATTAAAATAATTTTTTGAAAAAAAACAACAAAGTAAGCCAAATGCACAGGAATGTACTATGTAGGACTGGAGAGATGGGTTTAGTTTCAGAAAAATGTGTGTGTGTGTGTGTGTGTGTGTGTTAAGGATGTTGCAGGGGACAGATTAGTGTATCACAGAGGGATTATCTGATGACGATCTGTAACTGAAAGACATCCTCTGCTGCAGTACTGTTGTGTATTCTTGCTCAGGGCTTTTCCTATGACTTATTTAGAGTTAATATACACAGAGTAATCCAAACCTTAAGGTTTAAAGATTAAAATAATCAGATTTCTCTTCTTCCCTCACTACTTCTCACATCAGCTTTTGCATTTACACTCATTGTGTTTGCAGCTGTACGATGCGATTGGCTGCAGTTGGTCAATAATCTCACGTGATTGGTTTCATTCTGCTTCAGCTTCTGTGCCCTGTGTGGGATGCTTGTTGTGCTTTCAAGCTTGGCAAGCGCAGTACAAACAGACCTCTACTGCTTTCAGTGTTCTGGCTGGTGCTTGTTAGAATGTACAGCAAAACTGTGTTTGCAAAAATCCCACATTCAGATTTTATTTGAAGCATACTGCCTTGATTACTGCAGCAGCAAGCTCACAGCCTGCAGATTTCATCTGCCGTGCAGATGAAATCTTTCATAACAGCAGTGGTAAAGATCAGCGGACAGTGAAGAAGGACCTCTTTAATGTGGCTAAATATTATTTTGCATAATGCTTCATGGCTGGAGTGAAGCAATTTTTTTTTCCTGAAGCCTGCACATATTTCAAAGACCAAACCCTGCAATCCCCAGATAATGAGGAGAAGGCCATTGACTCAATTAGCAGCTCATGCTACCTTACCCAGGTGTATTAATATACAGCACAGTTTAATGGTAAAAACTGGGAATGGACATGGGATAAAATCGGCACTGATACTGATTTGGAGAATATGGGAGAAATTCTGACAGGGAAGCTAAGTTTACAGCTGCACAGAGCCAAGAGACCCGAGGAGGGAATTTTTGCTATTTTAAACTAATTCAAATGTGACTTATAAGTTTTAGGCTACAATGTGAGCCTTTAAACAGTGTTGCTTTTTGTCTTTGTTACAATTTTTGAATCTGAAAACTTCCAGGTTGCTATGCATCATCACACACATGGTTTCTAAATAATGAATCCTGATCATCTGTGACTCTTAAAAGACCCACTCTGTAACTTTCTGAGCTCAGAACTCCACATTCTGGACTCATTTGATGGCACAGTGACATCTATTATGTGTATTTCTGAAGCTGTTGCTGCCCAGCACCGTCTCATCGCGGAGAGACCACGCAATTCAAATTTTGCATCCAAGATCACTGCGTGACATTGCAGCTGAGTTTCGGTGTTACACGCTGGCAAGCAGATGTAAACAAATCAGCCATTTTGACCAGGTACTGTGGCTGATTCAGCAAAATAACATTAGAAGACATTATCATAGGAACAGAGGAAACAAAAGGGAGCCAGAGACAGAGCAAGAGATAGACAAAAGTCAACATAAGACAAGTCTTTTAGTGTCTGGAGAGAGCTCATAGTACAGGTAGGATGCAAGATGGATACCGAATTAGCCATTGATAGGGAGCGTGTTACTAAGAAAATGGCAAAAGTTAAGTAGTGCATCAATAAGGCTGATTTATGCTTCCTTTATGTATGTAATTAGGTACATTTAATTTGGCAAAGAAATCAGAAATATTTTACACATTTCTTTGGTTTGATTTGCTTGTGATTGCACTACACTTTTCTCAAGCAGACCAAACTGCCTGGAGAATGTAACACAGTTAGCAGGAGGAAGAAGAAAACCCAGCTCATAGATTGGCCAGGACTGAAAATAAATATATACTTCCCTTTCAGCTAGCTTGTTTACAGCAAGTATGCGATGGAACAACACCAAGTTGATGCAGACTTAGGGTTTTTTACCTCTATTTTAGTGTTCAAATCTATCCATCCATTCATCCATCCATTCTCAACCGCTTATCTGGAGTCGGGTTGCGGGGGCAGCCGCCTAAGCAGGGAAACCCAGACTTCCCTCTCCCCAGCCACATTCACCAGCTCATCCAGAGGGATCCTGAGGCGTTACCAGGCCAGCTGAGGAATGTAGTCCGTCCAGCGTGTCCTGGGTCTTCTCCGGGGCCCCTTTCTGGTGGGATGTGCCCAGAACGCCTCACCAGGGAGGCGTCCAGGAGGCATCCTGACTAGATGCCCGAGCCACCTCATCTGGCTCCTCTCAACGTGAAGGAGCAGCAACTCTACTCTGAGCCTCTCCCGGATCACTAAGCTTCACACCCTATCCCTAAAGGAGAGCCAGGCCACCCTGCGGGGAAAACTTATTTCGGCCACTTGGATTCGCAATCTTGTTTTTTCGGTCACTACCCACAGCTCATGACCATAGGTGATGGGTAGGATAGTTGATCGACTAGTAAATCGAGAGCTTTGCCTTTTGGCTTAGCTACCTCTTCACCACAACAGACCGATGCAGAGTCCGCATCACTGCAGACGCGGCACCGATCCGCCTGTTGATCTCCCGCTCCATCCTTCCCTCACTCGTGAACAAGACCCCAAGATACGTGAACTCCTCCACTTGGGGCAGGACCCCATTGCGGACCCAGAGGACCATCATCTCGGATTTGGCGGTGCTGATCCCCATCCCATCTGCTTCACACTCAGCTGCAAATCGCTCCAGTAAGAGCTAAAGATCACGGCCCGATGAAGCCAACAGAACCACATTCTGTCCATAAAAGTTATGAACAGAATTGATGATAAAGGGCAGCCTTGGCGGAGTCCAACCCTCACCGGAAATGATTCAAATTTACTGCTGGCAATGACACCGGTCATACAGGGACCAGACTGCACGAACAAGGGGGTTCGGAACTCCATACTCCCGGAGTACCCCCCACAGGAGTCCCCAGGGGACACGGTCAAACACCTTCTCCAAGTCCACAAAGCACATTTAAACTGGTTGAGCAAATACCCATGCCTCCTCCAAGACCCTGAAGAGGATGTAGAACTGGTCCACTGTTCCACGACCGGGACAAAAACCACACTCCTCCTCAATCCGAGGTTTGACTATCCGACGGACCCTCCTCTCCAGCACCCCTGAATAGACCTTACCAGGGAGGCTGA
>JBAMHW010000001.1:4394563-4413326 GCA_037177495.1 Rhadinocentrus ornatus
TTCATTCATTCATTCATTCATTCATTCATTCATTCATTCATTCATTCATTCATTCATTCATTCATTCATTCATATTTATTTATTCCACACATGGCTATGCACAACATCCACTTATAACAAAACATCAACATCAAAAGGCTTCTTGTTGCACCACCATGATTGAGCAGGATGAATATGCTGAAATATTAACAAATGGAGTTATATCTAAACCATTTAAGAATAAATGGGGATGCAGGCAGGGATGCCCTTTGTCCCCCTTACTGTTTATTCTAGCAATTGAACCGTTTGCTCTATGAAGACCTTATAAAAAACACAACTGGTTAGTCAGTGGTCAACAGGAACACAGAATTCCTTTATTTACTGATGATGTCATTATCTTTTTGGAAAAACTCCATTCCAGCCTTGTTAGATCTAGTAAATACATTTGGAAGGATATCAGGGTATAAAGTAAATACAAATTAATCTTCATCAATGTTACTTAATTCAGAAGAAAGAAACAGTCCCTGTTTTACATATTTGGAGATTAGAATAGTACCATGGGTAAAGGACATTGTTGGAGTTTATTACACCCCCATGGTAGACTCAATTACTTCGTCTATAGATAGATGGAACTCTTTGCCCTTGTTGCAAGAATGAAGGTTCTTAAATTAAATATAATGCCTAAACATTTTTATTTGTTTCAGAAAATTCCATTGCCACCTCCTGTCAATTTATTCTCCATCTTAAAGAAAATCTTTGTACACTTTTTGTGGAACAATTGATGACCGAGGTTACACTTATCACTATTGTATCTATTATATGACAAAGGAGGCCTCAAATGCCCCAATCCACTTTGGTATTACTGGGCTGCTCAATTGAAGACGATGATGTATTATATTACAGATAAGTCCCTTCCACCTTGGATGAATCACTCATAAAAAAAGACCAAAAAATTCAATACTTAGAAATCTGATGATGATTTGGTATCAGGTTGGTAATTATTTAGGCGAATTCCTCTTCTCTGTCTTTCTCCAGTCCAGTCTGGGGTAACCAATTCATTACTCCAGGCAGAGCAGATCCTGGTTCTAGAAAGTGAAAAAAAGACAATAGGGAACCTTTTTGGGATCGGAGGGCAGGGTTTTGATGTCGTTTGAGGAGTTGATTACCAGGTACGATATTCCGAGCAAACTTTATTTTAAATATCTTAAAAGTGAGAAACTTTATTAGATCTTCCCCAAATCAGTGCATATCAATACCCCCGTTATCCATTTTGGAATTGGAAATGAAAAATGACTGTTTTGGAAAGGGAATTATCTCTCAGACTTGCTCTCCGATGATTGGGAAAAAGCACGTGCAGAGGCAAAAACATAAACCACCGATACACGTCTCAAAGTACTATAAATATAATTGGCTAATGAGGACATGTGTGACATCAGAAACGCTTCATAAGTACAATGGTGCCATTCCAGACCTGTGTACCAGGTGTGGAGAGGAGAAGGGGATGTTCTTCCACTGTGTCTGTAAATGCAATAAAGTTCAACAATTTCGGTGGTAGATTAAACAAGCTTTAGATACTATACTTGTCATGGTTTGGTTTTGGTTTGCCATGTTTTGCTCAGGTTGTGATCTTGGTTTAGTTTCTATGGTTTTTGTGTTTGGTCATGTTTCCAGTTTAGGTTCTTGGTTTTTGGTGTTCAGGGCTTAGTTTTGTGTTTCTTTGGTTTCTGTTCGTTAGTGCACCTGTCTGATTACTTATTCAAGTCACCTGTGTTTAATTCGTCAGTTTGTGTATTTAAGTCCTAGGGTTTTTGAGTTACTCGCGGTCAGATCCTTGTTTGGTTTCACTCCTGTACTGTATGTTTCCATGCCCCTGAGTATTTAGAAAATAAAACCCTTTAGCTGCACCAACCTGCATACTATGTCTGCACTTGGGTCCTCACCACCACCAACCGTAACGATACTGGGGATAAAATTAGTTCCTGATCCAAAATTGTTTTATTCTTGGTTTTTGTGTCTAGAAAAATGATAACTGCCCTAGATTTATGTTTACTGCTAGTAAACCAATTTTCACCACATGGATCAAGGAAATGTCCACAACTTTACCTATGGAGAAGATTACCTATAGTGTTGTCATTATTTCAAAACATCTGGGTCCTTTTTTGGATTATATGGAGAACGTGGATTTAGGGAGAGTGGGAAGAGAGGTGGATGAGGCGTAGTCACCAGTGATCCTCCGCAGTGTACTAAGATAAATTGATTTCTCTTGAGACTTGACCTCCATTGTTGCGTTTTTTTGTTTTTGTTTTTTTTTTAATATTTTGTACTTTTAATTAAGCGCTGCTCTGTATTTTTATTATTTGACTTGTAAGGAAAGAATATTTTAAAGGCTGGACAAAAATTAAGATGCTTTTGTTACATTTGATATATGAGCAGTCTTATTTTTCTGTATGTTGTTGATAGCATTTTGAAAATTCAATAAAGACAATGTTGGAAAAAAATGGTAATTTGTGCTTTGAAAATCCTATATATCAGGTTCCTATATATTGTAATTAATAATGAGCAAAAATACTCATTAGATAAGCCAGTTATGCTAACATTTGATATAAACAACTTTTTTTCCGATGTTATTATTTACAAATTTGCACATTTACAAGATTTCCTTAAAAAAAGCTAAAGTAAAAAAAACAAAAAAAACAAAAAAAAGCTAAATAAAGCTAAACAACAACAAAAAAAGAAGCATTACATGTTGTCAAACTTTGACAAAATACTTGCAGAGCTCAAAGCATGCTGCTTTAACATGTTGAGGAAACAGTCTTTGACAAAGCTGCCATGCCTGGTTACCGTTGCTAAGCTACAATTGGGCAATACCTTATGGATAAAGGATTTATTATGTGATCATCTCTTTCTCACATAAATATAAACTAAAGTGTCAAATTTATCAAACCTATCAACCCAAATTTATTCACCTGTCATTTTTTTCATAGACGTCCATAGAGAATTATTCTGATTTAATGAAAGCAGAGCTGTGGAAACATGATTAAATTTTAAATTTTTTATCATTTGGGTGCTTCTTATGGAACTAGTCTTTTGGGAGGCAGAAAAAAACTTTTCACCATTTTGTTAATGAGAGATGTTTGAGAAATACCACAGTGTAGATAATTTGTCCTTTTTTTTTAAAGTAGGTTCTTAGTGTTGGTAATTATCTTAACTTTGGTTTTATCAAAGGAAAGCAGTCCACCAGAATGCATCAGTGAGAAGCAGCTAATGAAAGCAATATAACAATATATCTAAAAGGTTCCTAAAGGGGGTTCTCAAGATCACCAAGCTAAAACAGCCTTTCCCGGGGGTACAAGAAATATATTCTCAAGTTGAAACTTGGCAAAGACAGATATTGGTTTTCCTGGTACTGCGTCAAGTCGTGTGTCCTTGTTCATCGGCGTTCTGCTCCATCACACTGATAACAGCTGACAGGGACATCTAAAGCTGCTGAGCCCCGACTCCTCTGGACCAGCAGTTCTCGACTGGCGGGTCATCAAGACTCTCTGGCACCAGATTGATCTTCACGCATAAATGCACAAACACAAAACCTGCAATGTTGCAGCGGAATCCTCATTAAAGACTAAATCAGCTCTAAATCGGGCTCAGCATAAGACACACTGTTGTAATCCTTGTCTGGAAACACACCAACTAGGAATGCTGATCCTCATTTTTTAAAATTAGACTTAGATGGGATTTGAGTAAGTACAAATATCAGAGAGCTCTAGCACTGGCTTGGATCAACAAGCAAAGTGTACAACTGTAGGCTGCAAAGAGATTTGCCCCTTTGGGGATAATAAAGACTCCCTGAATACCTGTAACATGTAACTCTTACAAAGCAGGATCAGAATCACAAGATAAAGTTATAACACATTTGCTTAATTTATATTATTCGATTTTATGTTATTTATTAATTCCTCCCAAGTTCCACCACCTCTCATTTGCACCATATATAGATGAAGAAAATGTTATACTTTACGTTGTAAATAGTGTAAAAAGTGTTATTTTTTTGTTTGTTTTTAATGCATGTTCACCCCAAGACAAATTCTTTGAATGTGAAAACTTGCTTGGCAATATAGTCCTGTTCTGATTCTGCTAGCAAATTGTTTGTCTATGGGACAACAGAAAGCTGAATGAAGCCGTTCTGTTTCTAGAAATGGGAAAGGAAATAGTCAAAATAGCTCTTGTACATGAGTGAGGTGGCCTTCCAAAAGTTTATACAACTAAGGATCATGCGTCTCCAAATGTTGTGAACCTCTATATTTTTGGTTTTGATTATTCACAAAGATTGTTTGGAGAAAAGTGTCAAATTTTTACATGTACGAATTTCTTGAAGCTAGTTGAAAAACCCTATAAGTAATAACCAATGAAACTGGTGAGAAAAACAAGATAAAATTTTTTTTTTACATATATACATTTTTAATGAATATAAAAAATATATTCATGTCTATGTCTGAGCTTTTTTCCTGAACTTCAGTCTTAAAATAACAGACCTATATGCAAAAATATATATTTTTCTTATGTACATGTGTGAACATAGTTATTTTAAATTGGATCACTGTGAATCATTTAATGAATTTGCTTAAACCAGATAATGAATAGACTGTAATTATTTGGATAGAATTGGACTGTATCTTAAAAAGTGCCTTTAGATGACTTTAAACTGAACTGCAAGACTCAACATACTGTTGTAAGATGTTGAACTGCTATATTCATTATGTAAATATATAGTAAAGCAATGAGAACTTTCCCAGAAAACAAGTTCACATTCTCCTTGTTGGCATTGTGAGCTCTTTTCTCATGTTGTGACCTCAGGCCAGTTGTGTGTGCATATTAGAGCATGTACAGCTCTTCTCCTCAGTACTGAGTATTCAAACTTCCAGATTTTCCAAGGCAAAGAGATGGAGAAAAGACTGAAGTCAGTATTTTTTCCTTTTGCTTGAGATGAAGAGACCTTTAAGCTGGTAAAACCTAAAAAGGTCTTCTTTTTTTGGAGAACCTGCTGCTTCAGTGCAGCATGCAGTAGTTATGCTGGCTAGGAATTTTAAGTTTACCCCATACTGCTCCAAGTTTTGCATTCAGGGAGCTTATAATCTTTTAAGGTGGTGGAGCAGAATGTCTTGTTGATGTCAGAGGTCAGAAAAGAATGGGCAGACTGGTTGTAGATGATAGACAGGATACATCCTGCCTTGTATCAACAGTTCAGGCTGCTGCTGGTGTAATGGTGTGGGATATATTTTCTTGGGCCCCTTAGCACCAACGTGGCCTGGTGTAACCACCACAGTCTACCTGAGTATTGTTGCTGACAATGTCCATCCCTTTATGACCACAGTGTAGCATCTTCTGATGCTACTTCCAGCAGGATAATGCACCATGCCACAAAGCTCAGATCATCTCCACCTGCTTTCTAGAACATGACAATGAGTTCACTGGACTCCAACGGCCTCCACAGTAACCAGATCTCAATCTAATAAAGCAGCTTTGGGATGTGGTGGAACGGGAGATTCTCCTCATGGATGCAGCCGGCAAACCTGATGCTGTCCTGTTAATATGTAGCAAAACCTCTGAGGAATGCTTCCAACACCTTGTTCAATCTATTCCACCATAGGTCCTAGTAGGATGGATGTGATGAAGTGTCTGAAGAGTGTTTTTATTTCACCTTTAGAAAGTTTGACTTTTCCCTTATTCTCCTTCCTGTGCATTTTTTGTTCATGTTGCAGAAACATACCTATTTGCAAACCTAATTAAATCACAAGTACAAGCAAAAGTAACCAGCTAGTCATCCAAGTACGTTTCATTAGTTTCACAAACTGCAGTCTGACTATTTTGTAACACAGCAGTCTCAAAATCCCCCCAAAAAAGACAAAAACATTATCTGGCGAGGACCCGTCTCAGGGCACTTAAAATTCTCCTCTTTAGTAGTCTAGCTTCCAAATCCTGACCACTTAAGGATGTAAAGAGCATTTTCAAGGGGAGAAAACATTTCTCTCATTACCTCCAGCTGAGAGGTAATGAACTCGAACAGCCATTTAATCACAACACACACACACATACACACATACATCACCATCACCATTAAACAAATAAACAGAACAACTGTATGAGGTGAATTTTAAGTGGAAGGCCTGATGTGTTGAGAGAGCTGCTCAGCCATAAAATACCAGGTGTTAAGTCTGTGATCTGAGATGTTGCATTCATCCATCTGAATCCCTTTAATCATTTGCATCACATGAATTAAGTTCTGGTTTGTTCATAATGTAACAGGTGTGCTCCACAGAATAGATAATTACAACTTTTTGTTGCTGTCCTTCTATTTTCTGACATTATTTCCATTCAGAACTGAATCTCTGAATGAGTTTCAAACTCCCAAGGCCAATTGAAGCCCTCGGGACAATTTTTTGTGGCCCCCTACTTGGCATCGAAGTTTAGTGTTAGGGTAGGCCATGCATTTTTCTCAAACATCATTGCCCATGCAGCGATTTCACCAATCAAACATAGCCATGCAGTCACATGACCACACGCACAAACAAACTCTTCACATATTATGGACCGGAGAATGAAACACACGTGAAAAATAGCAGAGGCAGCTGTCTGTGATGCTTAAACTGAGGAGGATGAACACCTCTGGCCTCATACAAAGCATATTTGGAGGATAAATTGGTTTTTGATGGATTCTGTTTACTGCTGTAACACCTGCACAACTAAAATAAGCCTCTTTTTCTGAGTTAGTGCCAGATTTAGTTTTTAAAATAGCGCCATTAAAAACTTTGTTTTTTTGGACACCCAATGATAAAAATTCTAAATGTAAGGCTTGAAAACTATCAGAAACTTCCTAAATAGAAAGGATCAATTGGTTTTGTTATTTTCGGGGCCCAGTATATTAATGGGATGAGTGGAAAAGCAGACATTTTTTTAAGAGAATTGCTCCCCACCTTCCCTGAGCTTTCTAGGATGTTAGAGCAGACCATGTGCCTTTTCGGGAGCACATTATGTGTATAAAAAGCTCTTCTCAACTAGGAACTTTAATAAGTCAAAGTACAGATTCAAACTTCATGATGAGCAAATTTAAGCTCATAATAACCATCATGAGAGGAAAAACACCTGCATGGGATGTACCACCAACAGATAGTCAAAGTGGCAAATATGAGCAAGTCCTACCAATCGCTAGAGAGGGCTGGACTGAAGGACAGCATAGAGACGCTAATCAAGGCAGGACAAGATCGAGCCTTGAGTACCAGAGCAATCGAGGCAGGTGCAGGCTGTCCAAAGAGACCCCTGAAACAATCCAGCACGTAACAGCAGGGTGCAAGATACTGGCAGGCAGAGAATACAGAACACTATAACCAAGTAGCCAGCTTAGTGTACAGAAACATCTGTGCAGAATATGGACTGGAGACCCCTAAACACAATGGGAAACACCTCCTAAGGTGGTGGAGAATGAGAGGGCTAAGATCCTGTGGGACTTCCAGTTACAGACCGACAAAATAGTGGTGGCCAACCAACTGGACATTGTGATCATGGATAAGCAGCAAAGGAAAGACGTTGTGATCAATGAAGCCATCCCAAACAATGGCCAAGGACTCAAGAAAGAGCTAGAGAAAGCCTGAAAGGTGAAGGCAACAGTAGTACCAGTGTTCATAGGAGCACTGGGGGCCATGTCCCCCACACTGGAGAAGTGGTTCCAACAGATACTTGGAGAAACATCAGACATCTCCATCCAGAAGACATTAGTCCTAGGAACAGCTAAGATACTGCGTAGGACCCTCAAGCTCCCAGGACTCTGGTAGAGGAGCCGAGCTTGAGGTGAACAGCCACCCAGCCTACCCAGGGGATGGGAGGGTGGGTGAGGGAAGAGTCCTCCTGTGAGTGCTTTGGGACTAAGAGGGGTCTATGGCAGTGTTTTTAGTCATTGCGAAGAATAAGAATGATACATGCTTTTACATCAATTTCCATAAGTCTCCGATAAGACCTGAAGAAGCTGCTGGATTGCTTTTATTTCTTTTGTTTAAAGCTGAGAGATCACCGTTCTGTAAATTGCACTCTGCTGTGCTCCGCCATATCTGTGGCAGCTGTTTCTTTGACTGAAAATTGAAGGGAGAACTCAGGACTTGCTGAACATTGATAAGGATATGTCCCTACCCAATTCTACCCCCATAGGTACCGATGCCATGCCATACCAGTAGAAATGCAGGCTTATGAACTGGCACTAATAACAATATGGATGATCCCTCTCCTCTCACACATTCCCCTCCTTCTTTTTATGCTCTGTGTTAAGATTTGCTGTGTTTTGTTAAACCAGGGCTTGTCAGGTGATTACAGTTTAATTGCAATTAAACACATTGCTGAATAGTTACTACCCATTTACAACAATTTAATTACAGGTTATTTTGTTTTACCTTGGCAAACCGGTCACTTTGTAATTCTGCATGGAAGCGAGTGAGTCATTGGTGGAGTGGCTATGACAAATGCATGCAGACAGTGGTATTTAGTTCATTGTTAGTCATTAAGTCCACGTCCCAGAGTAACTATTATCTAAATGTTGTTCACTGTGATCAGTATCTCAGAAGTGAAATTAAAGCTCAAACTGGTTTAAATTTATCTACTTAAACCTACTAGAGACAACAGCAAAACCAGGCTTCACCGAAGAGGAGCCACAGTTACTGGGACTATCATAAAATAAAACACCGTCAGGTTCATGGATCTGATGACTTGGTTGCAGTCTGCTGCATGTTATCATGACTCACACTACTACGGGGGATGGCAGGTGAAGCTGTCAGATTAATGATGATTAAAATGATCTATTCACAAAGGTAAGGGAAATTTCCCCTTCCTTAATAACTACTACTACTACTAGTCATTTAGTAGAAGCTTTTCTCCAAAAAGACATACATGTGAGAGTAAGAACAACACAAGAAAGAATTTAAACAGGAGGGGACATAATAATTAAAGTGTAACTAAACTCCCAACTTTTTTTGCATAACTCCACCCACTGCCAGATTTGAAAAAAACCCTGAAATTGCAAGGGTTGGGTGGGAGGGTTACCCCTACTTTCCACCGGGTGCGTTTCAAAATAAAAGCCGATGTGCTGATTTGCATTGCTGAACAATGTAAACATCTCAGTGTTTTTTTTGTTTTTTTTTGTCATCATAGACGATGAGACATTTATCCTCCTTTAATTTCGTGATCTCGTGGATTCCTGCATGTGCGGGTGCTCTACACCTGACATGCTCTCAGCATAGATTGACGTGCCACGGAGGATGGAACAAAACTGTGGTGCAGCCGTAACGTTAAGCACATGCACCCGGTGTAAAAGAGGAGTTAGGGTGATCAGAGAGCGGAGAGTGGGCAAGTCGGGATGCACAGGCAGAAACGATTGACAGACAGCGAGACTCACAAACGCCACAGAGCTAATTTTATGGTGGAAGACTTTTCCCCTCCTGAATTTCCTCAGCATCACAAGAACAAGGTATTTCTGAACCGTATCAGTCTGAGCCGTTAGCGCTGTTACGCTGGCCTGTTAGCATCTCCAGCAGCTCTGAAAAGCTGTGGAGACTCGTGGCAGATGCAAGAAGTACTGCTGCATGTAGCTGCTGCAACAGTTAAGTATCTTAAATTGTATCTATGACACCTTATTAGGAGTCAGTTAAAGCAGCACTACTACAGATCTTTGCACCTTGGTGCCCATAACAATGGCTTCAGTATTTGTTTTTCATCCTGTCTCTTCTCTGAGCTCTTTCCAGCAAGTAAAAGTCAGCTCAATGTTGACTCTCATCACTTTTTCTTTCTTTACCCTACCTCTTTTGACAATGTCATCTTGTGTTTCTTTGAATTAACCATAGGGCACTTTTAAAACAGCCGGTGTGTTTGTATTTAGTTGCCACGTAATGCAGTACCATTAAGCAAAATAGACATCACCTGATGTCCTGGGCTGGAAAAAGAAGTTGTGAAGGGCAGTTTTTCAGCCTCGTGACCCTGCAGGGCAGTGGTGGCTCCAGTAATGTACATTTTTAAAGTCAGTGTACCATCAAAACAAGCCAGAAGCCCAAAGATTGAAGGCTGGAAACTGAGTAAGATGTATGCATTATTACTCGGACAGCTCATTCTGTTCATATGTGCTGCAGACCATGTTTGTATGTGGCCTGTGTGTGCTTGTCAAATAAAAATGGGTTTAGGGGGGTGAAATACAGAAAGAGAAATACATTACTAAAACACACATATATATAAATATATATTAGCTTTAATATATTTGTTCGGAACAGCAAAATAAGACGTGCAAATAGGAATATATAGAGAACGAGATCAAGGGTAAAAATATTTTTTTTTGTATGTGTGTTACACCCCAAAGTGTAATTTTTTGTTTTATGTAGTTATGCGGATAAAAAAGATGTAGTCTTTTACTTCTACTAATTTTTTATGTATCAGGACATAATAGAGTAATGAAGTGCACTGCATGATTCAGCAGCTTAAATAACTTTACTGACTCTTCTTTACTTGCTTAAGTTAATTTGTCATGAGTCTCCAGACTCAGTTTTCTGCCCTTCAGTTTCTGTGGTACGTCTGGCCTTGTACATTCAGCTCCTTGTCTTACTTGGCCAAGTCTGCTCTGCCTAATCATGAGTCATCTCTTGTAGGTCTGGTCTTTGAGGGCCACATTCCTGCAAGTTTTTAATGTTTCCCTGCTCCAACACACCTGAATCAGAGTAATGACAGAACTACGCTCTCGGATCCATTTAAATTGAGTCAGGTGTGTTGTTGCAGGGAAACGCTGAAAACCTCCAAGAAAGCAGTCCTTGAAAGATTGACTTTGGACACCACTGCTATAGTTAGTAAATGTCCTCTGACACTTGTGGGTCTGACGCATCAAACCATCATGCTGAAGCTTGGTTTGGTCATGTGACCACTGATGTTTGCAACAACTGAGTAACGTCCATAGTAGATTAGTCCACCTGATTGTTTTGGTTTGTCAAACAAATCTCTGGGTCATTTGAACCAATTTTGAATGGTTTAAGTTCAAATTTATTTTTTTCCAGTTCAGATTAATGCACTGTTGTTCAGAATGAGAGGGTTTTTTTTATGTTATTTTTTAAAACATTAACTAGCTTAGGAAACCAGTGAATCACACCAAGTCTTTTCATGGACTCAATCCCCCATCCTAAGCACTGAGCAACAGTCCCATATGCATGGGGTTGCAGGAAATGACAATTACACAAACAATCATCGTGACACCAGGCCACTTCCATGAATAGTTCAGTTCATTTGAAGTAGCGTGAAAACTCATTCCCACTCTAGTCCAGACCAAAAAGTTGAAGTCTCAAATCACTAGCAATTGAACCCTGGTGCAGTTCTTTTACAGTGTAAAGGTAAACAGACCATCCAGGGAACCAAAGCTAGGAAGTGACGTAGGACTCGTCTTAGCACAACATGCTGGATAGCTCGCCGCCTCTCCTGCTGCTCATACTGGACAACTTCTTGTAAAAAAGCGTATTAGGTTTAAACACTAAAGTAAAAACAGAAACTCTTAAAATGCACAAACTCAATGTTGCTCCATTGTTCACTAGCAGTAAACAATGGAGCAACATTGAGAGCAAAGCAAGAAGAAGATGGTTCTCTGCATCCACCCCCCACACCCCCCCCAGTCTGAGTCCCCCAGACTGTCTTGAATGTGCCCTAAGATAATTGCAGTCCTCCCTCTGTTGTGTTAACACACATCTGAATGCTCCATACAAGCAAATTCACCACTTTTTCTGCTTTTTTAGATGTGCTTACACTTGATCAATTTAATCGAGAGCATGTGACTAGCAGCACCTGGTTGATTCTGCATTTTTGTTGATTTTGTTAATTGAATATTAATATGGTGTTAAATGTGGGTTTTCATTTGAAGTTGACCTAGTTAGGACCTGATCATTTTCTTATGTCCTTATCCCTAAAAGCCAAGAACTGAAAAAAGGGTCTTTTTTAAGACCTAATATGTCTCTTATAATTAAACTGAAACTGGTTTAGCCTAGTTTCTCCAGACATCCCAGACTGCCTTTAACATGACAGTCCACCAAGAAGCTTAATTTCACTTTCGAGCACACTGCTTACTTTCCTCTTATTTTTTATACCTGCTAAGTGCAAGCCTGCAATAAAGCCAGATATGAGAGCCAAATGTTAGGATGGCAATGTCATATATCAGCATAATCCAAAGCCTGCGGGTGGATCTCCTCGCTCCTCTGAGCCCAATTATACGGTGCGTGTTGTTTGAGCAGACGGGCTACAGTACAGATAGAGCACCAGATCGAGCCAGCACCCACTCATATTCATATATAGCCTGCTATAGAAATGCATAGACGCACTCATGCACGGTGGAGATTATTTGTTTTAATTTAAGGAGGTGTAGTGTGCAGCTGCATAGTTGTTTACACTGTCACATGTATAATTAACGAGACAGAATTCTTCAATGATGTGGACAAAGGCAGAAAATTCCTGACAATCACAGTGGAGCTGTGAAAACATTGTCGGCTCTCAGAAAGTTCAGTTATAGCCTAGTTTTAGTAGTTATTTACATAACAAAACATTTATCAGCTGATATCTTCTTGAATATAGTTTCAATCTCACAAATAACCCATGAAACATAAAATCCCATACAGCTGTCCAAATTAAACATTACATTTACAGACCTGCCACAATTATATCAGTAAGCAATTATTAATGCTCTGCACAAGTCTGCTAGTTACCTGTTGATTTGAGTCAGGTGTGTTGCACCACGGAAACTTCTAAAACCTGTTTAAATTGTGTCCCTGCATTTTCATTAGGACAGAGATTTTCTCGTAGATGCATTTTTTGGGGAAACACAGGAGGGAAAAAATGCTAAATAAAATACCCATTTTTTACACTGACATCGCCTTGAATTTATCAGAAAGTCTGAAGTAGTAAAAAAGACTTGTTTCTCTTTTTGAATCAAGTTGTTTGGTTTAAAATCTGGAATAATTTGGTATAAGAAAAGTCAACAAATCTTGGCCCTCATTTATCAAACGAATATGGAAATGAGAGCACATCTAGTAACAGGAATGATCTTACAATTGGATCCATGAGTAATTTATGAAACACATCTGACCGATCCCAGTGTAGAAATGATCGGGTCTTAATAAATGCGACGGCTAAAATCCATCATCATTTACATGTTACGCCCTTAATTATTCGTAATCCAGAGGCCTCGTCCAGTGAGGTCCAACCATGGAGAGGAGACCTTCTGCCAAAGAAAAGAAACTTTTAGGAAGGTGAGATCCACACCTTCATGTGTGAGGTGGAAACTAATAAAGCTTGTTAGCTGTTTGGCATCTAAAAGTCAGAGTCAGAGGCATGCACAAAAACACTACATGGAAGAGGATCATGGAGGCAGTTAATATCCTCGCCGTTGTTTAACGGACTCCAGCTGAGGTATGAATAAAATTCTTAATAAGTAGCCTATATGTACACATGATAAATGTTTTGTTTATTTTAAATTTTGATAATACCCCATGCCTGGCAACTAAAAGTCAATTATTTACTTTACACACCTTAAAATATAAATAACACTTTAAGAGTTCAATGAAAACCTTAAAAAAAGTGAACAAAACATTTTTGAAATGCTAAATATTGTCTGTGTTTGATTGCATTAGCTAAACATAATTGTGTTCAGGGTTCTGTTATATGAAACCATTTTTCACAGCCTCCAGAGGGGAAAACGGGTAGCTTATAGCATTTTCACCTGTCCAGTAAAGAACTGCACCTTTTAGTGCACAGCATGGGAAACATTAGCCTACTCATTAAAGGCTTTTTCTGTAAACCTAATTTAAAATGTTCTCATTGGTTGCGAGGGATAAAAGAAAAGCTTCCCTATAAACAATCTGTCTCTCTACATCAACAATGTCTTTGTCAAGTGTAACCCATATGAATTTACTGAATATATGACCATATTTGGTGTACTGGTTGTCCGTGAAGGCACCATTTGGTCACATGACACCTGTTCAGCCAATACCATCTCTTGTAGCCTCCATACAAGCTATCTGTGTTAGGCAATGGGAAGGTTGCAACAGGTGAGTCTTGTCCAAAGGCTTTCCGTTCGGTGTGTTTGGTTATTGTTTGAAATTCTGTCATACGTTGTAGACACTGCTAAACCACTTCTGATGCCAGGGTTCTCGTGTGCAACAGATTTTTAAGAGGATTGGTGAGTCTGTTTTGTCTGTATGCTACATGCTGTTAGCATTAGCGTGCTTGTAGCTCAACTCACTAGCATAATGCTAATGTAGCATTACACTACATTAGCATTACTGTCAAGAAGCTATGGTTATTAGGGTTACACCACCAGAGATGCAGCCGTTAGGACAAGTTATGTAATTTCTCCCAAAATCCTCAGAAAAAGTGGGGCCTTTTCTGACGGAGAGTTTATTAAGGAGTGCTTTTTGGTCTCTGTTGCACTGATATGCCCGGAGAAAAAGGCCACGTTTGAGAACGTCTCACTCTCCTGATGCACCGTGATGAGGTGGGTTGAGGACATCGCTGGAAACTTGGAGCTTCAGCTGAAGAATAAAGCTACAGACTTTGACTGTTGTTCTCTGGCTTTGGATGAGAGCTGCGATGTGCGTGACACCGCCAGCTTCTCATCTTCTTAGTGGAATAACTGCGACTTTCCAGTCACAGAGGAGCTGGCAACCATGCAGTCAATGAAAGGGACAACCACTGATAATTACTTATTCACAGAGGTAAATGCGTGTTTGGACAAGTTAGGACTGAAATGGGACAATCTGGCAGGTGTGACAACAGATGGTTGTCCAGATCTGACTGGGAAAAATGTTGGTCTTTTAAAGAGATGCAGGATAAAGTGACAGAAATTACCCTGTGCAGATATTGTGTTATACATCAGAAAGTGTTGTGTAAGACGGTGTTAAAGATAAACCATGTTGTTGATGCTGCTCAAAGAAAAGAACTTCCAACACCTGAGGAGGCCTGCTCTGAGAATTCTAGTCCTCTTTGGATCTACTTATGTATGTGAACAGACATTTTCACGGATGAAGTCCAACAAATCCAAACACTGATCCTTCATCACTGATGACCACCTCTCAGTTTGTCCTTCGCATGGCCACCACAAACAGTCAGCCAGATTTCAATGCCCTCGTTTAAGCCCAGTACAGACCGGATTATTCTCACTGAAAATGTAAAACGAGGAGGAAACATTACTAGTCGTTGTATTGTTGCATTTCTATAAACTTGTTAAGTTTTAGTTCCTTTTCATTGTCTGTGGAGATTAACAAGTTAAAATTAAATTGCACAGATTTAGTGATTGTTTCGTATTTGAACTATGCACCACACGTTCACACAACCAATATAAATATTTACAGAATACTTTTATTCTTCTGACTACCAGTACCAGCTATTCATAATATATAATTTAGTTAATTTTACAATGGAGAAAGTTGAGCAGAATTAAGTTGAAGTTGTCGGTTTGGCCCTCTGACACAATTCAGGTTTCTCATGTGGCCCCTTGTAAAAATGAATTGCCCACCCTTGCTCAAGAGTCTGAACCCTACACAACACAACAACCTTCTGCAGTCTGTTGGGAGGCTGTTGCAAGCCAGCCCACTTTCACCTTTTTGCCCCACTCACTATCCACATTCACATTGGTTGAATAGTGCACATATGGACATTTATTCTATTCTCATGGGCTCGGTTTTGTAATTGGACAATTTATACACACTGCATTGTGAAATATGAAAAGAGTAATTGTGATATTAATTTGGTATCCTTGATAGAGAAATTCCAACTGGGTTGAGTTTGCATGTTAGCTCATTAAGTGTTGTGAATCATCTGGTTGCAATAATTTAACTCTTGAAGTTAAACTTTATCAACATTTGTTTTCTTTCTCCTGCAGATTGTAAATATTGTACATACTGTCAGTTTTTTCCACAATACTAAGGCATAAACCCACTAAAAGCCAAAATCTTGTCTGTGTGTTTACTGTACCTGCACCACCCAGAGCTGATACCTACATCTTTTGATCCTAGCCTCAGACATTTGCTGGTTCTTTCAGCAACGCTTATACATGCTACACAAGCTTTTCTCCTGTCAAAATAAGAATTATGTGACGGATAACTTTGGTGAATTGTGTAGCTCTTTACTACTTTCTGGTTCCTTAACCAATCATTTGCGACTCCCTGAGGTTGCCAAACAACAGCGCAGGGTTTGGTAATTTATGTCGGCCAAATAACCTGCAGTAATGATGTTTGGGCCAAGTGAATAGTGTGTTTGTCATAATAAACTCATGAAAATACTATCAAAATTAATTTTTTAAGTAAGAGTAAGGGAAAATAGCTGCTGCGTGGCATTTGTTGATTAATGTAGCTTTTGTTTTATACTTTATGCTAATGTGAATTGGTGCGTAAAATTAGCGCTAGCATTGCAAAGCATGGCAACTTATGCTAGGCTTACATCAGAAGACTTTGAAAAGATTTGCAAAAGACTAGAAAACTGCCAGCTCACACCCGCTCACATCTAAAGACAAATGTTTAGAGTTTTAAGTCGTAGCCTAGTCTCAGACTGAGATTTAACAAAGACTGTGAATCATTATTTACAAGACTACAGCTAGATTCTTTTAGCTTTTATGTGATATATTGGACAGTTGATATGGAACAGGGCTGATCTGCCCACAGCAACGCAAACAAGGGGAGAGTTTCCAACACATCATTATTAAGTGTGACTTTGCATCTCCGCCAGATGTTACACTGACTCATCAGAATCTGAAAGGATGAATGAGTTTCTATTCTTCTCTCATTTGTTAAATCATTATACTGTAACACATAAATGATCCACAGCAGACATTAACTTCTTAATAACCATCCGCTCCTCGTTCTGGACGGCCCACCTACAACGTGTCCTCACCGCTTCTTGTTCGTCTATTTTCTTTTCTTTTTTTTCCCATCGGTATTTGCGTTTTTGCCCAGCATTACTGTGTGTGAATCATCTTGACTCATCATCAAAGTGTTTGCTGATGCTATGTTGTCCGTCCTTCATAAATAGCCGTCCCCTCACAAACTGGCAACCTGCACAAAACTCTCCGATGGGGAGGGGGAAGAAGAAGCTCTCCGTGTTTTTGTCTTTGGACTGTATTGTGTTCCTGAATCAGAGGCAGACTCCCAAGTTAACGTCTTTTTTATTTCACTTCTTCTTCTTCAGTGTCACACATACATTCAACATCGCCCCCCAGCTGTGAGGAATAGTAACTGAATACACCACAGACTGCAGTTCTGATTTGAAACACTAAGTGTCAATGCTACTATTTTGCCTTTAAATGGAGTAGTTTTACAACTTTAAGGTATTGCTTGCTAGAAAAGACGAATTAGCTCCTGTCTCCTCTGCAAAGCCCCCAGTGGAGGCTGTGCTGGGCACGATTCACTGGACATTAGCTCCTCTTGTGCCAGAGCATCAAAAGGCTCTATTAGCAAAAGCAACATTGTGCAGAATTGCACAAGACAGAATTATGTTGCAGACTTTCTCCAAAGACTACAACTTCCACATCCACAGTGATGAGATGCTCTAAGAGTGAATATGAGTTTGTTTGCAAACACGGATCTTTGTTTGTAATTTATCATTATTTCTAATTGTAGTGTATATTGATTTATGAGCCTATTGATTAAATTTGAGCTATTCTAATAGTCATTGTGGGCTTTGGCTGTTTATAATATATGTTAGTTTCCCAAATAATTTTTTTTAAATGATGGTTTGAGATTTGTTTAATAATTCTGTCTGCTGTGCTGCAACACTAATCCACACTGACTCAAACTTGCCTACCAAATCTCAGACCAGTTGGGAGAAATCATATATCGCCTGCATTAATAAGAAAAGGTCCAGCTGGCTTCTTTTGAAGTCCAGCATCTGATACATGTCCCTGATTAGAGAATCAACAGGTATAACATCAAAGTGATGAAGGTTGGAAGTTTGAAGTACTTGTAGCAGGATAAAGGTAAAATAAACAGTGTTTTGCTTTTTTTTTTTATCCTACCTGTGTCATCACAGTGTAATTATTGAGTAGCTTAACAGTAAGTGGCCCTGTGGAGTCTTTAAAGGCACTGATCAGAGACTCAGAGTCTTTAATGACATCCAGTGGGAGGAGGATATTGCTCAGTGCAAAGAACTTTCTGAAGACATCTGCTTCTCATGCTCCCTTCACACATTCCCCCTTTGATAAATGTTTGACATTAACTTTCTCTCTCTGTTCCTTTACTTCCTGTCAAGCCAAACATGGCTCTGTTGCTGGGAACCCAGACACAATCTTTTACAGGAATAAAGCACAATCGCAGAGCATTTCATAGCAAACTTGGAAAAATTCTATTTCTCCCCAATTACAGCAGTCTAGACATGAGAAAAGAATCTTATACACCTGGAAAAAGGATATATTACTGACTATCAGTCCCACAAACAACACAGTTGAAACCAAAAGTGAAACTTTGAACCCTTCAAGCAACTTTGATTGTTTTCTCAGAAAAAATAAGGTTTTCTCTAATCCTTTTCCCTCTTTTAGTAGGAGTTTTTTTTTCCCTGAAAGACCATAGTTTATTCAGCAGAAGAAAATTTGAACGTTTGCTTCCTCCACACTGCATGACCGACACGACTTCTGTGGATGCAACATGGCTGGAGAAACTAACACAGAACACATGGGCTGTGTCCCAAACCGCGCACTTCTATACTTCGAACACTACATTTAAGTGCTTAGTGCGCTAACACAGAAATTTCA
>JBAMHW010000001.1:4422140-4434201 GCA_037177495.1 Rhadinocentrus ornatus
ATGTTACAAAATCTATGCAGATTTTTTCTTGTGTATGTTAAATTTTCTGAGGATCAGGATTAGTTGTACAAAGAAAATTGTATCACCATTCAAGTTTTCCTCTAAATAAATGAGAATTTTTTTCTTGCAGAATAATTACCCGTCCTGTTATTGTCCTCACATAACCCTGGACATCAGTTCAGAATACTTTTAGAAAAGGCAAATTGATAAAACATGATGAATAGTATCCTCTTTATTTCCACATAATTTACATAACAAATCAGTATCATTATTGAACTTTGCCCGCATCTTTTGTGTTGGATAGATCTTGTCACATCTTAAATGAAACTTTAACTTAATTGTTTACTTAGATCTTCTCACCAACCATCCCTGCTTTCTGCCAGTTAATTTCTCCATAAACTGAATTCCAGAAAGATTGTCTTAAAGGTAAAGTTGTCGTTTGTAAACTATTTCTAATAAGTTTGTTTGATCAACTCTTCTTTGTGATATTGATTTCCCCTACAAAAATCTGAGAACTACAGGATCCAGCGATGTTACGTACCCCTTTTGTCTAGGGGAGCTGAAGGGCATAATAACACAAAAACGCAGATAAACCAAAGTAAAATAATTACAATTTATTTACAATAACCAAAAATTCTGTACAAACCCCCAACAAAAAGTGTCCTTTTCAGGTAACAAATAAACAAATAAACATAAAGTGTCCTACAAAAGGAACTGCACAAAACCGGCAATACCATATTAATTCAATATAAACACAAACAAAGGAAACTTAACCAAATGAATCTTACATAAATTTTTAATCAGAAATAACAAACAAAAACAAGTCAAATAATCACTAATAAATAAAGGAGGGGATCTTCTCCTAACGAGAAGGCTCCCTAAACTTATAATAGACCACTGTTGAACAGTCAAAAACACAAATGACAACCTGAGTCCACTGACACGGTTGTGCAATGAATAACACTGTCAGCAAAAGACTCAAAAGGCAAACCTGCAACACACGCTCAGAAAGCAGTCCAAGTGGCGAACTGTGCCCTATCTGCCCAGAATGATGGCTGACTCTCCTATTTAAGGGCGAGGCGTCCATCTTTTTCGTCGTCTGGAGGAGTGCGCGAACTCCAGCAACCAATCCACGAGGCGGAGGGGAGGTAATGCAGATGCCGGTCCCATCCAGAAAAGGCCAGGGGCCGTAACAAGCGGTAGGAAAAATAAAACCATGATTTCATAAGCTTCTGAGAAGTTGCAGTACAATCCTCAGTATGGCATCAAATACTATCGCGTTCTCTTTAGGTGGGACTGGAAGCTAAGATTTGCTTATAAATACTAAGTAAGAGAGTAATTGTTAGCAAGTTGTTTAACAAATATAGTCCCATGATCGAACCACTTTTTGTAAAATAAAGATTTATTTTTAAAATGACCAGAGTTATTATCCGCTATGGGCTCAATATTAAGTCATAAAGATTTTGCCGTTTTAAATGTTTGAAAATAATTTTAGAGTTGCATCTGTAAATAAAGCTTGTCACCCTTTAAAAACAATCTGCCTGAAAAATTCAAGTTTGCAAATGTGCAGAAAAGGGTTTGCATGGTTGTAAAAAGATTTGTATTTGTGGGAAAAAAAAAAGAAGTTATTTTGCGAAAACCCTGTTTCCAGAGATGCAAAGTACAAAATTGCATGCGAGACTGAGAGTTGTGAATTTTATCCTTATCTTTAGACTTCTATCTGATTGGATAGTGACAAATCAAACTATCTAATCAGAGAGCAGAGGGATCAGAAAGTGGCTGGGACTGACAAGATGTCTGTCAGACGCAGGCCTCTTTGGCAAGAACATGCTACAACTGCCAATGCGATCGCTCAGCTTGGGATACAAGCACGAGAAGGTTTGGTTGGTGCTGGAGCTGAGGGAATCCTCTGACCAGCTGGTGAGAGCAGCAGGCACCCAAATAAGAACAGAAAGGAAGTGGAAAGCCCAGGAAGATGTTGACATGGCAATCGACAGGCTGAAGCATCTTGAGGTGGTTGGCAGGGTCCAGGAGGGTAGAGCAGGCCTTGGGAGAAGCAAGTCTCCCTTGTTCTGGTCAAAAGCTTTTATAGAAGGTCGAAGAGCTATGGTGGTGCCAGAGGTGGCAAGAGCTGAACAGGAATGCCTTACAATCAAAGCGGTGTTCCAGGGCCAGCAAGGACAATGGACATTATGGGAAGGTCTCACAAGCAGGCCCATGTCATGGTCTGATCTTTGGAAGATCCCCAAGCTAGGTCAGCTTCCTGATTCGAGGAATGTATGACACCTTATCTTGTCCCCCGAAACCTTCACCAATGGTTTGGTTCTGAAGAGACCTGTCTTCTTTGCAACACCATCAATGCAAGCCTCCAACACATCCTGTCAGGCTGCAAGACAGCATTGGCTCAAGGCCGGCTACATATAAAAGAGCTGGCTGAGGAGGCAGAGAAAGGCAGCTTCTGGCTTCTGTGGCTAAGGAGGAAGCATAAGGAGTGGGTGCCGAACAACATCTAGGGCTTCAGCAGGGGGTGGCAGGGAGAGATCCCTGCTATCGCTACGCCATCAGGAGATGTACTGGGGTTAAGGGAGTGAAACATCAATGGCTGGTGGTCCCCAGCTGAAGACCTACATAGGCCCACAGAGGTGTTCAGTGAGGTGTCATAGCACACCTATCCAAAGGCTGTGGTGGAGGTGTGTCAAGCAGCGATGCACAGCAGGATAACATCACCTCTATCATGACATAAACATAATGTAATTAATTTTTCATTAAAAGCGATTCCTGGAGAAATTCCTTTTGTATTTTTTGGTATCAACTATCTGAAAAATTGCACAAGGAAATATGTCATCAAATCTGTATTTGTTTATAAGGTGGAAAATGTGGTCTCATGTTCAGGCTCTTACACACACACACACACACACAAACATTCAAAGTCAGACACGGTAGGATTCTCTGGTGTTTATATGTACACATTTGAACTCATGTGAGTGTGAATGCCTGCAGCACATTTAATAAGCTACACTTCCCAAAATAAGACTTTATGTGGAGGGGCACTTTCTGCTGGCACTAAAAATTTTCCTAATTTTAGTTTTGCTAGGAAAAAGATCAGACTGTGCTGGGCTGGAAGATAGGCCCCAATGCTGCTGAGTGATGAGTCACTTTAGTCAAATAAACTGCTAAAAGGCAAAGAGACAGACGAGCAAAAGGAAGGATGCAACATTTTTATGTGACACTCCAAGCACCAGTGAGGAAATGGAGATGTTTACTTTGTTATTTTCGTCTGAGCCTCACCTCTAATGTCTTCTTTCTCAAATGATGCATTAGCATCTTTGATTATAAGAAGTCTTTTTTTTCTAGCTGAGACCACAACTTGATCCTGCTCTTAGTAAGGATTAGTAAACTTTCTATGGACATTATAAGCATGGCTTTACAGATGCCAGTCTATCAGCTAGTTTATCACTTTGGAACAAAATATTAAAATTACATGAGCTACTGAATGAATGGTGCTTAAAGGTCCCAGAGATAAAATGTTGTTTATATAACAATGCCAGGTATTTGTTAGTTTAAAATAAAATATCTCCCCATTATGAATTTGGTGGGTGGCTTGAGGTGCGGTGGCTGGGATGAGGATCAACACCTCCAAATCCTAGACCATGGTTCTCAGCCGGAAAAGGATGAAGTGTCCTCTCTTGGTCAGGAATGAGATCCTGCCCTAAGGGGATGAGTTGAAGTATCTTAGACAGAGGAGCGGGAGATGAACAAGTGGATCAGTGCGGTGTCAGCAGTGATGCATTCTCTATATCGGTCTGTTTGAAGAAGAAGCTGAACCAAAACGTGAAGCTCTGGATTTACTGGTCAATCTTCTTTCCCACCCTCAGCTATGGTCACAAACTGTGGAAAGGGATTGAAAAATATTTATCGCAGATATAACCTCGTCGGGGTGTCTGGGCTTAGAATTAGGGTTAGAAGCTCTGTCATCTGGGAAGGGCTCAAAGTAGAGCTACTGCTTCTTCACATGATGTGGTGGCTCTGCTGGAAGCTTCTTTGGTGAGGTGTTCCAGACACGTCCCACCGGGAGGAAACCCCAGGAAAGACCCAGGACATGCGGGAAGGATTAAGTCTCTTGGTTGGTCTGGTAACACCTCAAGATCCCCCCGGATAACCTTGAAGAAGTGGCTGAGGAGAGAGAGGATGGATGGATGGATGGATGGCTATTAATTGTTATGAGTTGGCTTGTATGAACACTGATTGGCTCATAATCAACCTCATACAACACAGGAAATCATTCCTACCTGTGGCCATCAAACTGTACAACTCCTCCATATAGCAACTACTGGAGAGAGTGGTTATTTCCCCAGACAGCATAAATGAAAGGAGACAGAATTTTCATACACAGGCTATGAGGACACATATGACTGTTAGAAAACCTTTAGAAAGTGAATTTTGCACAATATGGGATATTTAAACTTAAACTTTAATGCTCAAACTGAAGCTGTAAATGCTATTTTTTGCTCAGTTAGATGTGCATTTGGCCATACGACTTTTAGGGTCTGAGGTATGGGAGACTGGGTTGTGTGTCCCGCTGTTCAGCTCTTGAGCCAGTAGGTTGGTCACCACAACAGGTCAGTTCAAGCTGAAAGGTAAACTCATTCTCTGTCCAAATTTTCTTTTAAGCTAGTATCTTTTTTCACAAAAGTGGAAAGGCACTAGCTTAGTTTATTTGTGACAAGCTTATTATCAC
The DNA here is from genome assembly GCA_037177495.1 of Rhadinocentrus ornatus. Taxonomy (NCBI): domain Eukaryota; kingdom Metazoa; phylum Chordata; class Actinopteri; order Atheriniformes; family Melanotaeniidae; genus Rhadinocentrus; species Rhadinocentrus ornatus. The sequence goes on from JBAMHW010000001.1 coordinate 4,426,879, forward strand.
CCTGTTTGCAAGTCTGTTTCAGATCAGTTAGCATTTAGCTCTCTTTTTATGTTATGCTATTTGAATTTTATTAAGGGAGAAACCCTGGTGTCCTCACAAGAGCTAAGTCCATCATCATGGATAGGCTAATAAAACTTTAAAACTTGCCTTCACGTGGACGACCTTTGTATGCCATGCTGTTACAGGCAACAGAAAAAACAGAAAATTACTCTTTTAAAATGGCTCAGAAATAAACATAAATGCTAGTTAGTGAAAGTACTGTAGAACAGTTACTGGATATCACTAATATCTCTAACATGACACTTAATAGATGTTTCATTCCGCTTTAAGAACACTTTTTGATAAGTTTTGATACCATCGAAGGAAATATTGACTTGAATTACTTTGACTTGAGGCCAAGCACTTGCAGAACTGCTCACATGCTCGACATTTCTTGGCTAAAATTTGTCAGTGCTCATTAATGTAGATAATTTTAAGAATAAAATTAGAAAAATAATCCTATCTTGTATATTTAATCCCTAAAAAAAGCATGATGTAACATTTCTGTTTACCCCATTACAGTGATGATTATATAAAGGCAATATATACTTGCATCTAAATGTTAAAGATGCTTATTTGGTTTTATTGCAAAAATAGAGCTTTGGTCAAAGGGTGTGGTGTTCTTTGGATGCAACTCAGCATTCTTTTTACTTCAAACACGACAGGAGTTTTTACCAGAAAGTTCTATTTTGGTTTTATCTATCCCAATCCTCTTCTGGATCATCCAAATGCTCTCTAGCAAACTTCAGATGGGCCTGGCTTAAGCAGGACACGTCTGGCACTGCAGGATTTGAGTCCCTGGCGGCATAGTGTGTTACTGATGGTAGCCTTTGTTAATTTGGTCTAAGCTCTTTGCAAATCATTCACTAGGTTCCCCCATGTGGGTCCCACCGTTGTCGTGATCATTTTGACCCCATGGGGTGAGACCTTGCATGCAGCCCCAGATGGAGGGAGATTATCAGTGGTCTTGTATGTCTTCCATTTTTTAATAATTTCTCCCACCGTTGATTTCTCCAAACCAAGCTGCTTACCTATTGCAGATTCAGTCTTACCAGGTCTACAATTTTGTTTCTGGTGTCCTTTGACAGCTCTTTGGTCTTGGCCATAGTGAAGTTTGGAGTCTGACTGTTTGAGGTTGTGGACAGAAGTTTTGTTTTTTTATTGATAACGAGTTCAAACAGGTGCCATTAATACAGGTAACGAGTGGAGGACAGAGGAGCCTCATAAAGGAGAAGTTACCGGTCTGTGAGAGCCAGAAATCTTGCTTTTTTGTAGGTGACCAAATACTTATTTTCCACCATAATTTGCAAATAAATTAATTCAAAATCAGACAATGTTTTCTGGATTTTTCTTTCTCATTTTGTCTCTCATAGTTGAGGTATAACTATGATGAAATTTACAGGCCTCTCTCATCTTTCCAAGTGGGAGAACTTGCACAATTGGTGGCCCACTGTATATAAAAAGAGCAGATTAATCACAGCTTTCAAATTAATCATGATTAACCACCATTTGTGAGTTTTTATATGTCTGAAATTTGTCCATTTTTGCTGTATTGTGTCAACAGAAAGTACCAATGCTTACAAATATTTACTGTTAACCGACTTTCCCTTTGGTTAAACATCAGATGTCCAATGATCAGTAAATGCAGCATGTAATGTACTTCTATATGCTCTTCTAAAACATCTCTATCATGTTCTAGATAATAATTCTAAATTAATTAAACTTTTTTTTATTAATTATAAAAATCTAAACAACCAGCAGATGTGAAGACTGAGGTTAAACAGCCAACACTGATGAAAAAACTCGATAAAAATACTTTTTCCTTTTATCATTGAATTGTCTGTACATGAAATGTGCTATACAAATAAACTACTTTGCCTACTCTGCACTAACACTCACACTTCAAAGTGCTTTACATAAAACAAAAGCATTACAGATATTAAATAATAGTAAGTAAACACCTGTTGATATATAATATCATTGGCAAGTGTTTCTTCACTTTTTTACATTAGATGATCATTTCAGTTGTAATAATCCGTTCAATATTTTATAAAATCTTGACCTGAAAAAGGTCCAAAAATTTTAACGCAATTAATTACATAAATTAACACCTTTAAGGCTTTATCTTTGACAGCCCTATATATATATGTATATATATTAGGGCTGTCAAAAATAACATGCTAATGGCGTTAATTCATTTAGTAATTAATTGCGTTAAAATATTTAACAATGCAGTATGTAGAAGTACAATACATGCTGCATTTACTGACCACGTTTACCCAAGAGAAAATCAGTTAACAGTAAATATTTGTAAGCATTGGCTCTTTCTGTTGATACAATACAGTACCAGAGAATTTCTATTTTGTCATACTTTCATAATCCGAAGGATATATATATATATATATATATGTGTATGTGTTAATTACATTTATCAGATATTAAACTGTAGCAGGATAATAAATCTTAATGAACTTATTATAGTGTAATTTGGAAGACTAAAAAGACTGTCATCTGTTTAATTATTTAATAGTCTGTCAATATTCATGCATCCTACAAACAAACACTTGTAGGAAACACGTTAGTCTGCGGTGTTGTGCGTCACCAGAATGTCATGGGACATTACTGTCCTCTTTTGGTGAAAATGTTTAACTTCATGTTGAACATATTTTACTTCTTTTAGAAATTCAGATTGCTTTATGGTCATTATAATTAATACAACTAAATTAGGTTAGCGTGTAGCTGGCATCTTTCCTACTCAACAGCCAAATGTAAATAAGGAGTAACACAAGAGTATGATCTTAGAAATATTCTTAGAAAATGATTTCAGTCACTGATGATATAAAATATATATCTATATCCCGCATTTAAACAACATATAAATGTATATTTATTATTTGCCTGAGAAAGAATTTATGGTACCAAAATGAAATTATCAAAATGATATTTACATTAGCTCGTAATAGTTTATTTATTTTGCAGTGTATGTCTGTTCTGGGAACTCCCTGTCACTGCGTGCATGGAAAGTCAAAACAAAGAGAAAAGCAACAAAAAGCACATGTATGACTATACTTCTCAGATTTTAAACAAATGAAAACATGATGGTAGCAAGAGGCATTGGAACTGACCCTAAAACCTGCCCAATGCAATATATGCTTGATAGCATGCACATACTTACTGCACATAACTAATTTATCATATTTCACAGCAGAGGTAAGTTCCAAGGAGTTCTCCAGCAACTTTCAATTTAAAGTAATTATCAGACAAAATAATTTTGCACAATTCTTAAAAGGTCAGTTTTCAGTTAAGATTTTGGAAACTTTGACATTTAACCTTAAAACCCTCTCAGTTCTTTTTACAAGACCACCGTCTCCATAATGCATAAGAGTTCAGACTCGTGTTATTGAAGTAGTGCCTGCAAAAACATTTAAATTCCATTCATCAAGTGAGAGCTGAAGCTAAAACTCTTCTAAGTAACTTTCTTTTTTTTGTTGTCAACTCTGTGTTTGCAAGTAAATGTTATTTTAAAGTAATGGAAATAATAATTAACATAAAAGAAAGACAGCTGGTTCTTATTTAGTCTTCATAATAGGTAAAGATGAACATGGAAGACTTAGTAGGCTATACCATATTTTTGTTGAATAAAACTGCATGGAAAAACTAAGTTTATTGTTATTTCTTCCATAGGAATAAATAGAAGCCAGATGATGCTGATCAAATGCACTTAATGAGATATTGGTAAGTGGGGGTTTGTTTGTAATTGGATGTTTGTAATTGGATTGCTCTATAAAAGCACATGTTTTTTTTTAGGTTTGCTGGCCTTGAGCATTCAGGTGTGTGTTAACAAAGTGCCAAGGAGTAAAGACATCAGCAATAATCTTAGCGAAGCAGCTGTTGCAGTCCATCAATTTGTGTATTATAAAGTAATTTTCAACCTATTTAAAGTTAGCAGCAGGATCCAAGTTGTTGTTTTTTTCCATCATCTGTTTCTTCATTTATTTCTTAACACATTTCTCTGTATGTTTCTTCATGTGTTCTTCAGAATTTTCTTCATTAAAAAAGGAAGTTGGACTTCAGAATAAAAGAGAAGTAAGCAATAAATACAAAAAACAAACAAACAAACAAAAAAGATCACTTTTACACCCTTTGGTTTCTAAATGCAAGTAAAACATTTTAAATTTAGCAGCGTGCTTCTTGCATGTCAGTGTCAACTTTATTTATATAGCACATTTAAAAGGCTATGGCCAACCAAATTGCTTTACAGTGAAAACAGTCGTCAACAATAAGAAACAACAAAATCAAAACCATAACACAATAAACCAAAAAAAACGCGAAATAAAACACTTAAAAATCCAGTAGAGGTGACTCTGCTCATTCAAAGGCCAGGGTGAATAAGTGGGTCTCAAGGCGCATTTAAAAAATTATAATGGGGCCAGTCCATTCAGAGGCTTAAAATCAATCCTGTACCTAACCGCAAGCCAGTGAAGTGAGGATAGAAAAGTGCGTCATTTGCTCAAATTTTCTTTGTCCTTATTCAGAGACAAGCTGCTTTATTCTGGAAAAGCTGCCGACAGTTGAGATCTGAACAGCCAATGCCGACGTACAGGGAGTTACAGTAGTCCAAACTCGATGAAATAAAAGCATGGATAGCTTTTTTTAGATCAGTCCTTCTTAGATAGGGTTTGATTTTGTCCAGAAGCTGAAAGAAGTTAATCTTGACCACTGAGCTAATCTGCTTGACTAATTTAAGCCACCCATCAATGATAACACCAAAATTACTAGCCTGTGATCGTATATAAGGTGCTAGTGGGCCAAGGGAGCTGGCAAGGACGTGGACCAAGTCAGGGCGACAAAACAGGACAATCTCATTTTGTTTTCATTATTATTATTATTATAAATTTAAAGTCCATCCATGTCTTACTTTTCCTTATAATATTAAACACAGCATGAAGACATTCTTAAGAAGGGGCCTTTAATGGCAAGTAAACCTGCACATCATCAGTAAAGCAGTGAAAAGGAATGATCATGCTTCGTAAATATAGATCCCAGGGGTAGCATATAAAGGGAGAACAGTAGAAGGCCCAGAACTGACCCCTTGAGGACCCCGCGGGTCAGGGGGGACACCCAAGAGAAAAACTTCCCCTAACATCACACAGAAGAATCTATCTGTAAGGTAAGATTGAAACCAGTCCATAGTGGTGCCTTCTTTGGCTACACAGTGCCCGAGGTGTGACTGGAGAATAGTGTAATCCACTGTGTTAAACGCCTCTGTTAGATCTAGAAGAATTATAAAAGGCACAGTTACCGGAATCAAGGTTTAAAAGAAGATCATTAAAAACTTTCAAAAGAGCAGTTTCAGTGCTGTGAAGAAGCTCAAAACCAGACTGAAACAATTTACCAACGTTGTTCCATTTTAAAAATTCTTGGAGCTGGTAAAAAACAACTTTAGAAACTGGTCTAAATAGGACAGAACCAAGGGGTCCAATTTTTTTTTTTTTTTAAAGAGGCTGTATGCATGGAAAACAAAATGTCCAAAACCCATAGGTTGTATAAATAAAGCTTACTAAGAAGGCTGACTATTTTACTAATACTGAACAGAAAGTAATACTCTTCTAACACAGGCATCACCCAACTCCAGTCTTTGAGGGCTGGTATTCTGCAGGTGATATAAAATGATTGGGTCATTAACAGACTTTTTGCAGAACTTGACAACAAGCTGTTGGATGTCCATTTTATTGAATCAGGGGTGTTGCTGTAGGGAAACATCTAATACCTGCAGGACACTGGCCCTCAAGTACCCGAGTAGGTGATCCAGAAAACTAAACAAACATTTCAAGTCATTAAGTTTATCTACAGAAATACCAAAATCTGACTAAGGTTGCACTAAATTTCCTGTAAGTGATTTTAAGTTTAAACATTATGGCTTTAAATGCTCTGATACCTATGACGACTATCTTACCCTTTTTCATACAAACCTATTGTGATGATTCATGGGTTAGTCTGAGTTTAATGTGAATTTAACTGTTTACTTATATTTCTGTAATCATAGTTGAAAAAACTTCAGCATCTTCCACATATGGCAGACATGGACATCATAATATTTCAGTCAAATCTGAGATTGGGTCACAGATGCAACTAATTAGGAGCAAAGAAGGAGACTTATATGTATCATCCCTCCTGCATGCACTGCAATGGAAACCACATGATTTGGTTAATGCAGAGATTAAACCCTGAGGTTAAAGAAATAAAGACATGAAATAAAGAAATAAAGAAATTAAAGATTGCTTAAGGCTTGAGCACAATGCTGCAATTTCCTTCCTCTGAAATGTTTACTGGTTCAGTTTGATTCAACGTATCGGCCCACAAGCTGCATGAGCTCTTTATAAAGAACATCAGCTGCATCCTACTCTCTCTCAGACCCATTCATCTCTCTGCAGAGGACCACCATCATGACATCAACGTTTCTCTTCCTCCTCATCCTCTCACTGACGGATGTCTCTCTGGTAAGTTGAGCTCTAAGCTTATGGCTGTTATTTGAGTGTTAAGCAGTCCTCATAGTTTCAGGTTGGCATGAACTAGGTTTAAAAAGAAAAAAAAAAGGTTTTTATCTTGTGGAAGAACATGAAGTATTTTTTAACAATCTGTTCTTAATTCAGTGGTAATAATCTGATTATTAAGAAGTTTTAGATAATGTTTAGTTTCATTTTAACCTTTATAGTTCAAAAGATTTGGGATTGTAGAGATTTAAGAAATATGAACATAATTCATAATAATAATCTGAATACGTGAAATTCTGAAGTGATGTGTTTCTGTGTTGCAGAGTGCACCGATTGACCATGAAGATGAAACAGGTAAAATGAATCAAATATCTGCATGACTGACGTCTGACACAATGATTTAAAGATCTTCTCTAATATTTTCTTCAGGCCAATTGATGGACATCTCTGAAATCATCCCAAGACCCCAAATTGACCCAAGTAAGACACAAACTTTAGAACATTAATATTACCGGTGAAACGTTTACTGGGTTAGAGTTAGACTAAATAACAGGAAAAAAGAAACTGCCACCAGTTTAAATGATAACTAATTTAGTCAAAATAGAAAAAAATTAAATCATAACCTGTTTGACTTTTCTTTTCTAGATGTTCAATTTACCTCTTCAATTTTTTACCTTTTTTATTTATACACTGAGGGCCCCCGAGCAAGGCTCTTATGTGTGTAGCACATCAATTAGACATGTATGCCTCTGACATTCTTGGCTTCTACATTCATTGGGGACCTTTGTTG
>JBAMHW010000001.1:4446808-4465699 GCA_037177495.1 Rhadinocentrus ornatus
AGAATTTAAAAAATAAATAAAGCAAAATAAAATAGAATAAAGGCACATACAAAATGAGAGATGGGGTGCGTAGACCTGATAGAAAAAAAAAAAATATATATATATATATATATAAATATATATATATAGGGGTCACGCTATTTTGTAGGGGTGTCCGAATGTCCAGAGACAATAAAGTAGGGCACTCAAAATTACCCACAATGCATCTTGAAAAGTAGTGAGCATCGATGGTCACTAGACAAGTCTAGGTCAATATAGTCCACAATGCATTGCGGGCAGAAGCTTAACATGGCACAAGGAGGCGATGAAACATTTTTTATTGAAAAGATAAGCAACAAGGAATAAATTGCAACGTAAGGAATAACCATTGCAACCACAAGTTGTGGATAAATACACTGCTTTCATGAGCTCAACTTGTCCCACATCCTCAGTGCTATTATCTGGACATGATGATGGACCTGCTGCTGCTGTGTCTGAAACTGAGGACCATGTGGTTCTCAATGTTAACCTTAGCTAATTCTGATATATTACAATGTTACACAGGTACTGAAAGGTTCAAGATTAATATGCAATAAACCTTTTGCTAGGCTACACCAACAAGCACACAGGTCATGTTTCCATTTTACCTCAATATTGCAAATTGTTGGATAAAAGAGATGTCTAGATAAACTACAATACAGTCAACGTAAGCCTTGTTGAGTTAACATTACACAGTGAATATCTATCAAAGTTATGCCATTCAGAAATGATCAGTTTTACATTCTTCAACAACAAAACAACACTGATATGTAGTCCATATTTATCCAGAGTATCTCAACCTGGTCATTAGTAACACACCCTAAAAAATCACTGATTATTATTATTGAACCTGTCAGTCATGTGTTATTCATGTTGAGAATGAAGGCAGTGAAACGTTTAACTTCTTATTATTGTTCTTACTTACTGCCAACTTGAATGTAGAATATACTTAACTTAGCACAAACCTATCTATCATTAGGAACTTACACTGACTGTGTCCTGTGACATAATGGTACAATACTGCCATCGTATGTACACATACAGCATTTTATTAGGTACTTGACTGTAGAAATGATTACAGTCATTGATAAGGTTAGATTTCTTTATATCCAGCTTTTAAACAATTTAGAGGAAAACATTGTGCTGATATTTTTATTTATTGTTAAATAATAGACCGATTTGATAATAGAATTTAGTTTAGTTTTAATACTTCTATTTATATCTAATTCAAATCCAAAGCATGTTTTCTTTTTACATTTTTTATTATCATTATACTTTATTAATCACAGGTAAAAAAAGTTCCTCTCTTCATTTACATTACATTCATTTAGCTGAGGCTTTTCTCCACAGCAACTTACAAAGGTCAGGCAGTAGCATTAAGGGTCTTGCCTAAGGACCCAAGTGGAAGGGGTTCATTTTTGTCCCCCACAGTATTTGAACTCTGTTCTGGACAGAACAGTCTGAACTCTGGAGAGATGCCGAACCAACTGAGCTAACCAGACGCTCCTAGTGGACTACAAGGCCAGATTCTGGTGCCTGGGGCGCAGTTGGGAGTTAAGGGCCATGTTGTGGAGCCCACATTGGTTCACCTCAGTTGCCAGCTTGGGAATTTGAAGCCATGTCATCCGAACCCAAGCCAAGCCCACCTCTGTAACCACTAGCCACAATGAAGCAATTGATGTGTCTGTGTTGCTTGTTTTACTTTAAAAGAAGGAATTAACATCTCCGACCACTGACAGTTTGTGAAATGTGCTCCCATTTTATTATTTCAGAAGACAAGAAGAACCAACTTAACCATTACCAAAGCAAAACATTACAGAGATGAGCAACTGTAAATAATCCCATAACAGCTGCTCAAAAATGACTGATAAATGGTTACTAGTGGGTTATAAGGTGGATTATAATCTTCATCCAGCAGGTGGCTCTGCAGTCTTTCCTTTAGAGCAAACATTTAGCTGCTCTTTAAGGTGAAAACAATTTAAATTATTATTATCATCATTATTTTTATCCATGTTTTTAAGAAAGCCAGATCAACTATTTATTTATTTTCACACATGCTAGAGGACAGAGGTTACAACCTTGCAAGAGGACAAATTTGGATCCATGAGGTCTCCGGCCCACTTCTTCATGCCACTGAGTTCTAGTTTGAGTAAAAACACATAAAGCTTAATGAATATGGCTAAATGTTTTATGTTCTTAAAAACAGCATAGTTCAGTAAAATGTTTAAGATTTAAAAATAATTTTTATTTTAAAATTTTTTACTCACAGCATCCATATAGCCTGTTGACACGGGTGATGTCATTGGCGCTCATTTGTTTGGCAGTTCCAAAATTGAGGTTAGGATTGGACCTGGCAATAATGGTTGGTTGCCCATTTTTGGAGAAGGCATATCTTAAAACCAAAAAAAAAAAAATGTTCAGATTAAGTGCTAAAACAACAGGATTTGCCAGATGAATCACTTTTCCTAAAATACTAAACAAATAACCTGTGTTGTCCTGTGTCTGTTAAATCCTTGGTCAATAAGCTAGGGCTATTCAGTTGGGTCTCAAAAGGGCCACAATCCAAAAGGTTTTTGATGTTTCCCTGCTCCGACACAACCTGACATTGTGCAGAACTAATTTGATTCAGGTGTGTTGAAGCAGGAAAACCTTCAGTACTTTGGCCCTTGTTTGACCGAATTGGAAATCTCTGCTCTAAATATGAAAATGTCTGGTGATGAAAATTTTTGCTGATGTTTGCAAACATGCATGAACTCACACACAAAGACTCACTTGTCGTAATGCATGACAGAGTTGAAGTCATAGGGAGTCCTCAGGTTGTTAGTCTTCACCTTGTCGAAGTTAGGTTCTAGTCCTGTGCAGAAAGTAGAGTCAAAACGTTGAAACTTTGATGCCTTTTATTTTATATCTTAACAGACATCACATCTAAATCAGTACTATGTGGTTATTGGGGTTTCTGGGCTTATTTTTAATGTCAATTTGGCAGTTACGTGAAAACTTTATTAGCTAAACCCTTTATTTTCTCTTTACAAGAAATCAGCAAAACCAGAATACAGAATAAAGGTTCTGTGTGTGTGTTTGTGTGTGTGAGTGTTGACCTGGTTCAATGTTCTGGGTGAGGATCTGAATGTATTGGTCTCTGTCAGATCGGACCTGCTCGTGGTGGAAGCCCAAAGCGTGGAGAACCTCATGCTGCACCGTGGACTGGTACAAACAACCATTTTTCTGTAGGGAGACAGACTGATTTCCACCCTGACGGCCCAGGTAGGACCAACACCTGAGCAAGATCGGAGAAAATGTACAGTTGTTTAGTAACGATCTTCCTTTTTGCATGAAGGGAGTTTACAGTCAAATGCAGGCCGGTGTTTACATCAAGGTCTACACTTTAGATGTCACTTTTCCAGGTAAAAAGAAAAACAAAATATCAGGGAATCTGATAAACACCCGGCTGTTACACTATCTGGATAATTTTATTATCCTTCATATTTTTGTTTTTTTATTATCACTATTAATTTGTTTTTTGGTCTGATTTATAAAACCAGTATACAGGCTAAGATTCATTGTTCATTTATTAATCAGCTCATTAATTTTAGTGAAGAAAAAAACAAAACAACTACAAATACTTTGTCATTAAAAGAAGAAAAAAACTAAATTAAATAAGAACAGGTCAGCTGTAGCTCAGGAGGAAAAGCAGTCGTCTTTCAACCGGAAAGTCTGTGGATTCCCTGACAAGCTTTCCCTGACCACATGTCGATGTGTCCTTGGGCAAGACACCTAACTCTAGGCAACTAGGTTGCCTCCCGATGTGCCTATCGGGGTATGAATGTGTGTGTGAATGGGTGAATGTGACAAGTAGTGTAAAGCAATATATAAGTACAAGTCTATTTACCATTTTACCAAGAACAGTGGACGTTGTTAGGCCTATTTTAGGGGGAGCTACCTTAAAATATTCTTGAGGTTACTGGTTCACTTTATTTTAATGTCGTTTTGCTTTGAAGTATTGAAAGTTGTCAGATATATGAAGTAAAGTAATAAAACAAATTGGAAGTTTAAGTTTTTGTGTTGAGGTTCTTACCCATTCCCTGAGAAAAAGTAGAGGTAATCGGAGTGTGAAGCGTTCCTCTGGACAAAGCGAATGCAGGTGGATTGTTGGATGGCCATTAGGCTTTTATTAATGATGTCACGATCTGCAGGGCCTGCAGGGGGAAAAAAAAGAGGCTGACGAGATAAATTCTTCCCAAGAAGGTTAAACTCAGCCAAATATTAAAATTAATTTAAATATGCTTGTTTAAGCTAGTTTATGTAGGAACAGTAAAATAAAACAAGAAAAGTGAGAATCTTTATATTAAAAGTTTTCCTTCATTATTCATCTATATAGCAATAATGATTAAATTTTTTTTTTTAAATTTTCTTAACAATGTTACAAAGTGTTAAAAATAGCAACAGAGAATTAAAAGTTAACAAAACAGCAACAATAAAATTAGGAAGCTAAATGAAATTCTAGGGCAGCATTAAATAAAATCAGAACGTTGGAAAGGCTGTCTGATAAAGTTAATAACAATAATGTCAATGTGCAAAATTTGTGTCATGGGAAGTATTCGAGTCACATTTGACAATGAACACACTGAAACATGGACAGGACAAAGGTGAGACACCTTGTCTCATCGTGATTAAACTTTTGCTCAGTTTGACTGGTCTGGCTTATAGAAGACAAATGTTAGAACTTCTTACTGTAGGCAGGAGAGAAGCTGACAGGCACAAAGACATAGGAGCCTTTCTTGGGCCATGTGCAGCCTGCAGCTGTGCATGGGACTGCATTCCTGCTTTTAGTTGGCATAATATCACCATGTATCAAGGATGGGTCTGCAGCAAAATAAAAACACACAAACCAGCAATGTCAATACGAATAATCACAATTTACAAATGCCAAACCAATAAACCGTTATGTGTATCATCTTTTTTTTTTTTGTACACACATTTTTTACCACTAATGTCATTAGTAACCAGTGAGATGTGAGAAACAACAGCAGAAAAAACCTCATTTTCAATAGAGACAAATTATGCAGCACATATTAGAAATAAGTAATAAATTGGCATAAATGCTGGTTATTCATCAAATTATTTGATTATTATCAGATCCATGTCTGTTTGCTCATCATTTTTCATAAGATTTCAAATAAGAAAAACCTTTATTAGTCCCTCAGTGGGGAAATGATGTTGTTGCAACAGTATAGATGCACTAAGCAGTGGTACATCAAGACAACAGAATAATGACAGAAGAATAATAAATATATGCAGCAATAAATATGTATAGTATATGATCTGACAGAGTGAGTATTTACAGTACATAAATATCTACATAAACATATTAGTATGTAGACCCATTTTACATGTGTTCATTGTAAAGTCTGACAAAGAGATGAGCAACAGAGGTCAGACTATGTGAAACATGTGTCTTACTTATGTTCACATTGGCTCTTGCAAGGATTTTGGAGACATCTTTAGAGTCTTCTGAAGGAAACAGAACACAAACAGATTAGATATGTGACTTCATAGATGACCTTCACAATCTAGAAATCCTTCCATTGTTCAACTTACTAATTTGGTTTCCAGTGTGATTAAGTGCACCCTGTAACAGAAAAACAATAAATTTGATATTTTTTGTCATAAAGACTTACCCTCAAAAACTAAACAGTAATCTAAAAAATCAAATCAAACTTTATTTATAAAGCGCTTTTCATGCCAAAGGCAACACAAAGTGCTTTACATGATTAAAAAAAAAAAAAAATTTAAGCATATTTTAATCAGTGCATATTAAAAATAAAACAGGCCTTTACACGTCAAAATAGAATTACATTACAATAAAAAACAATTTTTCACAAAGTTACACGCATGCACATGTATACACACACAAAGCCCCCCCAATTGTGTACAAACATGACTCTCTAATCTCCAAGCTGAATGTAGGTAAAAATATTTGGCTTGATGCTGCTGTGAGAAAAAATATACTATGGAGATCCATCCACACCAGGAGCCAGTCCACACACACTCTACAGCGATCTACCCCGATCAGGGCAGACCCCACACCACAGCCATATGGCTGCAGTGTAGGGCCCCAGCCACCGAGACAAGGGAAATCACTGCGGCAACAATCCCCAGACCGAGCATGCAAGGATCCCCATGAGGAAAACACTGTAGTTAAAAGGAACGAACAAAATGAATGAAAAATGCATCAATACAAAGCCAAACAAGTTGTTTATGCCACTAGATAAAACAAAGCTGACATAAGGACTTTATGGTTATCTCAGACAGTATTTAACATCTTCATCCCTACGTTCACAGAGCGAAACTTACCAGAGAAACTGCTGTCATGGAGAGGAAGAGGAGAAAGAGGAAAGCTGGGGTCATGATGATGGTCCTTTGCAGTAAAACTTTGTACCTAGAAAAGATTAAATCTGAACAGTGTTTGCTCATTAGGGAGAAAGTAAGGCAAGGCAGTTTATTTGTATAGTACATTTCATGTACAGGACAATTCAAAGTGCTTTACATATAACCAAACCATTACAAATATTAAGAAATAGTAAAAAGCAGCAACAAATAGGAATCACAATAACAAAGTATCTTAACTTAAAGCTGGGAAGAGGTGTTTACCTGCTGTACCTGGAGTCTAATGCTGGATACAGCAGGTGCTCAACTCTGTGTTTTTATAGCTCACAGAGGGTGTGTCCGAGGTTTCACAAGTGTAAAACACTGTTTAAATACAGTGTTTCCCTACTATTATATTCAGAGCACCCCGCCCAAGACCCGCCGCCCCACTAGAAGGTCAAGTTTATTTATTGTGATCTGGCTTTCTGTACAGCACTAAGTCACAACAGAAGTCATTTCAGGCTCCCTTTCCTCTAGAACAGGTTGGTGTTTTGATTTTTGAAAAAAGAACCAGTCTGATGTTGTATATCCTGGTAACTCGTAGCTGCTCTCTGTGTGCATGGTGGACTGTGTGAGGCTGTGTGCGCCGAATGCATCCACCAGATAAACACAGACGTGACATCATCATCTTATAATAAACTTGTTACATCTTAAAAACCAATGCAGCACAAAAAAAATCTTCTGGCACAAACCAGCGCTAACGCAGCACAAACGACTAAGATTTTTGTTACTGAGGGTGGTTGCCAGCTTCACCCAGGTATGTAACTATCCAAAATATGCAATATATTCTGACATGTTGTATGCTCTGAAAATATAGTTATATGGTGACCAATCTACATGTATACTTAGCAATAGAAATAGGCTAGCAGTACTTTAGTATTTAGCTCAAATTTTTATTTAACTGAAAGTTTGTAAAATTCACATTCCAAATGACAAAAAGAAGGAACGTCTTAACCATCACTAAAGCAAAGCAATACAGAGATGTGCAACTGTAAATACTCCCATTAGTTGCTTAAAATGTGACACCATCTTCATCCAGCAGGTGGTTCGGCCGTCTGGCATTTTAAAACCTCAGTAAATGTTTGGCTCTTTTTAAAGATAGCTATTGGTTATTGGGGTATTTGAAGTTCCATTTCTTCATGCTGCCAAGTTCTAGTTGGAAAAAAAATGCTAAATGTTTAATTAGTACTGCTTAATGTTAATATTTTCTTGACAACAGTATCGTTCAGTAAAATATCTGAGGTATTAAAGTTTATTTTTCACTTACAGCATCCATACAGCCTGATGTCTGATGTCATTGGTGCTCATTTATTTGGCATAGCTGAGGATCAGACTTGGAAACAATTGTTGGTTTCCCATCAAGATGACACAAAAACCTTTTCTAGTTATGTTCTGACAAAAATAAAGTGTACCTACCTGTGCTCAGATTGAGTACTTAAATAACAGGTTTTGTCTGATGAATTACCTTCTTAAAGTTCTGGACAAGCAAATGACTAACTGTAGTCCTGTCTCTATGTTAAATCCTGAGTCAATACTCTAAACTATGAAAATACCTGCAGTTAAACTCTTTGCAAACATGCATGAACTCACAAAGACTCACTTGTCATAATGCATGACAGAGTTGAAGTCATAGGGAGCCCTCAGGTTGTTAGTTTTCACCTTGTCAACGTTGGGTTCTAGTCCAGAAAGTAAGCCAAAACAATGAAACTTTGATGCCTTTATATTTTACTCATTTATGTGTGCCTGTTATATTTCTATTTTCTTATTTATGTGTGTATCTTGGGCCAAGAGACTCCTCAAAATTTCATTATGATTGCACAATGACAATAAAGATCTTTCATTTTATATCTTAAAGGTCCCATATTATACATTTTTTTCAATAATTTCATATGGGTGTCAAATGTTCAACACATTTTTTTCAATTTGCATTACCCCAAATTCAGTCTTGGTCCTTATTGCCTTCAAGAAAATGATGAATTTTGATGAAGTATAATAAGAAACACCACATCTCATAGAAAAATGCAGAAAATAATGCAGTGACTCACATTTCAGGCCTTTAAGACAGAAGTCCCACTTGTATTATTGAATGACTTTTGTGAGCTGGGAAGCAGGTTTGTTTATATATAAAGTCTTGTTAATGGAAAGATTGGACCAGCTCCAATATAATAAAGAAAAACACAGATTTAAAGAATACAAATGACTTCCATGTATGGACAAAAGGCTTCATTTGTCTGCACGTGCATCTTACACATGTGTCTTACAAGGGGTACCGTATGCTATTCCACCACACAAAATGTTGCAGTTTCACAGTAAAAAGCTGTTCAATTACGGATTTTCTGACCATTTTTAGTTTATGTTTAGATATGTAGTAATATCAATGCATCAACATTTTACTTGCTGCTGTGTGAGGAGTCATGCTTTCAGTGTCTTATGATGCTCAAATTGAGACATTCGTGTATTGTTTGTTAAACTTCAGTGTTCATGTAAATGTAATATTGTACAAATGGGTCCAAGCTCAGTGAAATGGGATTTGTGTTCTGTTGCCAGATAAAACAAAACTTGAAGTTATTTTTTTTAAATAATGGACGCCTCATTCTTCAGACAATAGAGAGACCATCTAGCTTGTTATCAGAGCTCAGTTTAAAATCCAATGCTGATGGTATGAGGGTGTTCTAGTACCAACAAAGTTGGCTTAATCACCTGCACTTCCTAGTTCAGTCTACCTAGTAACCCTTCTGCCCACTCCTCCCCGCCCATCCAGTGAGTTGTGCAGTCTAATTGCAGAGGGGACAAAAGTCTTCCTTAATCTGTCTGTGGAGCAACTCACATGATGCTTAATGTGCTCCTCCTCTGTGTGAAGACATAGTACAGAGAGGGGGTGAAGTTGTCCATGAAATCTCTAAACTTGGGCAGTGTTTGCTGCTCCCTTACTGTCTCCACTGGATCCAACTACAGCCACACAACTGAGCCTACCATTTTTATTATTTTATTCAGCCGCTGTGCTGTTTTGTTGGTACTATACTCCCCCCACCCTGTGCTTAATTTGTAAAGCCGGAGGTCCCGGAACGCAGAGGGGGAGGTGGTTCCGGTGACTCAAAAAGGGGGCTGGAAGAAACGGAACACACAGATAAACGCACACACATACACACACACACACACAAACACGGCCAAGGTGCAATACCACAGATTTTCTTTCTGATCTGATAAGTAAAATTCATGCCAGTATCGGCGATACTGATCTGATACCGATACTTCGGACCAAAACGTATTGTGTTTGGAGAATCTATTTAAAAGAAGGCTTCACTAAGGGGAAAGGGATGGTTAAGTTTTTATAGAATACCTGGTGACACAAATTGAATTTTTTTTAAAACATAATGACTGTTTTACTGAATATTTATTGACACCCAGCCTCTGCAGTATACTTACACACTAAATCTAGACTGCAGAATTGATGTGAATGATCTCAGGGTAACAGATCTGTCCAAGCTAAACTGTGAGGGCAATGCTGAGAAGAATAGCTGACATGCGACCAGGGAAAGAAATAAAGTTTTACAAACTCACAAAGATGATGGACATTTTGCTTAGCATTTGGGTGGTTAATATCTGGACACTAGGATTCTTTGAGATTTTTTTTGCCCGTTTTCACTGAATCCCTTCATTTATGGTCCAAAATACTCTGCAAAAAAAAAAAAAAAATCTCTACACGATTGCATTTTGGTACATGAGTCCTTTAGCTATTCGGAGAAAAAGAAAGAATCAAATCAAAATGTTCTGTTGATGCTTCTAGCAGCTCTGTTTAAAGCAGAGTTTGACTCTTACAAACTCACAAGTGGGAAGGTTTGTTCATATATGGGCTGTCCTGGCATTCAGAATGACGCAGAACACATCCAGTCTCTGGTGAGCCCATATAAACCAGACACTACAGATGATGAAATACAAAAGGCTTTGTCAAACAAACAAAAGTTGACAACATCAGGTGTTGAATTTAAACCTGTCTTTAAATGATCTCTGAAGTGTGTTTAAAAGATAATCTTACCTGGAAAAGGCGAGGTGCAGCATAGCAGCTTTATTTGTGTTGCACATTTCAACACTTGCTCAATTGTAGCTTGGAAGCGATGGCTGTTAATGCTGCTATGTATATGTTGCTGTGCTACAACATCCAGTTTAGCTGCTGAGGTAACATTTCCGGGTTGGTGTGTAAAAAATAGAAAATTTCTTAACGCAGAAGTTGCAGAGAATGTTGCTGTTGTCCACAGTTTGTTTTTTGTTTTTTTGGTTTGTTTGTTGTTGATGATTTTTTTTTTTTTTTTTGGAGAGGTGGGGGGTTCTTTAAAAAAAAACTAAATGTACCATTCATAGCTGCAAGTACAGTAGAGACTTATCACGCACCTTCACAGCTGCAAATTCACTAAAGCCAAAGTAATTCCTATTAGAATGGTCAGATAAACAGGAAAAATAAGTCTACGGTATACGTGGCAAATAAAAGTTATAAAGGGAGACATTTTCTGATGCATTTGGACAAAGATGACACATCATTATATCGCTATCGATATATTATTATTGCTATATAAGTACAAGCCCATTTACCATTTAAGATATATTTCAAGGGCCAATTATACATTTTTAAGCTTTATGTGTACATGGTTAAAATGACATACTATAAGATTAATAAGGTATAATCTATAAGGTTTATAATATAAGATTAATGCAAAAAATTATGGCAGGGGGTTATGAGGTACGAGGGACCATTTGAGACATTATTCAGAATTACCCTGTCACAGATCTCCTTTCATATACTTTACTGAAATGCTCTCATACATAATACAGAAATCATTCAAAGTCAAAGTCAGCTTTATTGTCAATTCTGCAGCACGTACCTGACAGAGAAGTGAAATTATGGTTCTCTCAAACCTTGGTGTGATGAAATACAAAATTTTAAGCCAATAAAGAAAACAAAAACAAACAACTAGTACTATCTCTAAGTAAATAAAACATGATAATAAATAGACTAGGAAAATTATAGAGTTAGCTTATGGTCTGGCTGATGTGATTAAAGTGGCTTTGTGTTTGTTCCTGAGGGCGCTAACCTGTGGGTGTAAAAAGTTCAAGTGGGGGGTGTCAGAGTCCAGGGTGTATGTGTGCGTGTGTGTGTGTGTGTGTGTGGAAGGGGGCTGAGCAGGGAGAGAGTTCAGCATCCTGACAACCTGAGCTATCCCTCAGTCTGCTGGTCCTGGACTGCAGGCTCAGCAGTGTCCTTACTGATGGCAGCAGGCTGAAGAAGCTGAGTGACAGGTGGGTCGAGTTCTCACGATGCAGAGGGCTTCACGGATGAGGCAAGAGGTGTAGATGGTTTGGAGGGAGCTGTGATTTACATCACCCTCCGAGCTTGCCAACTGGCATACCAGGGAAATGCTTAGGACCCCAAGCCAGAAGGGGGCCTCCAAGGGCTGACCAACTTTGAGTCAGTACAGAGCAGTGACAGTGAACAGCGGTAGGCTAGCGCAGAATTCCCTAAAGAGGCTCTACCACTAGCTCTTGCTGTGAGTAGCAGTGTGTATTATGTAAATTTACTAGAGTGAGAGCAGGTTTATCAAAATGAAGAAATATTTCCTGTCTGGCTGTGGCAAATGGAAAAAAAACCCATAAATGAATAAACAGGAACAGCAAAACATAAAGACAGCGGTAAGTCATACAGATAATACTGAGGCTAATTTAGCCCAGAGCAGCTCAGTCTTTAAGCTCCTGTGGAGTACCTGGGTGTCATGAGGCTAAAAATAAAACAGCTAAAGCTGTGACCACTTACTGTCAAGCTAAGAATGTTAAATTATAAAATTTCTAGGCAGGAAATCTGGATAAGCTGTAAATGTCATCCCAAAGCTTTGTAATGGAGGTTCAATATTTTGTACTAGAACCAGAACCACCAGACTGTTAAACAGTTTCTACTTTAAAACCATCAACACACTGAACACAGACATACAAATTACAAGGATATTGACTCATCTGTGTGGACCACACTGTTAACACATGTGCAATAATTACCTTGTAACATTGCAATACCTCCTGAGTAACCTGCTATTTTATGGTGAAGACGACCTGCTGAAGATCACACTCAGCATCAAAATGAGGAAAAACAGGGATTTAAGTGACCTTGAACATGACATGATTGTTGTTTCAGCAACTGCTGATCTACTGGAATTTTCACACACAACCATCTTTAGGGTTTACAGAGAATGGTCTGAAGAAGATAAAATATCCAGTGAGCAGCAGTTTTCTGGACCTGAATGTCTTGTTGATGTCAGAGGTCAGAGGAGAATGGGTAGACTGGTTGGAGATGATAGAAAGGCAACAAAAATTCAAATAAGCTCTGGTTCCAACCAAGATATGCAAAACAGCATCTCTGAACACACAACACGTCCAACCTTGAAGCAGATGGGCTACAGCAGCAGAAGACCCCACTGGGTGCCTCCTGTCAGCTAAGAACAGGAAACTGAGGCTACAATTCACACAGACTCACTAACACTGGGCAATAGAAGATGGAGAAACGATGCTGGTCTGATGAGTCTCCATTTCAGCTTCACATTCAGATTGTAGGCTCAGAAGTTAGTGGAAACATCACAAAAGCATGAATCCAGCCTGCCTTGTATCAAGGGTTCAGGCTTCTGCTGGTGTAATGGTGTGGGAGATATGTCCTTGCACCATTTTGGCCCCCTTAGTGCCAACGTGGCCTGATTTAACCAGCACAGCCTACCCGAGTGTTGTTGCTGACCATGTCCATCCCTTTATGACAACTGTAGCATCTTCTGATGCTATTTCCAGCAGGATAATGCACACAAAGCTCAGATCATCTCCACCTGCTTTCTAGAACATGACAATGAGTTCACTGGACTCCAACGGACTTAACACTCACCAGATCTCAATCCAACAGAGCAGCTTTGGGACATGGTGGAATGGGAGATTCTCATCATGAATGCAGGCGACAAACCTGCAGCAACTGTGTGATGCTGTCATTTGATCGTATGGAGCAAAAATCTCTGAGGAATGTTTCCAACACCTTGTTCAGTATATGACACCAAGAATTAAGGCAGTTCTGGATGAAAAGCAGGGTCCAACCTGATACTAGCAAGGTGGACTTTATAAAGTGGTGAGTTTACAATCATTTTATATCTAATTTGACCTACGACTTAAAGCTTCTTGGTTTAGCTTACAAAACAGTCATGGTTTGCAGCATGTTACTGGTTGCTTGTTGCACGTTATGATACATCTTCATCAATTCTTGGTTGATTCAGACAATATAAGAAGTACCAAGATGAGTTTAGAAAGCTCATTTTTTCAAAAGCAACATGTGAATAATGCTTTGCATAACATTGACACAGTCTAACAATTATATATTTACTCAAGCAGTAGGGGTGTTTACCTGTATGTGCAGGCACAAGAAAGTCTTTATTTATGTATTTATTTATTTTTTTAAATAAAGAAAGTCTGACAGAACTTGATCCATTTATCCAGTCCATATGTTCTTTATGGACTGGCAACTGAAATGTGAAGGGTTGCATGTACTTGAGGGTATATAGGGGGTTTGTCAAAGCCAAATATTCATGTTTAAAATGTTGCGCAAGTACAAAAAGGATTAAAAACAGAGATTGAATGAAGCAAGTGTAAAATTTCTGGGCTGGAAGTCAGACAAGCATAAATCCTCTGGCCAACAGCCAAATCCTTCCAGGATTAAAACATGTAAACATGTTCTTACACAGTTGCACTAAGTCAGCAAGAATGTTTTTCTTTATTAGCTGTTGTTTATTCCTTTGAACCGTTGCATACAAATTCACTATTAAAGTTTAGTAAGCAGATGAAATTAACTGAAAAAAATGGTGATCTTAACAGTTTTTAATGCAATGTTATGTTAACTTTATGGCAGAAAAAGCACTAGAAGACCAACATGTTTGTCCAATTCAGCCAAATATTTATTCTTTTATTTCTCCATACTGAGTCCAGAAAAAGAGTGTTTTAAAATACTGTTCCCTAGTGCTTGAACTTTTAGAGACTTGGTTTATTAAAATTAGACTGAATAAGGTGTAATTTATTTATTTATTTATTTATTTTTAACCCTTTCCTGTCCAGCGTCCTAATATACAAAACGATTGTCTATGTGCAATATTTTAAGGTACAGCTCAGGGCGAGAGTGAGCAGGCAGAGCCCCGTACAGGGACCCGACAGAGCCCGGCCGCCCCAGGCAAAACCACCGCGGGCCACGCCAACCCAAGGCTAGGTACCCCAGGGACAAGGACATGTCCCTGAAATTAAAATTAAGTGGGGCAATCAGCTGCAAGGGTCTGCCGCGGAATCCCGCAACTGGGGACCCCTCAGAGCTTTTTAACCTCGTCAGCGACCTCAGCCCCAGAGATGGAAGCGCCAGCACCAGCTACCCCAGACTCTGCTTCCTCATTGGGATTGAAAAGGTCTTCAAAGTACTCCCTCCACCGCCTCACAACGTCCGAGTCGAGGTCAGCAGCCCCCCCTCCCCACTGTACACATTGTTGACGGAGCACTGCTTTCCCCTCCTGAGCCGTCGGATGGTGGACCAGAATCTCCTTGAAGTCGTCTGGAAGTCATTCTCCATGGCCTCTCCAACTCCTCCCAGGCCTGAGTTTTTGCCTTAGCGATGCTCATGGTAAATATATCTAATAAATATTAATGTTATTTAAACTGGCTAATACTTATCCTAAAAATCATTTCAAATTTTCATTTTTCAAAAGCAAAATGTCTCTTGAATATGAAATTGATTTGACCAAATCAACATATTGTTTATTTAATTACAATTGGATGTTTTAAAAGAGCGTCAGGATAATTCCTCATATGGCCAGATATTTACACTTTATAAAAAAAAACTAAAAAAAAAACTCTTTGTTTTGGAGTACAGGAGTAATATAACTGACTCATAAATGAGCAAACCTGCTCTCTGCTGGCGCTAATGTTGCAGAGCACTTTCCTGTAGTCTCAGTTTCCATCCACAGCGGTTTAAATAAAAATTAGTTTCTTTCTGTCACTTTGTGCTTTATTTTACATAGAGACTTTCTTCCATCCTACATTTTCTAGTGGCAACAATATAAACAATGTGCATGTTTGACAGCTGTTGCAGCAGGGAGACATCTAAGACCTGCAGGATAGTGGGCCTTGAGGACCAGGTTTGGGGAACTCTGATTTATTAAATGGGAACACACCCCAAACTTATTCTTTGTCTGGACAGTAATTCACTAAAATGCGTTATCACGTGGATCCCCCACACCCAAATAAATGATGGAACTAGATAGTCGCTACACCAGCTTTGATCAGCCTCCTAGATGAAGATCAGACCAACTTCATTTAAAATGAGTTATCAACACAATCACAATTTCAGAAACTTTTATTAATGCTGCAAACTATAAATATGATGAGTGTACTTTTAAAGTTTTTCCTTTGAAAATGCAGCGCTCGTGTTGTCTTACAAAAAGTTTTGGCATCTATTCATTGTGGCCTCACAAACAAAACACTGAAAAATAAAACATGACAGCAAACAGCATTTAAACACAATAAAAGTAAAGTAAATTATAAATATTGTATGTTATCATTATAGAGACTGATCTTTAGTGCAACTTTGCAGAAAAATGCTGAACTTTAATCAATACTGGAATAAATGATAAATAATCAGGCATGTTGGTTAAATGCAAATTGAATTTTTAACAACGCATCTACAGGCAATCTTGTCCTGTAGCTCATTAATGAATGCTCGGCGGGTCGTTCTGGCATCGATGCAGCTCCGGTAGAGGACCCGTGCATTCAGTGCAGCCATGTCCAAAATGTTATGAAAAACTACAACAGGCCATCTTCTAGTTGCAGCTCCAGATGAAAACTGCCAAGTTGTCTGAACTTGGTACTATTTGTACAAGGAGCTGATCATTTCTCTTCCATCGGAGTCTTCCTCATTCATTTGTTGGAGCATAGTCAAAGCTTATTCTGCATTCATTCTTCTGCTTCTGTTAATTTTTTTTAAAGCTTTCAAGGGTGTTGGTTTGTGTTTGTCTGTCGGTTAGCAACAAAACTCATAAAGAAATTGATGGATTTTCATTTATTGTTCAGGAAATGTCAGAAATGCAATACAGAAACCAGTGATAATGTTTTAGGGATGATTTCGGGGAATTTTTTTTAAGGATTTGTTACTATTGGGACACAGGGATAAATTTGCCATTACAGCTTCTAACTCATAAGAAAATGTCCAGGGCCCCGTTTCAGAAAGCGGGTTCAACAAACTGAATTAAAAGCGCAACTCTGGGTTGACCAACTCTGAGCTGTCATACTCAGTTTTCGGTTTCAGAACAGGTAATAACCTGAGTACAGATGAGTATTAATTTTAATGTATGTATCTCACTACGGGCAAATCTAGCGCTCAGTGTACACTCATGAAAGACTCGAGAGTCGTGCACAGACCCAGGCCACTTTGCTTCCACGTTACTGATGATGTGGGCTGCATCACATTTGATCTTCAACGTACAGAACAGTAATTAGCTGCAGTAGCTGTAATGTGAAGTATCTGGGATTCTAAAGGCTACCATTTAGCTGCACATTAATGCTGTGGAAAGACTTCCTATTCACATTATCTCCATCTACTGAAGGAGCTGTGATAGGAATTTGAGTCTCATCTATGCAGCCAATCACACCCGGAAACCCTAAAATATATCAAATTAACTGATGTGTTCTAAACTTAAAAATAAGTTCATTATTGCTTTGACAAATACCTGCAATTATATGGAACTTTTCTTTGATGTATCTTGTGAGTGTGTGACTCCCCAAAAGTGTAGAGCAAAGGTTTTAGTGCAAGAGTGACAGTTCTCACAGTCCGACAGGACCTAAAACTTTCTTTTAAAATGTGTCACAGATGTTATAAAGAAAACTCCCGTTGGCAAAAAACAAAACAAAGTGCAACACTAAGAATTTGCTCCGAACTGAGAGCATGTCCACGATGTGTCATATGAAGAATATGAGAGCTGAGAGTATTGTTCAGATACATGATCGATTATGCAGAAAAACGATAACCCTTAAACAAATAATCATGAGGGAATGATAACACATCCAAGCGGGGTCTGATCCCCCTTTTCCCGCTTAAAATAAGTAATTGTGCTTCGAAGTCAACTGGCTCTTCAAGAAAAGGACACGGCATGTCTGACACTTCCTTCAGGCTGCAGCTAAAGAGGAGGAGAAACTCAGGGTTAGTTGGAGAAAGGCTGCCAGCGAGCAGGTAAGCTTCACGGAGTCTGTTGCCGCTGTAACTGACTCTGAGTTACACTGAACTCGCTTTGTGAAACCAAAAACCCAGAGTTTCCCTTAACTCGGAGTCAACTAACTCAAGAGTTTTCACTAAACCCACTTTCTGAAACAGGACCCAGGATCAATGGCAAAAAAAAATAAAAAATAAATAAATAAGATAGCATCAGGGTAGATGTTTTAATCTGACATTGTTTGGCCCAGACCATGTTGATGTTTTGGTTCTTGTGATCTAGAAGGTTCAAATTATAGGGGATGCTGTGTGGGCTGCTGGGCTTTTTGGGGTTTTTCTCTCCAAAAAGCGAAGCAGCACATTGAAACAGCCTTTAGGACTAGCTTTAGGATTCATTCCTCGTCAGAAGAGCCTCATTTAATCATTAATCTGTATTAGAGTAACTGAGGAGTTTATTTCTAAGTCAAGGCTCTGTGAAAATCCAAAAGCAGGGTAGAGTGGTTCTGTGAATGTGGACTGAAAGGTGTAAAGGTGGATCTTTTTCACTGAGGAAACTACTGAAGGGTAATAGTAGAAGGACACTGTACCAGCTGACCAGTCCAGATACACCGCTATTCTGTTGGAGTTGGTCTGTAGAACTGTTTCTATGTCTGTTGGTGTGTTGTTGTACCAGGCCGTGAAACCTTGAAGTGAACAGAACAGACTCCAGGACTGATCGTTCCATCCAATGCAGCAGTCATCGCTCTTTCCTAGCTTTCTGATTCCTCTGTATGTCACCCCTATTCTGACCCTTCCTTTCCACCGTACCTCCCAGTAGCAGCGACCAGTCAGCCCATTACTGCACAGCAGCTGTCTCCAGGTGTCAAACCTATCTGGATGGTCAGGATATGGCTGCTTCTCATTTACCACCACCACTTGCCTCTTGTCCTCAGAGAGACAGAGGTTTCTGTTTGCTGTGTTTGGGTCCAGTGAAAGCTCACAGAAATCTGATGGCAGAAACAAGACAGAGGACAACACCATTTATATTTTCAGGGTTTTCCTAAAAACTTTTGGTTAGGACAACTCGTCTATCTCTTTAGTGGAATAATGTCAATTGTCCCTTTAAACTGGTTCCTGCAGCTTAAATGGTTTAGGCCCAGAATACATCTGTGATATGTTCAGAGAATATAAACCTAGCAGAGCTCTTAGATCCAAAGACT